>VZRJ01001411.1:1953007-2109722 GCA_013397565.1 Ptilonorhynchus violaceus | reverse complement strand
AAAAAAAAAAAAAAAAGTGTTGGTGGTGGGATTTTTCCAATTTGGGGCTTAATACTCTGCAGTGTGGAAAGCGCACTGCATAATACTTCCTGTCAACAACACCTGATGTGTTTCTAGTAGAAATAATTTGCTGGATATTTATTTATTGACATTTCAGATGACCAAACATTGTTATACCTTGATCTTGATCATCATTTGTACAATTTGCTATCTAAGCAAAGATTAAGGACCGTACCTGACCCGTTTTTAGAGCTGTCAGCAGTGTTTATTCATAGGTTGGAATCCTGATGTGGAATATGACACTTCAGCTGAATTAATATGGCACAACTACAATTAAACTGTAACAAAAGATTCTGGTTTAGGTCAGTATAAAACACTTGCAGAGAGGGAATAAACACATAGCTAAATCTATACCAAATTATCAATTTATAACCACTTAAACCTTCAATACATCAATTAATCCTGCAGTATATACTCCTAAATTTCTGCTCCAGTCTCTATAAAATGCTTCCAGTGAATACAGGATTCTTTTCTGTCACACAACCTTGGGCAAGTTCTGGACAGGTAATTCACAACAGCCTGTTCCTCTGGCCTGGACACAGGCAGCACGGCTGAAAGGCCAGAGACAATAACTTCAAGGACCAAAATTTAATGCACATGGACAGAGAAGGGACCGTTCATCACCTAAATTGTTTCAAAGCCGATCCTGCTTCTCAGGCTGGAGACAGTGGTTTGCCCATATAGAGCAAATTTAAAGATCAAGGCTCTTGACATGGTAGATTAGGCTCTCCTTCCACGCATTCTGCTTGCTGTGTAATTTCATCATTAACAATCTTTGTGCCAGTTCCAGATAAGGATGTCCTTAATGTCTTTTAAAGGCAGCATTTTTTTCTCCTGAAATAAAAACCTTTTCAGGTTATTTTTTTTTTTAACCACGAAAATTTTCTTGCTGCCAGTGTTACTAATATATTAATTATTTAACTGAAATAAATGCATCTTTTAATGTGTTTAATTAAGCATACAAAGCTCTTTATTTGATGTTATTTGTATTTAAGATTTCCTGTTTTCCCTGAAGTATTTATTATCCAAGGCATGATTCTTCTAATCTTAGACATACTCTGGGACTGAAGTACTATTTTATATCAGCATTTCTCAGCTGCTTTTATCATGAATAAATATATTACAAACCATGTTAATGAGCTGTTTAGTATTCATATATTAGAACTTTTCCTCATTTTATATGGAAATACTACTATAAAAATTCTAAGAATACTAGTTTTATGTGCATGATAATGATGAGATTCAAAGCAAATAAGAAGGAGAAAATCTGTGGTAGCAGTGAATATGAAATGGATTAGTACATCGTCAATGTGCTTTACATTGGTATAAAATTATTAAGCATGTAATTAAGTAGGATCAATGGCACTGTTTGTTTTGGGGGTAATGTTTCAGCTATTTTAGATGTGTCATCTTTAAGAATTTAATTTCACACTTTAATGATCTTCTTGTAATTTCCTCCTGCTGCCACGAAGTCACACAGTCAGGATATGCATGAAATCCACTACATATCAAGAAGCGACTCGGGTGGAAGGCCAGGCCAAAGTCACCGTGAAGGAAGACGAGAACAAGGCAAATTAAATAATTTTGTAAATACAAAGGTAGTTCATTTCCACTGACCTTATTCACCAGGCACATTCAGATCCCCGGGATTGTTAGCAGGAAAGAAGTTATACAGTTACTTGCAGCGACCGCAGCTTCGACCTGCCTGCCCTTGGGGACACCTCCAGTGCAGCCAAGGTGAAATGAGATTTGGTGCTAGAGGAGCCTAATGAGTAAAACCATCAGCCTGCAGTACACTTACATCGGCAAGCAGGTCACAGAAATAAATAAAAATCTAAAAACCCAGCTTTGGGTAAAGAGAGGAGAGAGAGATAATTCTCTGTCTTGGATAGAGAACTTGCTACTGGTTACTGAATAAAAACCCAGCTGTGAAAATCAGGCTGCTACTAAACTGAATTGTCTCATTTTGAACTGGGAATTACAGATCAATGAAACAAAGCATTTGTTATTACGGAAAACCCAGTGTCTGAGCAGGTTCTCTTATTAATTTTAGACGCTGGGCAAAGCTCATGCTGCCACTGTGCTCCCAGCTCACTGCATCTTCTCCTGCACGTGACTTCCCAGGGAGTTTTCAGTTCCCA
This sequence comes from Ptilonorhynchus violaceus, assembly GCA_013397565.1. Lineage (NCBI taxonomy): Eukaryota > Metazoa > Chordata > Aves > Passeriformes > Ptilonorhynchidae > Ptilonorhynchus > Ptilonorhynchus violaceus. The sequence continues at coordinate 2,107,521 of VZRJ01001411.1, read as the reverse complement.
GGGACTGAAAGCAGAGCCATGGACACCAGCAACACTCAGGATTGAGAAGGGTTAAGAAGCTGGAAGCAAATTCATTGAAAGGCAAGACAACAACAGGTGCTATTTTTTTTACCAAAAATATAGTCAGAGAAGACAGATTTCAGTAGAGAATATTGTAATTTTACTTTGTTATTGAACCAAACAGGTGCTATACTGTGTAACTGCTCTCTTAATAGTAGAGCAGATATCCATTATTTATACTATTCATTATTTGTACCTGGTTTTTCTGTACTTGAGCTCACTGGCTCTAGGTTATGCAGCACACTTGTAAATGAAGCTACCTCTTGCAAAAAGAAAACTGCCTTAGACAACTTTAGTCTAAATAGTTTAAAAAATTGCCTCAAAGATCAATAGCCTGGTATAGAAGTAAAGAAGCAAAAACAGGAATGAGTTGGAAAATGCCATCCCAATACTCTCCACAGCCTGAGCATAAAGGCAGCAAGAGATGCTCCTTGTAGCCCTGGCATATTTATGAATGCTTAACAAGTGAAGCAAAGAAAAGAAACACTTGAGAGGTAATTTTATTATACTAAGAAAAAATAGGTTTCTTCCCCCCCCTAGATTTTGTTACAACACTTAAATAATGAAAAATAAGTTTGCCACATCTTCACTCTGAAGCAACTTGTGTTATTGCAAATCCACCATTAACAGCTCTACCTGTGCCTTTAACGAGGTTATAAATGGCAGATGGTAAAAGTTAATTTAGCATTCTCTGTGAGGAAGTATAAACACAAACTTGGGCCCAGTCCTATCAATGGCTGCTCTCATGAGCAAAACTAACTTGAAATTACCTTATATTGGGCATATCCCAAATTTAACATGCAATTAAAGGCCTGTTTCTGAGGGCACAGCTCACAGTCCTCCAAAGAGGTTGCTCACGCACATTGATGCATTTTTGAATAATGTAAGATGAAGGCGTTTAGCAATGCAGACTTGAAAATGTTTCATTTGGTACAGTTCAGTTTACTGGGCATGAGTAAGAGCTGCTAAAACATGGACTTTCTGGATTAGGACCTTACATCTGTAAGTTAACATAAGGAATTAAATCCTTATTAAATTTCAATTCATTTTAAATTATTTTTCCCCATCTTTTCCTATTCTGCTTTATTAACTTATGCTCCTTTGCCATAGTTATGCACTACTCTTTGTGAGCAGAGGTTTTGGTCCTGCATTGTTTCTTCATCCACAGCTGAGTGCCCTCTTTGCTGACCAAAACTACCATCACTAATAACACATATAAACTCACACTTTAAATCACTGTCTTATTTTCAAAAAGAGAAATTTTACTTTTCTTACAGAAATTCATCTGCTTGCTAATGAGATTTGTTTCCATCTCTAACTTTGAGATGAAAAATGGCTATTACTCTGGCAATTTAAAGGGACAAATAAAGAATTCCATCCAGCCCTCTATTTAAATACATGACATTTCTCCCAGTGTAGGATTTACAGGCCAGATGTATCATTATAATTACAAACATTTGCAATGAGTCTCAGTGCAATTGGGGCCCACAGTGAAGTAGTATCACCTCAGATAAAAATCTTTCAACAAGCAATTTCATACCCAAGATTGCTGTAATTTATAAATCCCTCCGCTATCAAAAATCACCTTTTGATGCCAGCAGAGCTAAGAAGGGTTTTGATGATGCTATATACTTACGGGTTTTTTTCCTAAATATGTTTCTAAATTTTATCAATGCCTAATCAATAGACAATGCTGTCATACAGCAATCTCTCTCCCTCCTTCGTACCAGAGCTATTCCTGGCAGAGAAAGCAACAACAGCCTGAAAATCAACGCCCTCACAATCAGCTTGGGGATTTGGCTGAATTATCCTGCAAAAGGTGCATTCCTCATTTCCCAAAACGTTCTCTTCTCCTCATGCTGACTGGAACAGCAGCAGCACGACAAGACAGCAAGACACGAAGGACTGTTAATAGGAAGATAAAAATTGAGACAGAGGAGGAGTAAGAGTTTGAGTATCAGCGAAACAGATGAGACCTCTCAGAGGGCAAAGGGAACCTGTTGAGGGTAATGAGAGAGGAAAAATAAAGGAACATGGGGAATGAAAAATAGTTTTCATAGCAGTTTTAGTAGTTTGTCAGCAGAACTAAGAAAAAAAGCAAGGAAAGTGTGAAAGTAATGAATAAAGCAACAGCAAGGATCAGGGAGAAACAAAATATTGTGTGAAAATGCAGTGCTAGAGTGAAAGGGCTCAACTGATGTACAGAAGGCCCTGAGAGAATTGCAAGGACATAAATATGAAAGGAAAGAAGAGAAAAGAAAATAAGTAATAAAACTGCTTTTAAAGAGAATACAAATTAAATGGATTGCAAAGAGATGTGCATGGATATGGGGACCAAAACATCAGAAAGAGTTTCTAAAAAGAGCTCAAACAAAACCCTCATGCTGTAACCACACATCTCTGCTCCCTCACCTGCCTAATGACCAGTTCCTGCTCCTTTTTTTGGGCAGACAGGCATTTTCTGCCCCAGTGTATCTCAGAGACTCAAAGGTGCAGTTTCTTTGATGCACAGGGCTCCTGTTTAGCCCCTCACTGGGCTCTCCTGTATTGCCAGTGCAGGAGACACATCACCTGTACCTGAAAGACAACCCACACTCAAACTGTGTTTAACACTGAAACATTTGTCTTATTTGTGGCCAAAAGCTGCCAAGAAGGTCAATGCTGAAAAAGAGAGAAAAAAAGCCATTAGGCTCAGCCTAAAAGCCAGCACAACTTCACAGAGGAGAAATGGTGCCAAGCCTTTCCATCTCTTCTCGCCACATGTACACCCCTTTTTCTTTCTTTTTTGGGGTGTAATTTATAGCTTAGCTATGAAAATAAAATTGCTTTGGGTTAAAAACTTAAAAACAAAGTCTTCGTCAAAGTATGAATAACTTTTATAGGTTTTTCAAAAGATTGATCTTTTCATTTTCATGTCTTATGAGTATATGTCCCATTAGATCTGCTTCTGTGTAGGAACTGCAATTTTAGCAAGCAATTAGTCCATAAATGAGCTATTTCAGAGTTTTAGGTATTGGGCATCATCCTTCAAAGGTTCTGTGCTGGCCTTGTATTACACCTCCATGTTTCCACAGACCTCAAAAGAAGCTCATTTTGCCGGCAATCATTTAATTGAATTCCCCGTGAATCACTTTGGAAAATCACGCTCAGGATAATCAGGCACAGGCAAAAAAAGAAGGAGGCATTTCTAATAACTGTGTCACTGAGAGATGCAATGACCTTTACATCCTTCAACACTGAACTTCTTGTTGCTTACTTTACTCCAAAGGAAAATATGCAGCCAGAGAGCCACTGAAATCACACTTATTTGATCCTGGACCTCTTGCCAGGGCCAAAGTTTCTATGCAATAACATAGAAGGTCTCATCTTTGACAGAGACTAGCAAGTTTGTAGGTTTGACACCATCATCCTCTCAAAATTCATAATTAAAACTTTTGAATATTTTCCACCATGTGCAAAGGCAAAATGAAATCTAATTTTATGCATTATGCTGCATTTTGTGTACTCAGATGGTGACATAAACTCTAGAACTGTACTGAATATGAAGGAAAATGTTGTATAAGGATGTTCTCATATTATGAGCTGAAAGCATTTAAACAACAAAGGAATTCTTCTTTCTTAAACTTTTTGTGCACCACACAAATCTCCTGCTACACATTTGCAAGGCATGAATCATTCTTAGCACACCAGAAATGAGCTCACCTTACCAAAACCATTTGCTTACAGTATAAGTTAATGTAACTGTTTATATTGGCAAGGTATAAACAACTGGTTAAATATCTGCACATGTAACATGCTAACTTCAGAATGATAATAAAAATCAAAGTCTTCAAGTACTTTTTAAGGTAATTATGTTTGGCTGGAACAGGTTTGGGTGTTTGGACTATGTAAAGGACAACGCTAAAGAACGTTCAGACAGGAAACCAGAGTGAAATGAATACACAGAACAGAAAATAAAGCAGGGAGAAAAACAAAACAAAACAAAACAACATAACACAAAATGTACTTGAATATTTTTAGTCTTTAAAATGCTTTAAAGAAAATTAGGGTAATTCTATTCCCTGCCAAATTCCAATGTTTACCTGACTGTAGCAGGGCACTTTCAAAATAATTATTTAAGAAAAAATACTTTTTATGCACAAAGATGAAATTGCAGCCCCCTACTTAATGAAGCTGCTGGAGGGGAAGCCACTGTTGCCAGCCCTTCACAGCTCAGGCAGCAGTGCCTGACTCACAGGAATGAGACTCTCTCCAATTCTGATTCAAGTGGGACAGATTCACACCTGGCTCTTCCAAGATCCTCATGTTCAGTTTGGTGTAAATTTCAGTTCCCATAGTGTTACCTGGCTAACAGGGTATCTGATACATACAACAGCTAGTCAGTGCACCACGGCATTCCTTGAGCACTTTGTCATCTTATCCTTTCAAACATTCCCTCTTGTGCATCTGATCTTTCCGTCCTACTCCAGCTCCCATGGTTATCAAGGACACACAGAGCCACACTTAACCATCAAAGAAACCCAGTATATATATTTTAAAATTTAAAAGCATGCACAAGCTTAGCCATTCCATACTTCAGATGTCAGAAGGCAATGCAGCTCCAACCAAAAGTCAGGAAATGTCCCAGTGGGACTCAGCAGCTCATGTTTAGTGCTGCTCCAGGACTCAGTGTCCCACCAGCACATCTTGGCTTTCACTTGCTGTGACTTTAGATCTGTCTAAGGGCTGAATGGGCTGGGGCTGTACAGCCCATACAATACAGAGTCCTGTGGTGGGATAACTGTGCCCAGGTGTCCACCCACAGACACAACTCCAAGCACAAGTCCAAATGGTGATAATAGCTTGGCCCACAGTAGGGCAACAGCTGTCTGCTTAATCCCACCAAGTTCCTAAAGTCACTCCCCTTCACAAAAAGTGAGCAAACCAGTTTTACGCAGAGAAGGAAAATGCATGTATACTGCTAATGGGACAACTACGCCTCAGACGCAGCATTACAGTCCACTGGGAAATTATAAAAAGGAATTGCCTCTAAATGTTCTCTGGAGCCTCGGTAGCATTGCCTATATGCTGGCTGTGGCACAAAGTAAGTGCAGAAGCATCAAAGCTATTCCCTGGCCCAAGACAAGTGCTCCCCAGCACCCAACAATGGGCAGCCCAGAGGGAAAAGGAGCAGAATTAGTGGTGCGAAAGGCAGGAATATCCTCAAAGAATGATCCCCCTCAGGATGACAACTGGGCATCATCAAGAGCAGCCCCAAACACCACAGTGGGACAAGCTGAGCTCCTTCACACGGATGGTAATGCAGAATTTGTCTCAATGGGGTGCTTCTCTATAACCTTTCCAAAAGGCTTAGAGGGCACGAGCACCATCGACATCCATCCTTTCCAGACTGTTTGCTCTAATACTCTGTTAACTATCAGAACATCAGCAATCCCATCACACCAGCAAAATGGCCTTTCCTGCAGGGGCTGAACTCTGTGGTTTCCCAAATGATGGAGTAAGGAGAAAACAGAGGTTAAAAGCTGGAGCCCAGGTCGCAGTCACCTAGATGTTTTCCACAGGGAAAGGGAGCAGACAACAGCAAACTCCCCAAACAGGATCAAACACTGCAGCCCTGATAGGCTACATGCCAGTAAATAGGATGGGAAAGGTTCCAGCCATAATAAATACATCATTCCATGTTTTTTCATTACCAGTCTTTGCCAACCATAGCAACTTTGCCAGGGTAAACTGCGAGAAGAGCCTCAGTAGGAAGTGCATTTTGTTTCAGGTCTGTAAAAATAGTATTAGGGAAGTTAATGCTCCTTCAAAACATTCATTTTGTTCTGTCAGAAGCCCTTCTTCTCACCAGCTAACAGAAAAGCATGGCAATATTGTATTGCTGCATTAAGCATTTAACTTAATTTTATGTAAACTAGCAGCAGTTTCATAAAATTTGTTGACATTTGTCATTTTGTTGTGGTTCATTTCCTACAAGAACTTTAGAAGTTTTACACTACTGATAGGAACAGTCTTGATGCAGAGAGAAAAAAAGGAGTATACATTCATCATCTCAAAGCAGATTAAATTAATATCTGGCCAGTAACAATGTTGGATACCTTGCTGAAAAATAGGTGTAAGAAGCTATTTTATGTAGCAGATTCCTTGTTCAACAGTAACTACATACACCAGAACTATAAAGAGTGAAAACACAAGACTACATTTTCCCCTCATGTCCAGCATTTTCTTCATTTACCTTTAGTAGCTTCTTGGCAGTGCATCTTCAATGTATGCACATTATTTATTGATCTGGGATTCTCCAAAGCTACTAAAGAGTGGTTTGGGACCCCAGCTTCTATTGAATTTCAATGAATCTACTCATAAAAGAATTAGGAGCTTTAGGAAATTTTATCTTTATTGTTTCATACCACAAGAGCAACATTGCATCCAATTATCTTATCCTTTGCTGGTAAAAGAACTACAACAGAGGTACCCAATTAACAATTTTTAAGCTGGTGAAACTACTCACCCATAATTAGCACCCAGAGAATGAAAGACACTATTTCAGCAAACAAAGCGAGACTCAAGCTTTTAAACAAGGTACTTCTTGCTGCATTTCTTTTGTTCCTCCAACTCCAGTTTAATCATGATTATAGAAGATGACATTCCCTCAAAATCTCAGAGAAAGATAATTATCAGAAATAATTTCAACATGTTACAGTGAGGCTAAATCTACTCAAACTTCTAGAGACAGGGGCCATTCAAATGTGATGATTTATTAATGGCAACTGGAGTTGTTTCAACCCAGCACCAGTCAGCCACGAATAAATCGTGTGGGTGGAAGGTATGCAAACAGTGTTGGGATAACGTTTAGGAAAGCTCAAATACCAGAACAGCAGTGTCAGGATCACAAACAAAGGGCAGTTGAGGACAGTAGGAGAGACAAGAGCTGCAGCCTGGCAGTGCAGAGTGAATTGTTTTCAAGATTTTGTTGCTGTTAAAATAAATGAGTGTCAAGCACTTTCATACTTGGCAGTACTTTCCAGATCTCAGCTCTCTTAGCGGGAGAGCTCATCTTGTAGGGATTTTTTTTCCCTCTTATAAGTTATTTACGATATTCAAACAATACTTGGGGTCATGGATAGTTCTAATGGGAAGTTGTGGTGGTGCAAAGCTCTGCTGCCTGCAGCCTGCCACAGATGGAAATGAAAAGAGCTTGGGGGAACCTCGTGCCAGACCTCAAGTTTCTCTTCACAGGGCAACGATCAGGCAGTGTTATAGCATCTTCCTCTACTCCATGGCTAAGAGACAACAAATCAGCCCTTGCTGGAGCTGCTGCTGCACACAGCATCACAATACCTAGACATAATCACTGTGTACAGTTTCAGAAAGAAGCTACAGAAAATAAGCAATTTCTTTCCCTGCCCCTTTGTTTCACCTTGCCCTGGCACAATACATTCTGACAGAGAGGAGCTGGTGAGCTGAGGTTTGAAAACAACACACAAGCCAGATGAATTCTGAAGCTGCAAACACACAGAAAAAGCCTTAAGTGCTAAATGGAAGGAGTAATTTGCCAATGCAGCCTTTTAGGTCTCAACTCTGTTACTAGGAGGCTGAGGAGAAAATCAGGTAATAGTACATCACATCAAGTATTTGTCTTGTTCCAGAAGCCATTGATATTCCTTAGGCATGGCTTACTTAGGATGAATATGTTATTCAGAGGTACAATTGTGGAACACAACACAGACAGGTAACCAAAAATGACAATGCTGTAAATTGGATCTTTAAGGTAGAATCAATTAGCGAACTTCTCTACTTGTGTCACTATAGCAGTTGCTGAAATAAGCTGTAACTATTTGCCTGAGACCAATACTAGTGGCAAGAATGGTAAAATAAGCAGAAAAATCCAATCAAAAAAACCCAACCAAACCAAAAATCACCACTAAAACCACCCACAAGAAAATGAGTATTACACTGATGTTTCAAAGGAGTGCCAGTACCACAGCAAGCAGAAGTGGAGTCAGCAGACGAGGCAAAGGGTTGTCCCTATTTCTGTTTTTAAACTCTATGCTTTTTAACCATGTATTTGAGTTTTGTAATTGTCCCACCAAAATCATCTGTCAGGTGAGCCTGCAGACAACCATTTTATTTTTTCTTTCTACAGCAGGGAAGCCCTCTAAACATTTGCATCAACCTCCAGACCAACAGTTATCTGTAACATCCAAACTGTCTGGCCGGATTCCGGGCTGCCTGATGGAGCTCTATTGATTTCAAGTGAGCTTGCTGATTTAGCCTACTGAAGAACCCAGCATCATCCGATTAGGCTGAGTAAATTGATTTTTGAATCCTGACTATTTGCAAAAACCCTGTGAACAACCGAGAGACCACCCAAGAAAGGGTAAAAATTACTTGGTGAAGAGTTTTATTAATACATTTTATGTTTAAAAAAAATCAATTTTCTCGCGAGCAACTCTGGAACAGAGAAGCAACAAAATTTGTACACTAAATTATTCATTATGAGTTACTGAACCAGGTTCCTTGGCACTATGAAAAGCAGCAGCTCCACAGAGAGGAGAAAGAATTCCAGCAAGAAACAGAACACAAGTGTAGGTGCTGTAGGAATTCACCTCCGGTTTTACAAAGTTCTTTGTGAGACCATTTAGAGGAAGATGGGAAGTGGACGGGGAACAGAGTGGTGCTGGAATCTGTCTGCTGATGGAAAAAAACCACAGGCAGAGCAAGGACACCTCCATCACACCCCTTGAAAGCTCAAGGAAGCTGTGCCTGCATAAAGCCCTGCCTTTGCCAACACACACGCTGAATTCAACAATAATTAAGAATGCCACTCTTTTTTCCCTTCTGCCTCACCCTCCTTACAAACATTAATAAAGGAACTAGATTGTAGGATTTCAGGTGGATTCCTGAGGCAATTAGTTGATATAAGCACATATAAGTGTTTGTACAGTAACTTTCAGGTTCTATTGCAAAACTTGGTTAAAAAGCCACCAGGAGAGAGCTCGCAGATATATTTAGTTCCTCGATGTTTTCTGCAAATAGATGGTTGAGTGATGAGGCTAATAAGAGTTCTCATATTCTCACCATGGGAAAATCTGCAGCTTGAGAATTTCTTTCCTTTTCTACACTTTGAAATCCCCACAGGAGAGAAGTTAAGAACTTCCACTTGCAGGAAAAGCTTTGATCAATGCTTGCAAGTTATTAGAACCCAGAAAACCCTATTACTAGGCACAAATCCAGAGAAAATCAATCAAAATCCATTTGTTTACGGCAATAGGAACGACTAGCAATATCTGGCAGGCTACAACAAATAATTCATCATATGTAAGTCAAAAAAGAGCCGACAAATGGGGGCTGCATTCATCTATAAACAAACAGACACATGACTCAGTGCACAAAAACTGAATGTGCTGCATAATCCCTGGCATTAGCACCACAGAGTCCTCAAATATATCATAACAACATTTTAAATGTAATTTATAAGTTCTCACAGATACTATGGTGCAAAGTATCAGCAGGAAAATTCAGGAGCTTTACACACATCTTTAATGAGAAACAACTTACCTGATGGAACCAGAGCAGGCACACATATTTCAACAATTTGACAGCAAATTACGCTGACTAAAAAAAATACAGAACCATCAAGACTAAAACAAAACTGTGAGCAATTATGTAAGAAAGCTTCACCCACTGACACTTGGTTCTCACACAGAGTCCTGGGCTGAGTTGAACTGAGAGGGCAGCAGACCCAAGGTGATCATTATCTCAGCCCACACAGTCAAGTGCTGCCCAGGCACCTCATTAACCAGCAGCTCCTCAGCAAAGGGCCGTGTAAGCTGGAAAAGAATAGGGATTCAAACACCTTCCTTCTCTACAACCAGAAAAGCTGTGGAGCTGACTCCTACTTTTGATTTAGGACAGCCTAAGTAAAGAATCTGACAGAAACTGCTCGTATTTGCTGAACGCAGGTCTTACAAATCAGTTCAGCGACCATGCAAAGGTCTCGAGAGGAAAATACCTGGGCAACCAGCAAGCTGTTGGATTTGGAACAACGTGGTGAATATCAGGAGGCAAGTTAGAAACTGGGTATGTGACCATTTCTGTGCTCTTTTCTCAATATTCGTTAGTTAGAAAAACTTTTAACTGCGCATATTAACGCTGTGCTTGAAAACAGATCAGAGAAGGCGGCAATCAATCACCAGGGCAGAACAAAATCTCCACTGCAGGGCGTTGTTTTTGAGGATCCAGGCTGTGTTGAAGGTGCTTCATCAGAGCACCCTCGCCACAGCCCCCGAGGCAATTTCCCAATCTGTCCCAGAGAACGAGCGCTGGAGCAGGAAGGCTGCAATCAGCACGGCGATGTTTGCCCAGACAGAAACGGCTCCCAGACATCTTGAGTTTCTGTCCCTCATTTTAAAGATCAGACTCCTAAATACTGTCTGGTGTTTGATATTTTCTTTTCTTTTAGCAGCAAACCCCATTTCTGGCCTTCCTGATTGTCAGTACTGCTTTGATACAAAATACATGGTTCTTCTCTTACATTAAGTGATTATCCTGGGGATAAAAATCAGGAAATTCCCTCATTTTCCTCAGAACACAGGAAACAAGGGAACATTAAGATTTAATAACACCTCATCAGTAGTCTACAAGGCTGATAAAAAAAAAGTCTGTAAGGTTGCTACTCTGGTGTTCAGAAGCTCTACTACACATTAAAAAAAAAAAAAAAAAGAAAGGCCCAACAAGGTCTTCACTATAATTAAATATGTTTTATTAAAGCTTTCCATCATTTTCCTTTCTTTGCTTCTTTCCCTCTCATAGCTCTTACATCTTCTTTCATTCTTCCCTTTGATGTTTGTATGCTTTTCATATTTGTATTGAAAATATTTTGCACTCTTCACTTCCACCCCACCTCCCCCTAAGTGTACTTAGAGGAACACGTTTTCCTGTGCCTGAGCCCATCAGTGAGAGCACAGGGGACATAAGCTCCAGTGACAGTGCTCATTACAGTGTGGCACAAGAACAAAACACCTTCCATCTCTCCCATTTCTTCTGCCTCTCACCTAAACAGAGAACAAAACCCATTCCCCTCGACAGGAAGATTCACACAGGATTTATAAAACAAAATCCAGTCTGCACTTTCAGCTGCATAGTTAGTGCGACTTGAAACGTTAAGAGTTAGAAGGGAGATGAAGTAAAAGAGTGACTCCTTCTTTACTTACACGTGTCTAAAGACTCGTCTGAATCATCGGGACAATCGGGCTCCCCGTCACACAGCCAGTGCCGGGACACGCAAGTGACGCGGTCGTGGCACAGGAACTCTCCCACGTCACACAGGGGGTGCTCCTCTGGAAATGAGAATGGTTTAGAATGCAATGGTTAAAGGTGAAGGGAAAAAAAAAAAAAAAAGGCACAATGAAAGTGAAAAGTGACAGTGAAATGATTTGGAAAGCAAAGATCAAAGCAAATTGTAGAAACAATGTGAAAAATAATGTAATGGCATCTAAAACCCTCACTTAGGGTAGGGCCCTAACATCCAGCTGCAGGGTTCACTGGGAGCTGCCCATCACCCTTCCCACCAGGCAGGAACAGCATGAGCATAAACTACTTTTATAAAACAAAATTTTAAGAAAATCTGCTTTTTTTCTAAATGTTTCACCATGAAGTAAATTTGCTCACTAAATAGAACCCAACAAGCTTTAATGTCATGTTACCAGCAGGGAGGTCCCCCACGCACCTCTCCTGTCACTGAAAATATTTTTGAATTGTTTCAAGAAATCAGAATTTTCAAGGATGTATTTTTGTAATCAAAGTTCTACTTAAAAAAAAAAAAAAATCTATTTTCAACTATTTCCTTGGGTATGTATTTTAATGACCACATCCCACGTCAGTTTTATATTAAAGCTATTTTACAGTTCATGTGACAAATTCGCAAACAAAGAATTTAGTTATTTAAAGTCAATACCGGGGCACCTTGAAAACAATGGCTTTTAAAAGAGGGCAGTTCTGGAAGTTTGGCACACCCACACTATCTGCTGCATTCAACCACCACAGGCTGATGTCCTTGAGATCTACAGTTAATTAACTCAAGACTATTCCATCATTATTCAATGTAAAACTATTCTAATATTAATTAAAGCTCACAAAACCTCTGTGCAATATATTATATTCATTTTATCAATATATAAATTACAGTAGTGTCTTCCACAAGGTTACACTGCAGATTGCTGGGAAAAGGTTTCCTCATTATTCTTACGCTGGCACAAGTGAGAAATAACTTCACTGGAGTCAATGCTGTCACAAAGACATAAAGCCAGGGATAAAGAAGGAGACAATTAACACCAAATCCACTTGTAGATGTGCCCATTGGTTTAGCTCACTCCAAATCCAAGGGATGTATTATTACTATGAGGAACAACAACAGGAACACTGTGTTAAAGTTCTCGTTTAATCATTTCCTATGTGCAGGCCTCATTTCCGAGGTCAGGTTCTGAACTACTGATGGCAATCAGTTTCAAACAAGTCAAATTTGCAACTTCTATGTAGATATACTTCATATTTCTTAAACTAACTATAACACAGGTTCTATAACCCTGCAAGAACAAAAGGATTTTTGTTATATCTTAATGCTTTTCCTTCCCTTCAACAGCAAAAATGAGCGACTGTATAATTAAGAGTGCAAGTTTATATGGAAGTGGTTTTGCTTAAAGCTTTCAGGGAGATGATTAAAGGCTCTGCTTTGATAGCACATCCTGAAAAACCGTCCTGGAAGTCAGAAAGAGGAAGAGTTTGGCAAGCTTTAGCACTTCAAAGATATACAGAATGAGCAACACATGGATGAAGAACTTTATAATATTTGTCCATGATAAAGTCCATGATAAATTTCTGCTTGTACCACGGTGTGAACTGTAATTATCTGTGTATTCCACATCTGCTCATAACAGACCTGAGAATATTAAAACTAACATTGCCAAACATGTCCACTCGGGAATGATTGAGCAAAAAATAGTTGAAAAGCCTAACTTCATGAGTTAAGATTAACAAAATCTAATTATTTCAAATTAAATGTTCTAAATGTCATTTTTAAAGGTTTATGAACTGACAGCTAAGTGAAAAAAATATTACTGAATAAATATAGAAATGCAAAGTTGTGAAAACCCTTGAACAGTCAAGGTCATGCACATGTCTGGTTCTACAGGAACCTCCTCAAATACCTACATGTACAATCCGTAGAGAACGGAAATCTTATCTGAAACAAAACCTGGCAGGGTGATTATCCCTTGCCTATTGGTGCAACAGGTTCTTTTCAATCTGCAGATGGTCACACATGTCTACACCAACAAATCTTGCATTTGCTCCTCTTTTGGACAAAGATAATGAAAATAGCCTAAGTAACTGGATATAAAGGCGTTCTAAACAGCAATTTTATACACAGCTCAGAGTTCAGCGTGTGTGCTTGAAAAAAAGCTTGTTTGCTACTTCTTTTTTAAATGGAAATAATTTAGCTATTTCCATACTATTAAATTCTTGGTTTGCATTTTATGCAACAATACAGAAATTATGGAGATCTAAGCTTTTTATATTCTCTATCTTGAGAAAAACCTAGCAGAGTGAAAAACCCACTAACTTATAAAACACTTTGAAAAATAGATTTTGTTTAGAATAAAGCAGCTTAATATTACCTCAGGGTTTTATTGGCTCTGAAAGTGCTTTCTTGAACGTTTTTCTTTTGCATAACTATAGAATTCTCTTTATTTTCAGCTGCTATATTTACAGAATGAATTGGACCAGTTAATCACACACATGCACTAATAAGTGGGCTTCAATAAACAAAAAACAAAAGCACAACAACCTTCTTGCTAAAAAATAGTCATCTAGGATGGCCCAGAAGGGAGTACAACATTTCTTTTCAGTGACACCTCTCCTCACACTTTTTCCTTCTGTAATATGTGAGCTGCACAGGCAGCTCCCAGCGGATGGGAAAATTCACGTTTTTAACATCCCAGTTCTTTGAGATACAGAGCAGATGGTAAGAAATCATCCCTCTATGGGTAAATGAAAGCTTTGCCTCCCTAAGGATAGTATTCCTATACTGCTATCCTGTGCTGCAAACACCTGGCAGTGCCTCTTAGAAGGAAAGTTTAAAAAAAAAGAAAAAGAAAAGCTGGCACCTTTTCTTTTAAAGTCAATGTTTCCACAGCCAAAAATGTGTTGATTTTTTTTTAAAAAAGATAAGCATATTTTAAAGAGGACAAAGCTCACATTCTACGGGAGGAAAACAATTACAATTATAATTTATGCAATTACACTGAACTTTGAAAACTGACTTTCCATTATGATGAATAAAGAGGTAAAAAAAGGCAAACCAACCAACCAATCAGCACACAAAGCAGTGACTGATGTCTGCCTAGGCCAGGAATGCTGCTGGATTAAAAAGGCAGTTGCCTCTGTAAACTTGCATTCAGCTCCTAAATAACGAGGGATAAAGACCCCTGTCTGTGATCACATGGACTGGTAGAGGTCAAAGGGATCTGGATCCTTCCTATTTGAGGGAATGCAATAAAGAAAGCAGGTCAACAAAGCTCTCGAAAAGAACTATCCAGGAGCTAACATTTATATAATTGAGTGCTCTCCAGCTCTGTCACGAGACTGTAAACGACTCGTTGTGAATCTAATTAAGAACTGCCTTTGTCAAGGAACCAGGCGCCCAGAGGAGCTGCTGGTTTCTAGAATTGTGCTTCCCACTTTGAGCAGTCCCTTGCTTGGGCGCTCTGTGGATCTGCCAGGTGCCTGCTGTGGCCTCGGTGGCCCCCGACCCGCCTGGATGGCGGTTGCTTGGTGCGCCTTCTTCCGAGCGCTTCCATCTCCATCTGCCAAGGGCACCTGAGAGCCCGAAGGAAAACAAACCTCCCATATGGCAACGCTCTTCAAAGGGAGCAAAACTCAGCCTAATAAAGTCTTGATCTGTCAGAGCACGGAGGCTGCTCATTAGGCTTTCACTAAATATTCAGGAAAACCACGTGTGCGCGCTAACCCGAAAAGCACGTTCCAACAGGAGCTTTTGAAGGATGTGGTAGAGCACGATGGGAATGGATGCTTAAGGATAAAAGCTCATCACATAATTTTTAAAAGCTTTTATAGCAACAGCTTAAGATCCATGTGAAGTAAGAATGCCTCATGAATTTGATTTCATTAAATTTTGCACTTAAAAAAAAACATTTTCACCACGTTTCAAGTGAAACGAAAAACATTGAAATTTTCAATTCCCTCTCTGTCTTCAAGGAAGAAAAAGGGCAAAAAAGGTGCACACAGACTAGGGGGATATGTGTGTAAACATGCTTTCTTTTTCCATTTGAGAATGGCAAGACCAAGGAATGAACCATGAAACCCATAAATAAAAATGATAAACTGAAAGAAGTTCTCAGCTGGTTTGTCCCCAGCTGCATCTTCAGACAAAACTCTCAAGAGAGAAGGGCAATTGCCTGACAAAACAGCAATTTTTTTTTCAAAAGCAAAAGAACAGGAAGACAAAAAGAGCAGAAATGCCAACAGGAGTGGTCAGAGAACTGCAATCCAGCTGGACATTTCCATTTGGATCCATCAGTGCATCACATGTCTGCATGACCAGGAAATTCTGCCAATGACAATAAACCCATTCTGTCATGTTTCAGGGATATTATGCAACCAAAACCTTGCACTTTTAAGTTCTTAATTAGTTTTGCTTTGATTTTAATTACGTTATCTTCATTACAAGAGCTTAAGAACTCAGAACTTTTTTCCCCCCTCTCAAAAGCTTGTTTTCCATTTGGGATTTTCTTTGATCTCTCACTGAAATATGGGAGGGTTTCCAGATTAATTTCAGCAAAATTTACTCCAAAGTTGAAAAGTATATTCCAGTAGTAATTTATGACAGAATTCATCATATGCTAAAACCTAAATTACTGTAACTGAAAGGGAGATGTGAAGAAAGAGCATGCACAGCACTTCCTACTTACGACTTTCAGACTTTATATAACACTTTTCAAACCTTTTATACCTTTTGAGTTAAATCTACATTTTTAGAGCCCAGCATACACTAAAACATTTACATTTTGACCGTGCTAAACTACAGAGAAAATCCTTGGAATGTGTCTTGCAAAAACAGTAAACACACTTTTACATTCAGGGTATAAAAATATGATTATGATATCATTTATTCCTGTCCTACCCAGTTCACTATAATGCTGTGTTCAAAGTCATAAAGTTTTATTTACAGAACCCAAAAATCTCTCTCAAGATCTACCAAACCCTGATTTGTGCTTCCACAGTGCAAAGGGGCTTAGAGAGCTGTGGGTATGTTCAAATGTAGCACTCTGAACAAGAATATGGATGTTTTATGTGTATTTATTCAGCTCCTGGCATATTAGTTATCACTTACTCAGCATTTACTAATCAACTAATTGCTTTATCCATAGGCAAGGCACACACACACAGGTACCAGTCAGTAAAAGCACCATATGTTCAGTTTAAGCCGCATATGTTTAAATTCCATGTGTAAGCTTTCCTCAGTCTGCACATCTTCCCCCCAGCAAGGTCACAGGCATCTTGTCTGGAGTCTGGTCAGCCTCTGGAGTGACATCAGACAGCCTGGTTCTCTGCCCCCAATGTAGTCCATAATAATCATGCTCAAATTCCTTATTTACATCACACAGCTACAAGAATTCCTCATATTTTTCAGACTTGCTCTGTGCTACTATAATTTATGGATCAGACTATAAGCAAATATTGACAGAGGTCAGTATTAACAAGAAGACGAGAAACGTCCACTGTTTCATGCAGATCCTGGAGTATTTTTGGAAGTGGGCAGGTGATAAGTTTAGGGGCAGTCATATTCCTTGTTCTTTTTTGCTCTTCCTTTGCTAAAGCCATATTTCCATTAAGGGGGGTGACCCCGAGTCCCCTCCTGGGGATTTGAACCAGACAAGGTTATTATTCAGGCTCAACTTGGCACAATTTATGGACAGAGAAATCTAAGAAATATTCAGATAATGAGAAACACCCAAATATTCCTGAGCCAATTTTTATCTAATCAGCAAAGGGTCACAGAATAATACCTATCTCAGCAAACCACAAAATGACATGATAGTTATGTTCTCTAATGGCACAAAAAATACCACAGAATAGCCAGGTGCTGCCTTTAACACAATAGAGACACACTAATAGAAACACATTACCTGCAATCCTGTCATTTCCCAATCCCTGCTCCAAGCAGCCCTATACAGAAAAGAGGCTGAAGGCCCAACAAGCTCCTTACGAACCATTTCTTCACAATTATCTTTTACCTCCTTGAACACTGGAGGAAACACGCAAACACATTCCCCAGGGTGAAGTGTCCTTCTTTCCAAACAGCCTGACTTGGACTGAATGTAAATGTCAGGATGGAGGGTCAAAGTGACCATCACTTATCCCTCTGTGTATGAAGAGCGACAAGCCCTATACCAGAGTCAACAACGTGCCCTTTCTGCTGTTGACAGCCAGTGCCAGGGTGAACACGAGCAAAAATGTTCTCACTTGTGGAAAGCCTTCAAAGGCTTTCACTGAAACAAGTCTTCTCTCTTTCCCATGTCAGAGAAAAAAATGCCTTTGAAATAACTATTTATATGGAATGTGAAAACCTCTGAGCCTCTCCACCTTGGTCTGTATGATCATAATATGTTCGCAACATTATAATTTTGTTTCCTCCTTGACAGAAAGAAGTGATTGCAACAGAAGACTTTAAAAAGTTTATAAATTTATAGAAATAAAAAATTAGTCTTTATAAGGAACTGTAAGCATCCTGGCAAGAACTTTCACAGGAGCTCATATAAGGACACTTCCTAGTCCAAGCAGATACACCTGGATAAGCAACACAAACTTTCAGGTTCAAAAGAAGCTCTAGGAGTGGTGACTTGAATAACACATTTCTTGTACACAGACGTGTTTGCTGCTTCATCAGGAAGCTCAGTGGAGAAAAGACTCAGGCTTTCAGCTGCTCCCAGGATCAAATCTCCAAAAGGTCTGACAGGCAAACTCCTGAAGAGCAGAAGAAATGAGCAGACGGATGGGGACTGAGAACAAGTCGCCCAGAGCCGATTTCAAACCCGGTTCGCCGCAGTGCGCCACTCACTCTGCCTCCAAGCAGGACTTCAAATGAATCTTTTTCATCTCCTATCTGTGTCAGCTCTTGTAACTTAGATATTTCCAAGTTAGGCTTTTTACTTGGCTAAGTTGTAAAGCTTCCAAATTCAATTATAATGTTTTTTGTGGCAAAATTGCTTCTTTTTCTTAAAGTGGGACGGGAATCCCGACTTGAGACAAATTATTTAAATAAATGCCACACAATATTTTGTCTTTTGAAAGCTGAAACATTCATTACATAGCTTATTACAATACCTTTGATAAGCCCTCTGCTGAGCAGATGTTCTATCATTGTGAATTTTCACATATGAACATTTTTAGCAAATACTGAAAGATAATTAATTTAGATAAATTTCATCTATCAAAGGGTAATCAATGCTGTCGTTGTTTTAATTTGGTAGTTTTCTTACCATGTAAAACATAACAAGGCCATTTCATTTGAATATTTCAAACTCTAATAGAATGACATCTGTCCATACAAGGAAGGAAAAGCACATAGTAAACTGTTTTTGCAATATTTTAAGATACCGGGAACATTATGGAAATAATAATAAAAAAAAATATGCTCTACTTATGATCACTTTGAATAAAAGTAAAGTTTTCCATTTTCTTTGAAAGTGCAGACAACTTTATGAATGAAAGATACGGATAGGTAAGATCTAGGTAACTCAGATGACTGCATAATGGGAAAACAAAGTTATACTTAAAAAACCAGAAAAAATAAGTTATCATAAAGGATTAAAAATCCCAAAGCAGTATGGAAGGAACTATAAAGTATCTGGACTGAACTGAACCACCTTCTTTACTCTCGCTTTTATTTCCCCTGGAGGAAGATGTTGAGGCTATGTTATCATTGGTGCTTGATTTGCTTGTCTGTTTTGTTCTAG
Source organism: Ptilonorhynchus violaceus (assembly GCA_013397565.1). NCBI lineage: Eukaryota > Metazoa > Chordata > Aves > Passeriformes > Ptilonorhynchidae > Ptilonorhynchus > Ptilonorhynchus violaceus. The sequence goes on along the minus strand of VZRJ01001411.1, from coordinate 2,088,427 downwards.
GACTCAAGGAAAAGTTTTCTTCCTTTTGCCAAAAATTGCATCTTGGATATGATACCAAAAAGGTTAATCCTGAAACCATAGAGTCTTCTATCAACTAAATGGTTTATTCTCATGAAGTTACCCAACCCAGCCCCTTCACAGGTTGTCAATGCAGCTCTTGAATGCAGCAGGGGAATTCCTGCCCTCCCTGGCTCATCTATTCCAGCAGAGCCCACATGTGCCCGGCGGGCTCTGAGCTGTCACCGCGGGAATCAGATCCCATTTACCCGGCTCCGAGGGCCGCTCGCAGCTCCCGCTCCAGCGCAGCACCTCGGGGCCATCCATCTTCTCTGCCCACTCCTCTGTGGCTCCGCTGCCAATCATTTCATGCTGACTGCTCTGCTAAGCACCGTCCGTGTCACCGAGACAGCGGCCGCGCCTGATGGATGGCGCGGCTGGATTTATGCCACAGATGGATTTATCCCACAGATGGATTTACCCCACAGCTGGATTTATCCCACAGCCATCCACGCGATGGGCTGGGGCAGACGCACGGAGCAACTCGAGACTTGCACACGGTTTAAGTGCGCGAATAAAATACTTAATTTTTGCAGAAGATGGCAAAGCTGGAGAAGTGAGAGCCAAACTCTTGGTGAAAAGCTTCTCAGAAGAACATAAACATCTTTTTGCAGCTGAGAAGGAAGCCCTGTCCTACCCCGCTCTCACAGCCAGGAGAGCCAAGCCTGCTGTCACTGAGCATATCTCAGAATGCTCCCACTTGAAATGACACAAAATAATGATGAACAGGTTTCAACAGCAGATGGAAGCCTATTACATAATTCAGTTTTAATGACCAGAGAAATCTTAAATATGACGGGTTTGTTTTGTGCAACAAGAGATTTATATTAAATGAAACAGCTGAATCTGCTTCCGTAAGCAACTGCATATGTTTAATACAAGTTTGTTTTAGATTGGGATAATTAATCTACAGGGAAATGGGGTTAAATACCATGATTACCTTAAACTATACTCAGTTATTAAAAGGATGAGAGAACTAGGAGAAAATGAAGCTAAAATTCCTTTCAAAATACTATCTACATAACCAACTAAAAGGAGAATCTTATTACCAGGGTTAACTATCAGATTTAAATTGGATACCACCAAATATTAAGAGTGTGGTAGTAATATTAGAAATTTGCAACAAAAATAATCTATTTTTTATATAAACCATTATGAAATTGACTATTCCTACAAATGGCTGCATATCTATGCTGGGCCCTACTGAAATCATATCCATTATTTTAAATAACTACAATCAACAGTTCTAAGTTAAACTGTAAGAATTAAGTAAATGGCACACCAAAGGGTCACCTAATATAGGTTTAATTGCAATTTAACAGTTGGGAAAGTAGTTAAAATTGTGATCTTCCACAGTTCAGGTCTGACTTTTTTGATAGCATTGTCCAAGACCGATAATTTAAGGGGTAATTTAGAAATGCATTCATTGAGTAAGAATTTTCACACCACTAGAGAGCAACGTATTGTGATATTAGCTGCTGCTGTCACTAGGTCTTCAATGTGATTTTCTGAGTAGGCAAATATATTATTCACAGGCAGCAAGATGCAATATTTAGCAAAAAGTTGCTACTGGAAAATTCTAAATGGTATTAAGAGGGCAGCTTGGATTCTGCCCATAAAGGCCGTGTTACAAAGAAGGATCCCAACCCTGAAGGATAGATTTGATATCAGCCCGGTGTCACCCAGCTGCCTACAAACAAGTTTTGAAACTCTCTCTGCTTGGATTTATCCCCCCTCCGAGGACAGCAGGAATGGCACTGGGAGAGCTGTGTGAGCCTTGAGTAACCACACACAGGATTAATGAGCCCATCTGCCCATTTGTCCTCGGAAACGAGGAGGAAATGGTCAAAGCTTTGACACTCAGGAGAAGAGTTGGATTGACAAAAGGATGAGAAGACTATTACAGGCTTCACGTTTGGACTGATAACAAAACCCTTTATTTTTACAGGGAGCTAAGAGTCACTCTTCTTTTACAAGAGCTTTATTGCAGGAGCAAACTCTTTTCTTAAGTTGCATTCCATGCAAACGGTTCATCATGCAAGGAAAACCAAGTACTATCACTGTGAATTATTTAATGTTTAAAAAAAAAAATCATAAAAAATTATTTATTAAATATTTTGAAATATTATCATCTTTTTTTTAAAAAAACAATCATATGTATGAATTAAGCACTGAATCATTCAAAGGCAAACCAAATCCAAGGAACTATCAGTTCAGATAGTTATTTGTTTGACTTATTAAGGTGACACTCTATTATAATTCATAAATGTTGACTACTATTTAAAAAATATTGTAAAAAGACATCTAGCGAAACAGATAAAAGAGATAATAAAGACAACTTTGGATATAATGTTATCAGGCAACTTGGTAGAAATAATTTTAAAACTTTCTTGCCAAGACATTTGGACAGTTGACAAACCAGAAGAGGCCCACATATCCTTATGGAGGAAACATTTAATTCACAGGCAACATTCCTGTGGGAAGGCTTTCCTCAGCTATTGCTTTTTCAAATCCCTGCTGTCCCTGAGGCTATTTGTGTCACACAGGATGGTCAGGAGAAACAGGCAATTAGAAAACTAAAGACAGCATCAGGAAGAGAATCGATAGGATGGTATGCAGGATTCCACACACACGCTATATGTGTTAGTCACACAAAAACCAAGGAAGAAATAATTTAATTTTTAACAGAACTGCGTTCTTTAATCTGTCCTGGAGTCTGGAGACTGAAGGGTGGCCAAGACAATCCTAACTTTTAAGAAATTCCACTGCAGTCATGGAAATGAGGCTCATAACCCTGATGTGCTGAACAAGGAGTTAGTGGACACCTGAATAAATATGACATATCCAGGTTTCACAGGGGAGGGTCTCACCATAGAACAGGCTGGAGGAAATCCATCACAAATACAGATTCAGGCTCCTCTTTGTCCCCTCTTCTATCCAAAAATCTTTAAGTTACTTTTGAGACTTTCCATATGTGAGGAAAAGATAATTACAATTCAAATGATGGCCGAGAAGGCAGGAGAGGAAATCAAGAGCTTCACATTCTGAAAAAACTGGCCATCTTTAAATAGAAACTAAAAGGTATGGGTCAGGTGGTAAACTCAGGATGAAACCTGCAGATGTCATCATTTTAGCAGGTCAAAAGGATGATGGATGTTTAACTTTTGTTAGCAACAGCAGATCTCACTTCATCAGGACGGATGCTGAGGATTTTATTACCAGCTTTGCGAGCTGCTGAGGTTGTGCAAAGAAAATTACGCCTTGGTTTTACCACACAAAAAAGGAACAAAGACTCTTTCTGCACTGAGCATTTTTGCCTCTCAATGCTGATTACAGCTCACCTTTAAGTGATTTCATGCCTATGAAAGGTGAGCCAATGCTCCATACTGAAAAATACATAAAATCTTGTCACCTGTCACGTCTGTGACAGTGGTGCCAGTCCTTCCCAGCTACATCCAGGTGATGCAAAAACATATGCTCAAACTATGTCTGCTGGGATTATTAAACAAACTGTGCTCTGTAGATTAAAACATAATTAGGTACAATTTCAGTATTGTAAAAGCACAGTAATTATGGCCTGGCTTGTTCTACGTATTTCCTTAGCACTAAAAATGTAAATTCTCACAGGTTAGCAGGAAAGTTATAGTTTTCAGTTCAGAAGTCTCCTCTCTTCTGATGGGGAAAAAATACTTCTGTAAAACTGACAAAGCCAGCAGACTCTTTTCTGTATATATGTATATACATATATATACTCACACACATAAATTTAAACACTTCATGGGACTTTGGACCACACCATAAATAAGGAGCTTTTATATCCCTATGCAATATGGACTACTTAATAGAGTTAAGTGACATTTATCTTTATACCATCTCCTCCCCTGAGAACAGAGTAACAGCAGACGCCCACACAGAAAAAACAATATTAGAAAGCATGTATTTTTAGCAACTTTAATTATATTCTAGCAGCAGGAAAGAAACTGATGCAGAACCGTACGAGCAGGCAGTTCTCCCCAAAAGACAGACGTGGCTCTGGAGCTCTGCAGCAGCCTGATTTCACTTGTGAGTGGGCTCGAGTCAGAGAGTTATTGAGGAGACTGTTTCCTTGGTGCTGCACTGGTTATTCCTTGCAGCTGCTCCACACAATCTCAGTAACTGAGCTAAATCACTGGAGCAGGCACAATCCTTAACAATTCCTACAAAATGTATGTACACACACTCCAGAAAGAGATGCTTTGGCCTGATCTATGACCAGAGTAATAACAATACTTCTTAAGTGGTTTTTTTTGAGTGACATCATATTTCTAAGTTTCCCCCAGCTGGGGATTCATTAAGAACAGTCCACTGTACTTTAGGACACAGCAAAAGCAGTTTTACCTCTCAAATCCACTATTGTTGGCAAGCTGTAGGACTGAATGCCAGCCTAGATTGTGCAATATTTTCAGTATTTTAATATTTCTAATACACAACCGAAGTATCTGATATTCCAGCTCTATAATGATCAAAACAACCAAGGGAGATCGAGAGAAATGGAGTTCTGAACTAACTCAGCTGATGAACTCAAGTAACTTGTTTCAATACACTAAAGAAGTAGCTCTTCTGGGCAGTAGGTTGAGGAAAGATACAGGACAAAACATTGAAATCACTCCTACTGCTGATTACATGTAATCAGTTTTTTATTATACCTATTGCTTTTGCTGTGTGCAGGGCATGACGGATCATTTGGACTGCATTTAAGAGGCAAGTGAAAAAAAAGAGCTCCATCCCATTCATAAACAACGCATTTTCCTGCTACAAAGTCCGTGCCTCTCACGGAGCAGCGCAAATAACTGCAGGATTTGATAGGAGCTGAGCTCAGGAAATATTTACATCACAAAGGTAAACGTTGAGTTTGGTGGTTTAGTGCCATATTAGTTTGGGGAAATAAAACCTCATTTCCTGACTATGAAGGGCGGCACTTGTGGAGGTGCTGAAGGGCACCTGCTTTGTGCTGCCGCCTCTGTGTCCAGCCAACCTGAGGCAGCTCCGTGGTTTTAGGATATCAGAGATTTAAAACCTGTAATAGGAAATGACTGTTGTAGCAAGCAACAGAGCATCCCATGCATGTTATGCTTTCGGGGGGGATGTTATCTGTGTGGACAAAATTATACCCACGCTACAGACTTCCTATTGTAGAAATAAATAACTGGTGAAGGAAGCCCTTGCTCAAAATGCCATTGCTTTAAAGAACCGCATTTAAATGCATGAGTTTTACAACCACTATTAAAATAAGTGTTAATAAAAACCACACACTTAAATAATATGAATGTACATTCTTGTGGGTGTATCTACTACAGCTTCAAAAGCCAGGACCAGAAGTAAATACTCCCCAGGTGCTCAGCTCACTTGAAACTGCAAAAGCGGAAGCATCCATGAAGATTCCTTCCCACTCTTTTTTGAGCAAAATGGAATTTAAAGCCTGGCAATCAATAACCCAGACAGAGGCCTCTTGCATGATGGGTCTTAACATTTTGCAGTGCCATTAACACATCCTTGTGCACTTCAACACTGAACCTTGATGTATTCTTTAATAATCCAGGAGGATTATAATGCTGACTGTAAATTCTTAGCAAATGAAGCTGTGCTCACTCAGGAATACGTTTTGTCTAAAACTCTTCCAGCAACATATGCTCTGCAATATTCAACAGGATACCTTTTGCACATTACTGCTGGGGCCAGCTCAAGTACCAGCTCTTATAAACCAACCAACCAAAAAAAAAGTAAAATATCAAATTATTATGTATTTTATGCTAACAAAATCATATACAACATCAACTGTTTAAGTCATCACTGGAAGACTTGTACAATAAATATTTAAAATACTTTATTTTTCAAAAATAATTGCAATAGCTCATATTATGGTGTGACAGTCAAAAAATATTAACTTTAGTTTCACTTCTTGTATTTGCAGAACAAATACAAGCCTGAATTAGGGCTCAGGGAATGGAATATTTAGTTTGTACAATATAAATATATCTCCCAGGGAAAAACAATTAATTATCTTTGTTACTGCCACTACTGCTGAGAACAGCTGCAATTTCTGGCTTGCCAAGTTCACGTCATTGAGGGTTATTCCTATTAATATCAATTAAGATCTAAACTGTTTGAGTCTCTTCAATAATGATGCTCAAGTAGATTTAAAGTGTGTCTCACAGAAAGCACACCTGTGGCACAACAGTGACAACTATTCCTTTTTTTTCAACTTAAAAATAAAAAATAATAATAAAAATAATTTAAAAAACTATTAAAAAATTATAATCATGACTCGCTGAAATGTGTTTGAGCACTGGTAATTGGGGCACATGACTTCACTGCTGAGTGCCCTTAGAGACCCCCATGGCTGTAGGAAACTCCTCCCTGGATATCCCAGCCCTGCCTTGAGTCCACCTAAACTCTGGGATCAGCAGAGAAATTAATCCTCTCACCTTAAGAGAAGTCCAGGCTTTCCCCCACAGAGTTTGACCTTTGTTCTGATGAGTATTTTAAGATATTTAATTCTATTTCTCATTAAGCCATCGTGGGCTGATTAGTGCAAAGAACAATTATCACATTGCAACAAGTTTCTTTAAATTATGAGCAAACAAGTCCACGTACCAGAAGACTGACATTGATTGAACCAAGGTCTATTAATAAATTAATATGGGTTTCATTATTTATCTTTACTTGACTGATAAAAATACAGGACTTTTTTATTTCCACCATCCAATCCTACTCTACACTTCAAGGACACATTTTTAAACAACTTAGATTCATTTTCTGCAGTGGCATTAAAAGAGGAAGAAAAAAAAACAACAAAAAACCAATAAAAACACAGCAATGGTTTTGAAGATATTCCCAAAGATCTCATTGTGAGGCTAAATTTATGATGGGTTGGGAGGAAATTTTAGGTAAGATCCAGCAATAAACTAAGGATGTTTGAAAGCTGCTTTATATATCTGCACAAATAAAATATATTTTTTTCTGTTATTTGCTTCTTAGTAATGAACACTATCATAAATATTGAGATAGTTTAAGCAAAAATGAGTCTTCAAATCCTGGCAGATACAAATACCAGAAAAAAATCCAAGAGATTTTAAGGGCAATTTGACAAGAAAAATAAACCATATGCTTCATTTTGAAGAAAATCACACGTTATCACTGAGGACAAAACCACTATTCCAGGTAGAAGACATGAATATTGAAGATGACCTAAGGTGATGAATGCAGATGGATACACACGGGAAGAGTTTTTTAAACTCACACCACCTGCTTAAAGATATTTCAACGATCCCTTGAGGTGTTCATTAAAATGGCTGGATATTTGAAAGCATTTTGGAAATGTGCCTTTTGAGGAAACATAAAGATGACATTGTAATATTGTAAATAGGCTTCAAAACTGTGAAAGTTTCGATCAATGAAAATCAGAATAAAAATAGGATAGGATGGTCTAGTCAAACAGTGTTTTATTAATTGCTTTGCTAAATGGACAGAGGGATGGTTTTTATCATTATTGTTAGAATTTGACAGAAAAGATGGTAAGTCAAATATAGGTGATCATGACTTTCCCAAAATCTCCAGCTGGGAACACTGTTGTGTTTTAAGCAGCCTCTGGAAGGGCAGTGAGGCCTCGTGAGGACACACCAGGTGAGCTCTGTCTCACAGCCCCAGCAGGATTCAAGACTCTGCTGAGATCTCTGCACACCATTCCCATCACACCCATGGACTGAGGCACCAAAGAGGCGAACTACCCACACTGTGCTCCACAAAAGAAATAATTTTTAAACTGTCTTGGCCACTGGTTCACTTTGTCTCTTTCCATCTCCTGCTGTGCTGATGGAGATCCGTGCGAGAAGAGCATTTTACCCCAGCCCAGACCTGGGGCAGCACTTTCCCTTGCTTTTGTTCAATCAGAAACATCCCACTGGGAACGATGTTAGCTTAAAAGGGACATGACACAATGCAGTATGAAGAGTGAGAAGGTAGAGCTGCATCTGTAATTTCCCTCTTTTGGTGGACACGTGACCAGTTTAACCTCCCACAGAGACTATTCTGCCAGACCAAACGAACTTCACCTTCTGCAGAAAGATTCGTGGATTTGTGAGCACTAAGGAAGAACAATATAATCTCCCACAATTTACGAGGATGAATAAGTTACAAATCCACATTTTCAGAGCTCTTCTCAGCTCCACTGACTTTACCTCTGAAAAAGAAGGTGTTTAAGGTTTTCATTGGACACTTACATGAAAACCACTTTTTATGGTTTCACTCCCCTACTGTGCCTGACCTCAGCTCCTCATTGGTTTTCTGAGCTGGCCCAAATGTCACTGGACACCATCTCCCTTCTCATTTCTACCAAGTAACATTATTTGTGATCCATACATGATCCAGAGGCGACCACAAAGGTGATCAGTGACTGGAGCACCTCTCCTACACAGAAAGGTTTGAGAGAGTCGTGGTTGTTCAGCCTGGAGAACAGAAGGCTCAGGGCAGACCTAAAGTAGAGGGATTTTTGACAAGGGCGTGGAGTGACAGAACGAACAAGGTGGAATGGCTTCACAGTGACAGAGGGTAGGGTTAGATGGGATATTGGGAAGAAATTCTTCCCTGTGAGGGTGGTGAGGCCCTGGCAAAGGATGTCCAGAGAAGCTGTGGATGTCCCATCCCTGGAAACTTTCAAGGCCAGGTTGGAAAGGGCTCTGAGCAACCTGATGTAGTGGAAGATGTCCCTGTCCGTGGTAGGTGGGTGGGACTAGATGGCCTTTAAAGGTCCCTTCCCCAAACTATTCTGTGACTCAATGATTTAATGATGCCCCAGAAAAATGGATGGGAAGAAAGAGGTCTCCCTCATTTGAAAAGGGAAAAGGCCAACAGTAACAGGGGGCTGCTGCTAAGGATGCAAAAACTAGATAAAATGATGTTAAGACAGACAAGATGAAAATAGAGACAACTAAAATATTAAAAATTATCAGGATGAAGGCAAAAAGCAGCTCAAGGAGTTACTAGCTTGTGTGAAACATCTTTTATACACCTAGAAACTGGACCTCTGCACATGTAAATTCATAGAGGAACCAGGTGAGTCAGAAGGAACCTTTTACCAGAGCCACAGCGAGTTTGCATCAAGTAGACAGAGAAAATAACCTTTGAAACTGAAGCCCTATTCATCATTCAAAACCAAATGCAGTATTGCTCCTGTTTAACTCAATGCTGCTTCTAATAAAGTGGGAGAGACTCACTTTATTGGCTTACAAGTTCATTTTCATTCTGATCAGATTCACTGATAGACACCATTGTGCTTCCTCGCCTTGTCAAAAGAACACGGGGCCAAGACAATCTCAAGGCTGACATTTCTGTACATAATAGTACATTTATCATTCTAAAGCAAACTTTTTATTTTAAAAATCGCCCAACTAGCATCCTGTGGCAGGTAAAATCCCTTTAAGCTTTTCTAGTCATGGTCTGGTTGAACACCACCAACATAAAAGAGATCGCTTCATGAAAAATTCTGATTTTTCCCCCAACCCTGAAGGTAACTGCTCTAAGTACTGCATAAATTAAAATCCAAAGACACCAAATTTAACATAGTTACTTTACGTAACTTGAAGGTGATAAATAACAGAAATCTGCAGAACTACACAAACTATAGGAAAATAATTTTATGAGTTACCTAGAAGTAATGACCTCTTTGAAAAGTTGCCCTTTTTTCACTCTTTAGCAAATCCAAGGTAACAATTACCATTTTCTCCATTTTCTGTTATTTTTTGAGTAGTTCATGAGAAGTTCTGTCCTTATTTTTCATAATGCCTGGCCAGGCTTTTCCTCCTCCAGGCATAGAAATATATCATTAATCCAGGCAGGATGCCTTCCCTGAGTTTTCTGGTGTGCTTCCCACAGAAGCAATTCTATTTCTACTCCATCTCTACTTCTGCTTGCAGTAATGCTACACTGGTATCACACAACTGGATTTGTATAAACAACACTAATCCATGCACCAACATGAAGTATAACTTTTTTTCCTTGAGCATTATCACACCCACATAAATAATTTAGAACTCCAGCTTGCTGAAATATGATCTGGGGAATAAAGATCACCAAGAGAAGAGATCAAGTGAAATTTATTTATTTAGCAAACCGAAAGAGGCTCATGGGAATATCTTCACCATCTCTGAAGAAGTTAGAAGGGACTCAAGAAAAAGGAATGTTTATACAGGTGTCCTTGTGCATTAGTATCTAGACTGGCCATGACTTAATGTAAAGAAGGTTAAAACCCCTAAATTTTGAGAAATTCTTAATGACCAATAAAGGCATAAAATAATAATAAAAATATACAGTGGAGCTTGAAGAAAGTGATGATTGGGATATAAAGCCATTGTGTATAATACATTCCCAATATCTTCACCCATAAAGCACAGACAGTATGACCAAAACTTTCCTAATGACCATGTTTATACTTTATTTTCATGTGTTTACTTAGAGCTATGATCAAAAGGACTTTTTCACTGCAATGCCAAGACCAGAAGCTGGCACCTGCCAACTTGCATTTAAAGCCAGCAGCCGAAAGGACAGTGTAATGGTACCCCTCGAAAAATGTCTGTCCTCCACTTAATTGCAATGACCCCAAAGTAATGAGCATTTCCTGGAACATACAAAGTATTCTTTCTTGACGAGGACAGAATATATTTGTTTCCCAAATTAGGTAGAACCCTACAGATGTTGGCATTAAGTGTACTGATGGGAATCATGATCATCTGTCAGAAAAATGTATAAATCCTCTGGGCTCTATAACCAGTTGACGGCGTTCCTGTGAAATATTAACAAGGCACGATGCAGGCATTGACATTTAACTCTGTGTTTCCACTGGATTTTTTTTTCCAGCTCATCCTTGCTCTCTCCAGTTTTCTTAGGCTCTGTATTTTATAGGAATGACCATATGTTTAGATTTGTATTTGATGACATAATTGCCAAAGTGCAGCGGGCGAGCAGCTCGAGCTGTGCTGTGGCCGCAGAGCTGAAGAAACCTTTCTGCAGTGCGGTGAAAGCCACATTAACAACTTCCCAGTCTCAGCAATGAACTGGATATTTATACTGTCAGTTAGAGCAGAAGCAGGAAACCAGGCAGCCCCTAACATAAACTAGCTTACTTTTACAAAGTAGAGGAAACGGTAAAATTGAAACCAAGATTTTGGTTTCCGTGGAGGAGTTGGCCTTTCTGTAGATCCATCATCATTTACCAAACAGCAGTATGGTATGACAGAAACTTCATGAATGTTTTATGAAGTTGTAGGTGGTAGAAAACAGCTTCTTGCTCAAAAGAGCAGTTAGAGTTAGACTCTCCTCAAGAATTCCATCACGAACCCGAGCACTTCCAGTAAAAAGTTTCACTGGAAGGGGTATGGCTTTCCAGTTACAGGCAAGATTATTCACTTTGGAAAAGGTTGGTTGGTGTTTTTGTTTTTTTTTTTTCTGATTAATCTACTTAATTGAAAAAATTTCCAACCAGCCACTTTTGAAACAGCCGAAAGAGAACAAACTCAAGGGATAGCAGTATGGGACGGACAGGGGGGATTTAACCAGAACTCCGTGTATCTGTTCTGCTGCCTCACGTCCATTCTTCCCTGTGAGGGTGGTGAGGCCCTGGCACAGGTTGCCCAGAGAAGCTGTGGCTGCCCCATCCCTTGAAGTGTCCAAGGCCAGGCTGGATAGGGCTTGGAGCAGCTTGGGATAGTGGAAGGTGTCCCTGCCCATGGCAGGGGGTGGAATGATGTGAGCTTTAAGGTCCCTTCCAACATTTCTGTCCTGCCATCCCTTCAGAGTTGGGGATCCTTGAGTATCCCCAAGCTGTGCTGGAGATTGGGTTATGCACATTGGGTTCCCTCACACAGAAGATCACTCCATGCAGTACTTGGAGCACTTGCAAAGTTCTGCTGAATTGCTTCTCTTTTTCTGTATTTTTAGTTTCTAAAATGAATAGACTTTAAGATTACAACTAAAACCAAAGCAAGCATTCAACTTTATGTGGTTTTAAAATATCTTTAGACATTATGCTTGGAAATGTCTGATTTTCTTCCAATGCTACAGAAAGCCAAACTCCAAAAATCTGACATGGAACAAAAGTTCTGTCCTCTTCATTCTTCTAATCAGAATATTAAAGTAAATAAAACTCATCCAATGGAGCTAATTAACATTTCACCACAAGCAGAGCCAAGATTCAAAGAGGGAAGTGTTATTAAAAGAAAAAAAAAAATACAATCAACAAAATCTTGTACTCTCTAGAAAAATATAATTGGTCTAACTTGATATAGATGTACATTATTTCTTGGATGCAAAAAGCAAAGCTTGATTACAGCAGTAGAGAAAGCTACCGTGATTATCCTAATTAAAAATTTGCCAAGTTATTTATAGTATAATACAAGGAAATGACATTCATTATCCTATAAACTATTCAACAAACCATTAAGCACTGTAATAAAATCAATTGGCAAAAAGAGGTGCAATTATATATATACTCACGTAAACTCCTCAGTGAACTAAAACCAAATCATCCCTGAGTCTCAGCATTCCTTATACAAGCAGTGCAGAGGTGTTGGAGAGATTTAGAAATACAAAAGTAGCTGTTGATTAGCATGTGGACAGTTGTTTAACTTTTCATTCGGTAGCCCATTGCAATTACACAACAGGTTTGCAGAGCACAGAGTTCAGGAGAAGAAAAAAAAACCTCAAAAAGCAGGTACAGCTCAAGAAAATATAAGTCTAAAACTATTTTACCACTTTTAAAAATGTGTTGATTTACTCTTAATTAACTGATGAAGCAGCATTCTGAAGTCTTTCTATCACTGCACACACAATTAACTCATAAGCAATCAAGGAAATTAGAGGAAAATTAGAACCAGGATTGTCATAAAGCGTTGATCATCTCCACCTGCATTACACACCTGCTGGAATTTAACTTGCATCATGAAACAACTGGTTGGTAAAACGCCATTTTACTTATTTTAATCTTTTTACATATTTTAAGCACAACATTGTCCACAGCCTGGACTATTTAAGATAAAGAAAATAACTGCCCTATAGGCCAACCTTTCTGATTAATGATAACAATAAGAACCACTTGCAATGAACAGTTCACAAAGGTAGAAGCGAACACGCCATAATTTGCCAACACCTCTCCCGTGCCAATCCTATTTAAGCCCATTTAGAAAGGCATTGCACTACATTTCTATCAGTTCTGCTGCCCTATCAGTTTCTCAAGCTAGAAAATAAAAGTTCATCACCCTTATCTCTATCAGCATGTCCTACATCAGCCCCGACACCCAGCCCGGGACTGACCTTTGGCAAGGCTCAGAGAGCTGCTACCTGCCAGGCTCTGCTTTCATGTCAGTTGAGCTGGGGAGTAATCCCTCATCGATTCATTTGGCATAAAGTGCAATAAAATAAATCATATTTTTTTCAAGCTCAAAGGTTGGTTAAGCACCTGCAATAACAAACCGAAGTTCTGTGGCTTTGCCAACATATATATATTTTGGAGAAGCAATTAATGCCTTTGAGGGAGTGTGTTAGTAGAAGGGGAACTCTGTGCTTTGATCTCATTAGTGAGAATGAATCATGACTGGAATTCACCAGGGTGAATAAAACCAGGAGACTAAGCTCGTATCCATGTCTCCCACTACAGAAAAACGGGAGACTGTAACTAGAATTTCCTCTCAATGGTACAGATTATTCTGCAGAATCATCCTTTCATCTCTTGAAAGAACAAATAAAATACAAACTTAGCTATATTTTATTATTTTTAAGTAGACCATCTTTTCTTCCTTTTATCTAAGAGATCTTTGACAACTTCCACGTATAGGAAACGTTTGCAGCACACCCCCCAACCCTGTTACACATATTCACTAGAGACTCTGAAACGAGCATTACCTGCAGTGTAACTTCCATTTGCAAAAGCCATCAATTATACAAATAAATCCAATACCCTGCACTGAAGGTATAATTTACCCACGAAGGCCAGCTCTCCCCGCCCTCTGCATGCACCACATGCTGTACTAACCGCTGGTGTTTGCAGGCAGCAAGGAGTTTTGACTCAAGGCTAAGAGGAAAGATTACTGGGAATCTGGAGTTGGAGCTCATGGAAACAGCTGTTTTCTCTCTGGTAATGTAGAAACTAAGTTTCACATCCCTCCTTCTCTCACGAGAAATATGAGCAATCAAAAATCCAGTTTGTCCCTCTGCAGTCGGACTCTAGTTGAGAACAGGAACATCTGTTTGGGCTGAGCAACCCACACCAGCTGACAACCTGGACTGAAACACACTCCAAGGACCAAGCACCAAATAGCAAATGTTGATGTTTTCTCTCTCATTAATATTTCTTCCCGTACAATAAGGCTTTTTTTTGGGGTTTTTTTAAATACTCAGCGTAAGCTGAAGAGTCAACATGAAGTATTGAAGGGAAAAAAAGGGCCAAAATCTAAGAGCAGCACATCTTCCCATTTGTGATCACTTATTTGTGATGCCCTTCAGGTTTATAACATAAGCAGTGATGCATATTCATGCTAGCAGAACAATAATTAGTGGGAGGAACCATTCAGCATAAGAAATTGAGGCATCAGATTTAGAAGCAGGGCTACAAGTAAATCCAAGAGAGAGCTTCAAACCCCCTGACACCCCTCAGTAATGTACCTGCTACCCAGCTCCAATAGCAGCTCCTTCCTTCCTCCATGCCCTGGCAGATGACTCAAGCACAGAGATTCAGTTATAAATGTTTTCCTTACACAAAAGTTGTGGATTTTCCCATAGGAATTACTGAACAAGTTCTTATATTCATGTACACACACACATTTATGTTGCAGCTGAGGGCAGGTGACATAAAACAGCTCAGTTGGAAGGGACCTACAGCTCTCATCTAGTCCATCTGCAGCACAACACAGCCATGACCAGCTGGCCTTAAAACCCCACAGTGCACAGCCAAGGCTGGACTCAAGAGGAGCAGGATTTGGCCCTTCAGAGCCATCAGTGAGGTTTGTATTTCTCCTGTGTGCATCTTCCTGTGTGTACTTCAGCTTTGTGCCCTCTCCTGCACTGACAGTGCTATTAATCTCCTGGAGAAATACAAGGCAATTAAAATATTACCTTCTTCCTTAAGCCTTCTGGGAATTCTGAGCAGTGCCATTTCAGAAAGGAGAGTAGTTCAACCTCACTTGCTTTTCCTTTCGCCAGCTTCAAACTTACATGTTTAATATCCACAGCGAATATAAGTGAATTTAATGACTCTATTGGACTACACTTTACAGGGCAGATACAAGGCAACATGGGGAAATAACAAAGACACAAATGCAACTCAAACAAGCAATTAAAACTGTTTATGATCCCTCTTTCCCGAATTGACACAGATTGGGACTTGCAGAAGCATCCAAGCAGTCCCCTGGCTGGTTTGCAGCACCCAGCTCTGATGGATGCCATCAACACAGAGCTGGGACAAGCTGAGAGATGAGGATGCATTTGGGGAATAGAGCTATGAGAAGCTATATTGCCTTTTTAGAAGGTCTATTTAATTTTTATTAGGTTTTTGATAATACAGGAATATTTAAGGAGTCATAAGCAAGGAAACAAGTCCTCCATCTACAGAAACTAAACCCTTTTCTTGTTTAAGTAAAATGCTGGAGTGGCAGCAAATATTTTCATTCTAAGAAATGTTGATTCTGCTTATTTAGTGTCATTGAGAGAAAAGGTGAAGGGGAGGATGAACGTGGTGATAAATTTAAGTGTGAGAACACAAGTGGAGTGAAAAACCTCACTTTCCCCCAAATCCAACTTTCATAGTCCTGCAGACCCCACTATTTTTGCCCCACACAAACTTCATGTGTTGTTTCTAGACACCTGATGACCTGTTTGCAGTCATACCTAATTGTCATAATCCACCAAACAGATCATATTTTCTGAAAGTAGACTCTGGAAAGGACTCTAATGAACTCTAAAAGTAGGATTAAGGCCCCCCACACCCACATCCACACTGCTGCAAGCACACATTTCTCCTGTTTCCAAATCCAAGCCTGCCCCCTCTTTTTATTACTTGTGTGGACAAGGACAAAGCCAGGCAAAAATATGTTTTCCTCTCTTGTATAATCCTACGAGAGGGGCTACTTCCTTTTCATATATATTCTCTGTTTGCTGAATATTATTCCCTTCTTGCTTTTCGTCTTTTTAGTTATTTCAGTTTCTATTTAAACAGAAGATAAAGATGAACAGGTTTTTGGTTTGCTTTTTTTTTCCCCTCAGAAGAAGCCAGTTCTTGTCAGACATCCTTATGAAGTGACCACGTTTTTCTGAAGGCTTGCTTTGGTAATGGGAACAGCTAGAGGCTGATGTTCTTCAAAAATGTAGACCCCAAATTACCTGCTGCTGTCTCTAAGCCTTCTAAAGAGATAAAGAAAATGAAGACAGGGAAAATATTTGATCTTTCATGCTCTCTCCTGGTAGAAATTCCTTCCTATCTTTTAAACACATTTAAGGCAAGTCCTGGAAGTAAAAGCATATAAGCAGTTGAAAGTAATTGCATGATACTGCAGAAGATCTGGCTTTGAAGAAAATTGGAGTTCTTCAATGTATAAATAGTACATGTGCTGCATTTTGCCAGGTTTTAATGTTCTGCAAAACTTGCATGTGTGTACTGAGGTTTAGTCAAAGTTACAGAAAAAGTTCATTTTCTTGCATGGTCTGGTTGATACACAGAACGTTAAAGGCTGAACGAGTCAATGGCATTTTGCCACCAACTTCAAAAGGGTTGGGATCTTCCCCTTAGCAATATCACACTCAGAAAAGTCACAGAGTTGCTACTTTTATAAAACTTTCATAAGATTAGCACAAAATAAGAAAAGAGCTTTGCTCAAAATGACATTAACATTTGCCAGCTTTCAGTGAAAGAGCAGCAGTGTCCTGTTTCCAGTAAAAAAAAGAGATCTGTCCACTCAGACTGTTTGTTACAAGCTTTCTGAAAGCAAGGATGTGAGCAGGGCACACACACTCATATTCAGGCAAGTGCAGTAGCTTAAAGCCCTGCTGAACCAGCAACAACACCGTGCCCAGAGCCAGGAGATGCTGCATCGTGCTCAGTCACTCGTGGTGGCACCAGAGATGTCACAGGAAGGGTCCAGAAAGTGCAGACTGAAACCCTCAGTGAAGGGAGCAGGTCTTTGTTCAGGGACACCTGAACAACCCCAACACTGCTGCTCCAAAGGACACACACTGTAGGAAGACTGGCCAAGGATTAAAGTTTATGAAAAATGCTGCCTCTATGGGTTTGAAGTCTTGCTCCTTCCAGAGCAGGTACCTCTCATTTAATCCATTGGTGTTGTACCTCCAACCACAACACAGCTGCAGACCAGAGCCTTCTCCTCAAGGCTGATATCAACACCCACTAGCTAAATAACAAGAAACATCTCACTGTTTCCCTTTCAAAGCACCATTTTGGTAGGAGCCTAATGGTTAAGAGTGTGTATGTCAAAGCATTTGGGCAACTTAAACTCCGGAGCGAAGGCAGACAGTTCACCCAAAATGTCCATCTCCCAGGGGACAACCAAATGAGGGCTTTTGCCTCCGGACTCCACGCTCCCCCTTGGACACCACATCCCCACAGAGCTGTGAACACTTCTTTCTCCACGTGAGAGAGAGCTTATGCACCAGGGAGCCCATCAGACCATGGGTCAGGACTGAGCTCCAGCCTCTGCTTCTAGCAGGGCTCAGTTTCGCACTGAACAATTACCGAACAACAATAAAACCAGCCCAACAGTCACCTTGAAAAGTCTAACTTCTTTTCCAATTACACCTCTTCATCATCTCTCCAGGAGGATGCTCAAACCTCCCTGAAAAAAGTTAATGGAAAAGTTTAATAAACCTGTGAAATCTATCTTGAGAAATCAACCAGAATTAATTGCCAACAAAAAGCATCTTCTGTTCAAGATGGAAGGGAAGAAACCACTTGGGCATGGCATTTATGGACTGCTTGCAATAAAAGACACTTGATTAATCCTTTCAGAAATTAAAATTAGTGAAACACTAGCAATAGCTGATGGTAATGAAGTAAAACTCAAATACAGCACACATGCTTGTTTTGGTTTTTTGGGGGGGATTTTAATTGTTTGTTTTGTTTTAAAGTCTTTCCATCACATCATGTCCTTCTAAAGAAAACTTAAATTTTCTTCTTAAATTTATAATACCAACAATTTACTTAAGCTTAAAAATAGCTGATGGTAAGACACCACCAAGTCCATGATCCTGTGGAGTTACTCTGTGCCTTACTAAAATTCCCTTTCCTTCATGATTAAACCCTCAGGAAACAAAATCTGTAAGGAAATGATCCCCCACACATTACAGCAGCACACAGCTGACCTACAGCTTATGAGGACGGAAGAGCAAGTGCAACATGTGGATGATCAGAACAATGTCCAGGTGATGCAGGAACATCAGGACTGCTGCAATCAGCAAACAGAAACATGTCTGCATTCCCAAGAGGAGAAATGCTGGCAGCTGCTGGAAGGAGAAAAGCTCAATGAATTATAGGATCTGCATTAAAGCAGCTCTCGCTTTAGCTCCACAACCAAGGGACAAAGGTTTGAGGTGGGGAAAAGAATCTTAAAGCACAGGAGGTCTGGACTATTCCCCGTCACCAGTGTCTTCTCACATTAACCCACAACTGAAGACTCAGCATTTAAACATTGATATTTCTCACTTGTGAATAGGGCTCTTACCCAACTCAAATGTGAGCTATGAGCAAAGAAGAAACAGCTCCAAGTGAAGCAGAGACCAAGGAAAAACTGTGATGTTGCTACAATGACCTGAGAGCGTTTCATCCATTTAGTTTGGGTTTGTTTTTTTTTTAAACTCATCTCCCCTGCCCTTTTCATACTTATCTGCTAGAAAAGTAAAAAGAAAAAAGATTGCTATTGGTTTTAGCAACTTAGCCATGTGAAAACCATTGGTAGACTATGTTGTTAAAGTATTCTAAAAGAGCTGAACTACACTACAGAATCGTGTTATAATCTTGTTTGGAATTGCCACTGGATACAGGCCAGATATCAACATTTTAATTAACAGCTAATTAGAGACACGGCCTTATCTTGGAGGTCCCAATAATCAGTAGATCTCTCAGTGGTGGTTATCACATCCTTTACAATTGTTTAGAACAGATTGGAGGGATCCTTCCTCACATTTAATGTTCCACCCTGGCTTTTGTGAGCACACCACCGGTGTTAATTCCAACAGGTAAGCAAGGCCTAATGGCTTAAAAAAACCAAAAAGGCAAATGGCCTAAAAAAAAAAAATTAATTTACTTCAAACTAAAATCTACTGAAAAGGCTTTTGTTTTCTTTTTTTCCCTAAAAATTAAATACTATTTATTCTTCCATTTACTGAATAATGGGTTTTGAAAGTTTGATAAACTTCCATTTTTCAAATAAATAAGAAGATATGACTACGTTTGAAGGATGTTCCTTTGTCAGCAGTGCACAAAACAGGAACCTCTTACAAATTCCAAGTACTTCGGTGAAGGAATTCCCCCATCGCTATTTATATAAAATTTTAAACAGAAGCAATCAGTTGAACCTCTTTAAAAGGAAGAAAGCACTTGATACAAAACTCACCTTCTCCCTTGGGCAGACACATTTTCCATTAGCCCCAGCCTACAAAGCTCGGCGCTGAATAGCTCAGGTAGGAAAAGAGAAGAGCAATTTAGATTGTTCTGGGACTTGAGGGAACACTACAACATCCCGAGACGTAACCCCGGCATTTTAAATTGCACAGCAGCTCTGGGGCTGCCAGTCAGCCTCGAGCGCCAGATAGGGCTTCTCAATTCAGATTAAGAAGGGATCCGCTGTGTGACGCTGATTAGACGGATGCATTTTGCTGACATTGCCAGGAACATTCATTGTAATACAATGGAGGGAGTAGCTGAGGGAAGTTGAAGTTTGACCTTGAAAATAAGATATTATGCAACATAGTGAACACTGGGTCTATGATATATATAGGGAAGTACAGGAAAACTAAAGCAGTTCAGTGGTACACCAAAATATTCAGCTTTGGAAGTCAACATGATTTACCTTATCTAACCAAATTCAGGATCAGGCCCCATCTATGTTCCAGATTGACCAAATGATGCCATTTCAGCATCCTCTTTTCCTTTTCTCCAAAATAAAGGGAAATATGAGCGAGATCTTTGCTGAACATTGCATGGAACCAGAGAATATGCTGAGCTGGAACCGCTGGACAGTTCTTATCTCGGGGTGTGGATACAGCACACTGTGCCTGAAGCAAAGAAATGCTCTTTCTTCGCTTTCCAAAGCGGCTGCATCAGGCTTCAGGAAACAGAATTGATACAACCCAGACACACAAATCACTTTCAAATAGACAGTCAAACCCATTTATATCCAAGAACCTCAATGATTCTCCTCTGCTTTCACCAGGGACAGTCTGGCTTGGCAAAAGCTCTTTGACGCAGCAGAACAACATATGCAGATGTTTTTTCCAATCCAAGTTGCTCCAAGAGTTATGTATGTTGGATATGGCTTATTCCAATCGATAGAAAGACAGCATTGTTTGTCATAACGAGTTTTATCAATACACAAGTAAACTTCTGAGCTGCTTCATGCCATGCAAAGCCCACTGTGCTTTCACAGCTGGCTAAAAAGAAACTATGAAGAAGCATTTTGGAGGTTGCTAAACCTCATCAGCTCTGCCGGGGTCAACACCAGCTCCAGCCCAGGTTTCCCCAGGGCCACCAGGGCAGGTTTTTCTCTCTCCTTTTGCACACTTGTGTGTCTCAGCCATCTCCTTTCATCCCCACCCGATCCCACTCCCCCACATTTTCTCTCCCACAGACCTTGAGTGATCAAACAGCAAATTTCTCTTACCAATAGACCTGAACAACAACTTACTGTTCCTGAACACTGAAAACAATCTTTGCTCTTCCCCCAAGGGCAACCTGAGACCCAGTTGCAGGAATAATTTATAAGATAGGCAGAATCGGTGCATTAAATTCTCAGTAGAACACCTCTCACATCTGAGATCCCTGAAGCCCCCAAGATTTTGGGGCTTAGGGCAGGAATCCTAGAGACCCACCCCAGAGACAAGATCCCCTGCCTCACCTTCCTTATCTTCACACAATTTGCTATTCTTTCAGTGTAATCACTGCCTCAAAGTCTCTGTAAAGAGGTCTCCTGGCAGGAGAAGGGGCAAATAAACCAGTTTCTGGCATGATCCCAGTACCTGTGTGTTTTATAATGGTGTGGTCCCAGCACCTGCACGCTCTATAAAGCTGCAGAAGGTTTACATTCCCCTTGAGCTGGGTGCCTCTTTCAAAAATAACACAGGGTTTCTGCAGAATTTAGATGTCTGGGTAACCTTTAGCCAAAAAATCAGCAGCTGAAGGGAGGTTGTTGGATCTCAGTTCTAGAGCGAGTACTTAAATACTTCATAAATCTCCCATTAGTGTCTAGGTCTCTCAGGGAGGATCCAGTGATGGAGTTTATAAAGTTATAATCACTGCCATCAGACGATGCTTAGAAGGAAATGACAGATATGTTCAGGCTCACCTGCCAGTGGGGCTATTAAAGCACAAAACAAACAGAAATTATATTAATATATGGTGTTAAAATAAAATTGATTCTAAGTTCACCCAACTTTCCAGTAGCATTACCTAATGCACTGCATTCCTTGTGCTGTTTTTCTTATGTAACATGTCAAAGTCACACTTCATCAGGATGGGCTTTCGTGGGTCTGAACATTTCAGAAGCAGAAAGTTGCCAGAACTTTGGCTAATGGCTGGTTTTCCACTCTTGTTTGTGACATCACTTTTTATACTGCTTATTGATATTTCCAACAAATCACTTTTACACCACAGCCTGTGGATTCGTAGAGACCAGGGACGGACAACTCAAATTAGCAGTTGGAAATTCTGTTTTTCTTTTTTCCATATTTTTTCTGGGTTTTTTCCCGTGTTAATTCTGTGCCATCTGCACTCATTCTGTGCATACACCCTGTCCAGTTTGCTTGAAATGTCTTTTCACTGATTAAAGATGGATACTAAATTAGCATTTATCTGAATATTTTAAAAGTTTCGTGCATATCGACAAGTTAAAATTTGAAATTAATACAAATATCATAACAGTCTATTTATGTGTTACTTCTCCTGTCCAACAGGAGTATTATTTAAAACAAAAATTAAATATATTGTAACATAGTAAAGAGCAAATCAGACAAAACCACAAATCTGAGTGTCAATTTGATCTTCTGATTCAACAGAAAAAAAAATTACGTAATGAACTATTGCTTTCCAGGGACATTATTGATACATTTTGATTGTCTAAAAAGGGCACCTCCAGTGTCTGACCCATAAGACAAATTATTTTTTCTGATATTAATTTTCCTTTTTTCCCTGTCTTTTGTCATTCTTTTGGTGAAGAACGATTAGGCTCATTATTTTTTTTTTTCATATATTTTGCATTTTTCAGGAATAATAGCAAATATCATACACGAAGTAGAATATACTGATTAGGTCTATGATTTGACATCATAATTTTGTATTGTATTTGCATATTAATGGTGCTGATGGGAAGAACAAATTGCAAGCAGTTATTAGAACATGTAAGGTGAATTTTCTTGCATAAGCCATTTTCATATCATGTCGCCATAAAAAAAAAATTGTGATGAATGTTCCCCCTGAAGCTGACAAGTTACAAGGGCTTGTACTAAGGGAATAATAACTCCAAGATTCATAAAAACGGTAATTACTTTATCAACCTTCCAGTCACATTGCAGACACACATACTGAATCACTCCAAAATAACACTGACATAAAAATTAGACTTTATGTTGACACTACACTTCTTACCTGAGGTTTCCTTTTAAAAACATACAGGCCCAATATATTGCTAATTACCTTGAAACCAAGAAAATCAGGTTTGTGCCATGAGCCTTTAAACACCGAGGTGAGGCTGGATGGGACAGGGAGAAAAAGGAATAGATCTCAGGAGGAAGGAAGTTTTCAAGTTCAAGGATGACATTGCCAAGGTGTAAGTTACTATATATTTTGTCTAGGAATAGCAAAGCTTAGGATGACAGCTCCTTCCTTATAAGACACCTTCTTCTTGGACAGTGTCCCAGGAAGGGCAGCAGAGATAAAAGTACACCATAAACCAAATCAGCTTAAAGTGGGGTTTAATTAATTAATAAAAGAGATTATGTGGCCATGCCACCTCCAAGGAAGCTCTGCATCCCTCTTGGCTTCGTCCATTACCACACCAGCTGTGAACGAGATCCACAAATGGGTCCAAAAAAATCCTAACCCCATGTTTTATTCCTCTTCTGAAACTGCCCAAAATATCTACAGCTGTGCAGATACAGCAACAATGAGGAACAGTTCCATGGATTAAAGTGGATATTCTCATGTCCAGAGGCACAACTGACAGGCCTTTTCCTAGCACAGCTGGATCCCCCAGAGCACACAGCTGAGTGAAGCGCTGCTCTCTGCAATAAAGAAGACAAAATGCTAATTGTGATCACAGAGCTCGTTCCTGAGCAAGGTGGGGGTCCCTGTGCCCCATTCCCGAGCTGTTTTTCTTTGTAGAAGTGGCAGGATCCTGCTGATCCTTTGCCTTCACATCCAAATTTACTCCTTGGCCATGGAGCAGCATGGCCCGGCCGACTCCATTTCCAGCTCTTATCTCTCCTCGGGCAATCGATAAGGACAGAGAGCACTTCCCTGGGGCTATGGACACTAAAGGATGGTGGGGTGCTTTGCTACCACTGTGCTGAGCAGGGCAGCGCTCAGGTCCTTTCCAAAGACCTAACAGTTAATCCTCTCCAGTGTTCAATGTCTTTATCGGTATCCTCGTGAGATAAATAATATTACCATTGAGGTTAGGAGGTAGAAGCTTTTAATTTACTTCTCAGAGTTGAGAGGATAAGCAGCATGTGTTCTGTGTGCCAGTAACAGGGTGCAACTGGAAAAATAAATGCTCATTATTTCTTACTTAACTCATTACTCACTTCGTGCTCTTGGAGCAACCTGAAGGGCTGATAACATCACTAGGTTGGAAATTAAAGGGATGGTATTCCCTCAAAATTTAATTTTAATTTTTTCCAAAGTTTTAACACACAATGTCTCATCCAGCAAATCAGAGTTTAGAGACTAGAAAATTCCTGGTGGTTCTCACTTTAAAAAGTGTCAGTCATTTCTCCATCAAGGAATCACCGGGTCCTGAAATAGAGATTCTGTCTGAGGAGGAGAGAATGGGATTAAATGTATTTCAGTGCATAATGCCCATGGAAATTCATGGGATTGGAAATGCATGGGATTAGAAATGTATACAATTAGAAATGTATACAATTAGAAATGTAAATACTATTACAATTTTTTAAACACCGCTTTCAGGCTGAGGCAGAAAACCATCCCATCCTCAAAATAATGCCGCAGTTTTTCTCTTAGGTATAGACTGCTTGTTCTCTCTGTAAGAGCCTGAACCACTCATTTCTTAACTATTAATCACATTATTTTAATTTCTAATGAGTTCTTACGCGTAGCTGGACATTTGAGCCCTTTAAGAAGAGTGTCTTGCAGATGGAAATCTCTCTACAGAGGGACTGTATCCTCCCTGTGAGCTCCCAGGCTCAGCGTAGCCTGAAAGGAGGCAATAGCTCAGCCTTTGTTCCAGCTGGGTCCTTGACCTCCTTGTTTACAGAGCTAATGGGGACAGCAGTTAGTCAGAGTCAAGATGGCATTTCTGAGATGTGAATAATCACACAAGAAAACAGCCCGAAACAGTCGGCACATTCACAGCGCCCGCCTAACCCAGCTACTGGCTCGTTGTGATGTTCAGCCACCACTACTGATCCGGGCAGGAACAGAGACAGTGACCTATAGGAAATATAATCTGTGTCCCATTACCAACTCCCAGAGACATTTCTTTCCTTCTAAAGCCCGAGATTCTCAAAGCCATCCTTCTCAAAAGACCCTCTTTCATGTAGCTTTTATCATCCTGACCTTGTTCTGGTGGGAATTTCCATTCTGTCCTTTGAGACATGCAAATGATGCAAAATTTCGCTCTTCTCTTGCTGCACAAAGATCCAAAGAGTAAAACCCCAGTTTGGGATGTGGCCTGTCTCCCCCAGCCTGTGTGACCAGCACAGAGTGTGTGCTCCTGGTCACGCTGCACGGGCTGCCCGTTCCCATGGCGGAGTCACAGCTGGCCTGTCCCTGGAGCAGTTGTGCTGCCAAGAAAATGCAGGATAGCAAGATTTGATATATTAGCTAGTTATTATATACAGACTTCATTTACAGGACTTGTTTTTGCAGAAGAGTGAATTATGCTGTTTGACAATACAGTCTTTACAAGTGGAAAAATGTGACATTCAAGATGTCAAGCAACCGTCTCGGTGCTTTGCTTGGCAATCAAAGCCCCAGATTACAATCCTTGAGAATTTAATGCACCTCTTCAACAATTCCCTGTAATGCTACTTGATTGAGCATAAAACACTCTATGTTGAACCACTGTGGCCTGGATTTCCTTAATTATATCAGAATAAGATGAAGATTTCCCCAAAGCACAGCTGTGACTCAAATGCACTCAGCTCTGCCCAGCTAATGGGGTCAAACCCTGTGCACACATCAGGTTCATAGGTACCATGGCTCAAGGGCTGTGGCCTTAAGCTCAGGGCACTCAGCAGAGTCGTAATTATAACACTTAAAGCTATTCCAAAGACTAAACCCACACATTAAGTAAAAATCGCAGGTGTAAAATACTTTAAGGGGAGTATTGTTTGCAAGAGCTCATGGTCTTACGCTTCCCAATTCATAACATTCAGCTTTTATCACTTTGCACTTGAGATTTACAAAAAGTTGTGACTTTTTTTCATCTTGGGGCCAGTAACGCACAGGAAACGAGAGAAGAGTCCCTGAGGAGATGATCAAGGCTGTGCTAATCTGAATTTTTGATTACACACTCCTTGCTATTATTTAATATGGCTTTGAGAAGAGAAGGCTCTGAGGCGGCCTTAGAGACCCTTCCAGGATCTAAAGGGGCTCCAAGAGAGCTGGAGGGGGGCTTTGGACAAGGGCCTGGAGAGACAGGACAAGGGGAAAGGGCTTTAAACTGACAGAGAGCAGGGTGAGATTAGAGATTAGGATTCTTGACTGGGAGGGTGGAGAGGCCCTGGCATAGCTTTCCCAGAGAAGCTGTGGCTGCCCCATCCCTGGAAGTGTCCAAGGCCGGGTTGGACAGGGCTTGGAGCAACCTGGGATAGTGGAAGGTGTCCCTGCCCATGGCAGGGGGTGGAATGAGACGAGCTTAAAGGTCTCTTTCAACTCACACCATTCCATGATTCTGGAATCTTGGATAAGTGAAGGACTTTAACCACCAGTGCTGGGGTACTCCACAATGACAAGAAGAACAGTTTTAGAATAAAGAGTCACAACCACTGCATAAAGAAAAGATTTTTTTTTTCTACTTTGTTTTTGGAGCTTTGATCAAAAAGACACAATCTTATCTAGAAGCCTCAGAAACCACTTCTCTGTTTGTTGGTGGAATCACAGCCCCTTCTAACTTGATTCACAGCCTTAATAAGTTCTGTCATCTGTTCTTCTGAGTCTCACTCCAATGTGCAGAAGAGCCTTATTTTGATTTATCTCTGTAGGAAATGCCAGAGTGGGAACTTGTACAGTGCATACAGCAATCGATTCCCTACAACAGTAGGATTACACAAATAAAAGCTATCATTTCCTGAATTTCACAGATGAAGAGAGGAACATCATTCTGTCTACAGAATCTTTTAACTTGTGACATGTATATAAAAATCTTAAATCATTTCCTTAAGAAAAAAGAGCCGTTGCTTCACCCTCAATTTTCCTGTAATTTCAATGCATTTAATTTTCAGAGTAGTTTGATATAAAGGAAAGGGACATCAGTGAAATGCTATTATCCATCTGACTTTCTAAGTAGAGCTACAGCCATGAAAGATTACTGGAAATGATGTGGTTAAAGTATTGCAGTACATGTAGAAAATGTAGCAAGTAAGGTCAAACTTGCAAGCAAATTCACATGATAAGGAAGAACTGCTTTGATGATTTTTAAAACATCATAGTCATACTATATTGGGTCATCCACACTAGCTTGAATCTTTTTTAAAGTTATAATAAATTGAAAAATCCAATTTCTTGGATGAAATATTTTTATTTTTAAGTCAAATTCAAGCTCGATTGAAATGTACTTGCAGGATTTGCAAAGTAAGCCAAGTCTGTAAAGCAATCAAGAAATTTCGATGTAGGTAGCTGGAATAGTGTCATCCAAGTGATCTCCAAGAAACACAAAGTTTCCCAGCAATGCACGAGGGAGGGGAGCTCCAGGGTTCAGAGTATCTGGTAGATATATTCTGCTCTGGTGGAACTAATACATTTAGTTGCTAAAGCTAAATAGGAAAGGTGTATTTGAAAATGCATTAACAAACCCCCTACATGCTCTGTTTCTGATCAGAACTTGAAATACAGTAATATTCCAAATTTTCAAGTAATTTCTGGTGTTTCACCTATTTCTCCTACCAATTAATAACATTATATTTGCTGCTATGGAAACTCTCATTTAAGCAGAGAACAATGATTACACCAGCAATTTGGATGGGTCTGATCAGTCAAAATTCTTGCATCTATTTTTCTGAGCCAGGTCCAGCAGTGGATCTACATCCATGATCCCTCCCCCTGTTCTGTCTGTAACACAGAGATAATATACACAAAGCATTTCCTACAGAATACACCTTGGGAAGCCTGTCAGTACACTGCACCGTGCATATAATTTCATATCACTATTTGTTTTAAATCCAGCTACCTGTAAACTAAATGGGCAATTCCACATTTTGCCCACTAGCGTCTGCTGCCTGCTCCTTGAGGATTTCTGGATGTCAGAGTATAACCAGCACAGTCAGACTTTTCTTCCTGAGAAATAAAAGTATTTTTTCTCTGTTACTTTCCGCTCGAAATGTGATTATCAGGCCAGGGATTCATTGTTATTTTATTGTCTGGCAGCTTTAGAATAAAATTGAGATATTACATATCTGCTTCGTTGAAAGCCTTTGCAAGATTTTGCCTTTGAGGGCGTCAGAAGCTGCATTTCCCTTGGATCTCTGGCCACAAAGGGCTCTGACCTCTCTGCAGCAGCCTCTGTGCCCCGTGCCTTGAAAGGAGGCCGTGGAACAGCATCCTGCAGCCCAGCCCGCAGGGTGCTCCAGGCCAGGCCTGCAGGAAAAAAAAAAAACACCTGGCAGATTTAGGATTTTCCTCACAGAACTGGGGTGGGGTGTTCAAATCGAGAGCAGAGAGCTGGGCGAGGGAGGAATTCAGACAGCAGGCTATTTCTGGGCGAAGTGAACTGGAAAGAGCTTTTGTTTCTCTAACAGTTGGGAGAGTCGCAGCTCGCTGGCAGAGAAACCCCAGAGCAGGAGATGAGATTCTGGACAGAGGCAAAACTCATGCAGAATTCCTGTTTTCCACAACGTTCTTGTAGAGAGAGGGGTGAGGGGGGTCATCCTCCAAGGAGACCGCAGCTCACTTGCAGCTTTGCCATGCGCTGTTACTCTTAAATAATATTGCCCTGTTTTCTGTACTATTTTAGGAAGGTGTAAAACAGTTGAAAACGTGAAGTTCTTACTCCTGGACTACACCCCCTGTTGCTTTCATCTCTTCTGCTTTATGTGTAGCTGGGGTCCAGCACATACCTCACGTCACAGCAAGTCAGCTTCACTCACACACTCTGCAATGGCACCTCAGGAGGCAAAAAACCCCCAGTTTCAAATGCAATATCCAAATACCAGCATTGTTTTCCTTGGAGAGGCTACCAAAGGATAAAGCAGTATTAAGTAAATCTTTCATGTCATCAGAGAAATCCGCATAACATTAGGCATTTGCTGGGACAAAAATATCTATATAGTGCTGGAGGGGAATTTTTCTGCTTTTTCAATGTATCTGTAAAAAAACTACTGCTTAAAGTTCAGGGAAATGAAAACTTAGTGGAGCTCATGGCAGGTGTGACATATACACCTTTTACAACAGGATCAACACAGGCTCTTTGCTGCTTTTCACTGTAAAAACTGTTTTAAATTGTCCTGTTAGATCTAAACCGATTTTCCTCAAACCATGTCTCCAGCTCTGCCATAGCTTTCAAAATGACACAGCTGGCAAACATCAGGAAATACCTGCTGTGTCCATGGTTTTCTGGAAGGCTGAGAGCCAACTCCACTGCTAGAAACCCACCTTGCAAAGGCTTCCTTAGGGATTGTGTTGGGATTAGTGAGGAATCACTCTTGCACTGGGCACATGCCCAGCACAGGCCAGCACTGGTGGAGGAGGGGCACTGGGGGACAGAAAGGTCATTACACCTTCCCACACCTCCCTGTGCCTAATTACTCCTAAGAGAGAAAATCTTTCAGGGAAGAGGCTGGGATGTTTCTCGCATCTTCATCTCTCCCCAAGGTACCCAAGGCACCCAAGGCAGGGGAGCCCACATGCAAAGACCATCAATATGTGGGCTTAGCTTGAAATTTCCTGTCGCTTGGTGCAGGTAATGGTACCATTACTGGCATCAGTCGACATTAAACTCTGTTTTATGCTGATGCACATTGCTGTAGAAGGATTTCCTCGAGTTTTCCTTAAGGCAGAACATTTCACTTTTCCCTTTAAATACCCTGATTCTAGATGTAACCCATGCAAACTTTTTTTTTTTTTTTTTTAAATTTTTATATCTACCTGCAGTTTCTCTTTTCAGTTATACAACCATTTCCAACCCCTCTCCTCTTTTGCACTCGGACACTTGCACCAGTGAGCTCTGTACTGGTCTGAATTTGCTATGAATCCTCAAAGGCAGATTTTCCTACTAAACAGAAGCTCATTTGATTTGATGGCAGGAGATTGGAATGAGATGATCTTTAAGGTCCCTTCCAACCCAAACCATTCTATGATAGCTAAAGAGCTACAGAATCAAGAAGTATGAGATCAATGAGGGTGGGAAAAGTAGATGACATGACTTTTTTTGTTGCTGTAAAACAACAAAACAAAGTCTTGAACAGCCTATTAAAAATATCAAAGAGAATAACTAAAAGTGAGATTCCAGGGAGCATTTATGCTGCCCTTAGATATTGCACATAAGAAAGAAGAGGCTACTGAGAGAGGTGACTGGTGTCTGTAACCCTGAAAAAAACCTTAGTAACAAGTAGAAGTGATAAGTAGTTCTTAAAAAAGAAATCAGATGCTGGATCAGTCTTCTAAGTTTTGACAGAAAGGTGAAACTTCTTTTAAATACAAGCTTTTAAAGATGGGACCTCAATACATTTTTATTATAGTGGCAGTAATTAATTGTAATATATATAATCCCCTATCAATAATATGGGAAAGGCTTAAGGAGAATTTCTGATTTAGATGTTCTGTTTTATTTCGAAGTAAGACCATGGGAACACATGAGAAATGGACCCTTGGTGGAAGAGCAGGGCACCTGAACAAATCCTCCCAATTTAGGGCTGGCTCTTGAAAAGAGAAACTTACTTTTTATATTTTTTGGTAACTTGAATCTTCCACCATGATTCCATCTAGCATTGAGATATCTTGTAATGAGAGACTAGAAAGCTTCTACACTGAACAAGAAGCAACACTTTTAGATACTTTTTGTAAAAATTTGGCAAAATGAAAGCTCTATTATCACCTGTAGGGAAAAACTCTGCCCTCTGATGACATGATCTCGGTCTAGATGAAGAATAAGTGAGCTATCATTCATCAGGGCAGTAAAAGACACAGCAGCTGTTGATTCCTCAAGCAAACTCTGTAAAAATGGTGGTGAGACATTTTAAGCAGAGGGACTTCATCTGAGAAAGCTGCTCTGGTATTTTGCTGGAACCAAACGTGTCTGACTTTAGGATGCAGGGCAGGTACATTTGTTCTGGCAGCCTTTTAATTGAATCACTTCTCTGGCAGAGAGGCAGCTCTTGTGTGCAACAGTAATGTAGATTTATGGAAAATAATAAGGTGATCAGCTGCCCTGCAGAGTTATTATTTTGTTTCATTCAAGAAAAAAAAGACACTACGACTAAACTGATGGGTTGATGTATGCAGTGACATGGGGTGCCTGTTTCATAGTTCAGTGGAGTTAATGGGAAAACTCCCATTGCCTTCACTTAGGAATCAGCCAGCAAGTGTATAAACAAGGCAAAACAAAAACTGAGAGAGAAAAAACCCTCATGTCAGGTAAGTGCCAGAACAGGAACTGTTTTATAAATATCCAGATAGTGAAAAGAATTTCTTTTGACTCCATTCTTGTGCTTTTGTGTTCCCTGAGTTTCATATTTTGGCAGATTTATTTAAGGGAAGATTAATCACCAAAGCAGTGAATTTAAAATTAATATCCCAGAATATGAAAAGAATATAATTAGAACATTAATTTTAAATTTATAATCATGTTTATGCATAAATAATTATTAATTTTTTCACTCACCTACCTCCTGATAATAATCTCATCCTAATAACTATGTCAGACCAGTGGAAGTTTTTCCTTTGACTTTGCTGGGCACGGGAACAGACTCCTGACCAGAGATAAAACATTGGACATGACCCGGTGCACCTGACTCAAGCTGCTGGTGTTTCAAACATCAATCTACAAAACCACTCAACACTTGCATTTTGACCTCGGGGAAAAAAAAACAAAAACCAACAAAAAACCAAACACCTGGAAAAGCACTTTAGAGCAATGAAAAACAAGAAATTGCATAGGGCAGAAATCAGTTACATGTATATATTCCCATCTTTTCTGTTAGAATCCCAACTAGACACAGCACTTTGTGTCCTTCCTCTTTTTTCGTTATCAGGCCAGAGAAATTTTCAGGAAACCTGACATTTTCAGTTTTTCAATTAATACTTCCAAAACTTCTTTTCATGGACACAAAATTATGCTGAAACAGCTCCAAGTGCCAGAAGAATCCAGCTGGCTTCACAAACATGAAACTGTGGTTTTCACCACATAGAGTTATCAGCTAAAAAATACCCTTTGTTTAACCACAAGCGAAATATCACTTCTCTCTGGTGAAGTAGATGCTACAGTAGCTGCTTTTTCTACTGACCCCTTTTTTTCTGTACTGAATGGTGATATCACGTCCTTTTAAACCTAAAACTCTAAATTGTGCACCGTCCTTTGAGCCTTTCCATGGGTGAGAAAGTTTCTAACTGAAGAAGGAGCAATCTTGGAGGTTCTCGATCTGTTACTTCAGCTTGCAAAAGTTTTTCCCTTTTTCCCTTCAGAACACACATACAGCACATTTACTGTGAGCTCCAACACTGGATTTGGTTAATCTTTGTACACTTAAATGGGGTAGATAAGACAAAGTAAAGAGAGGAAAGTAAATGAGGCAGAAGGGTACTGGGAAGGCTAATGGTGCTCATGATCCCACTGGAAGAGTTGTACCAATTTATCTCCTGGTATTTTGTGCCAGGTCTCATCCAACAGCCCTGTTGGATGAGCAGGCCAGGGCACAACTGCAGCACTGCAAGAAAGAACTAAGATTGAAGAGCCCTCCTTTTTTAATTCACCCTTCCACTCAATATCACTGCATGCCTTCTTCATGGAAAAATCCGCTTAGGAACATCTAAAATTCCTCCTTGCTCCTTTTTAACTGATTGTGCAGCTGAAACTTCTTTTCTGATGGAGAAAGTCAGGGATGAGCAGTTTCCCAGAGTGCTCTGACATGAAATATTTTTCCCCTCTTCTTTGCCTGTGTAAAGGGCAGTAACTATTTGGGATTGACACGTCACCTTAATTTATTCCCTGTAATTTTCACACAGTCCAGCAGCAGCTAAACTTGGAGATTGACACTTAAACACTTCGCTTTGTGCAGCAAGTCCTACGACACAATAAAGTTCCTGATATTCCTCGTGGCAGAGGAATAATTTCTCTCCCTTTTCATTTGGCTTTTGAGTCCAACCCTGCCATTGATCACCTCACCAAACTCCGAGTGACTCCAACGCGAGTTCATATATAGCTCACTGGAAAAGTGGGATTTATTAACACTCTGCTGGAGCTCACAGGCTGCTGCTGCCGCCGTATCGATCGGACCCTGTGAAATGGCATGTCTACCCACGGAGATTATGGATATAATCAACTAAGGGGCGTCAGGCTGACTGATATTTTTACAAATTTCATATTGCTTGTTATTTTCCTGGGGCCGCGTGTGGGGAAACAAAGGTGCTAACAATGTAGGAGGGAAATAATCTCTAAAAAGGGAATAGAAAATGAACTTACAAAATTAAGTGGCATTTACTCTAGGCAAGAAAAGATTTTATCTGTGTCTTATCAATAGTGCTTTTCAAGGTATGAAGTCCTACAATAGCTGTTCTTGAGTTTGGGGTTTTTTTTCCCTCCCCTAGTTTTAACCTTTCCAGCCAATCTAGCCCTAATTTTTTTTTTTTTTTTTTTTGTGATAAAAAGATCCCAGCTGCCCCATGCCCGGGGTCTACCTAACCGTTCTGGCATTTAAAAACCACGTTTGCTTTCCCATTCAATACTGCCAGGCTCAAGACTTTGGGTGGACTTTAATCAAATGCACATTGCCCTTTGCTTGATCTGAACAATCAGCTTAGAAAATTTCTCATTATGGCTTTTGTAAGGAGAAATAATAGCCTGTCTTCTTGCAAGCAAACACAATTTGAATGAGCAAAATTAATGGCTGTTTCTCTTAATTTTTTCCTCCTATTGATGTGATAGGTGATGCATGAGGTGTAATTACAATAATGTCAAAGTCGCCATGGAAAGAGTTAATCCGCAAGGAAAAATTCCCACTAGGAAAAATAAAATAATCTCTGGTATGCAGATGAACTGTTTACTTGGTAGCTCTTCTGTGATCAAAATGAAACTAAGCTGAACTGCTGAAACAATAAAAGTAAATTGTTACTGGGGCTTTGCAAACCTCAATTAAATAAATATTATGCAGTAAACAACATTCTGGATTTTAATTAGGATAAAACAACTGGAGTTACCAACCAGTTGTGTTATCTCACAGTAACCTTCAAACACTTCTTACAGGAGACTTTATAATAAAGAGGTTTAGCTTAAAAGAACAAAAAACCCACCAAAAATAGCCACTCTAGTTTTACTTTTATCAGCATCAAAAAGTCATCTCAATACATATTTCCCCTCCCAAAAAAGTTTCTATAAAACTTTAAATTGGATAAATATAGGTATTGATGGTGGTTTTCTAGTCCAAGCTTTTCAATTACTTTTAAGAAAGCAAAGCATTTTGAAAATAATGTGATCAATTTGTTGTACTTACTCTAACAAAACAAAATCACCATCTAATTATCCAGTCAAACAAAACACGAGTGCTAACTGGGGGGGAACTAATTTTAAATGGCAGGTACCAGAATGGAAATCATGCCTCATTTTCCATTTTTTCTAGTAGGTATAATGCAGTGCAATTCAGTATTTTCATTATTCATTTGCTGGTTTTTGTAGTGCTGTGCACTCTGTAACCAAGCTGAATTCCTCGCTGAGCTACCAGATCCCAGGATGCCTTTGGCAATGGAAGTAAAGTAGATTTCTGCAGAAAGTAAAGGCGTGTGATCCACACTCTCCCTCCTCACCAGTCTGTCCCATCCCTGAAACTGGGTTCCTCCAGCAAACCATGAGTTTTTCATCCCAGAGTGCAGCACGCAGCAGAGAAGCACAAACCATGACACGTTTCCCTATGGCTTCAAGGGGAAATAAAATGTCTTGTTCAAAAACAAACTTCATCCCTCTCTCCAGCAGGCTGAAGAACATCACCTTCACAAACAAACATATTTATGTGTGTAGACTGTTCAAGAGTCAATTAATGTCAATTAAGCTGTCTTCAAAATGCTGGAATTTCAGCCTTCTTATAAATATTGTTCCATTAATCAGCAGCAAAACAGCACATTCTCAGTGGAGACAAAATTATTGGTCTAAAAATGAAAAGTTAAGCTTGTAAAGAAATAGCAATGACATTTGTAGGGGCTGACATTTCTGCTCAACGTGAGCTATTAATTTGCTAATTACTCATGTAACACCATTTCAGTGCACACTTTAAGCAAACGTCTAAATTGAACCTGAAGATTAAAAATCTCGCCCTAAAGGCTTGGATTTCTTCCTTCGTTTTACACTGCAGTCTCGGAAGTAAATTAACAGGTTTTATTTTTGTGTGGCTGGTTCAGGAGGGAAAGTGAGAACCTTGGGGGTCACACCCTGCACTGCCCTGGGGCAACAGTCACCACTGTCCTGTAGTCCCCTCTGTGCCAGCAGAATTTGTATATTTGATTAACCTTTGTGTCCCTGAGAATTCCAGCAGTGTTCAGAAACACAGCTGGGCTTTGCCATTTCTCTCTCTCTCCTTTTTCCACGCTGTTGGAACACCTGCACTCACACCTGGAGTAAGGCAATTGCTCAGGTGCTCTCAGACCTCCTCTGCAGCAGGAGCTCGGGAAGGGATCACACGTGTAGGTGTCAATACCTTCTGCTGCTGCTTCTTTAGGGGATGATTCCCTTAGTCGGCTTTTAATTCCACTTTATTAAAGAGCCAATGTCTTACAAAATGTCACTACCTCAAACCTTTGCTGCCAAGTAATTTTCACCAACCCAACATCCTAACAGCGAGTGTTCATGTAGAAAAAACTTTTTTTTTTTTTTCACTAGCAATTGGGAAGTGAAAGATTTTTTTTTTCCCAAGAAAATGACAGAATGGCCTGTACACAGCAGGCCAAAGCATCAGGACAGGTGTCCAATGCCACCTCCAGCTGTTCCTCGGCCAAAACTCACAGGCCATCTCTGCAGGGCTGATTCAAGCCTCACCTGACAACAATCCTCTTGGCTCTCCTTTCATTCCCTACCTCTTACTTGCTCCCCTTAACCTCCCAGTCTCCTTAATATTTTTTTTTTCCCCCTGCTTAGAGAAAGACAAGTCCCTAAAATAGGGTTCTTGTACTTGTTTTAAAGATCTCCGCAGAGACCTTGGTCACTCGCAAGACCTCAGCAGTTTTGTTCTGTTACTCCAAGGACAACAGCTGAAGGTCAAGATGAAAATTTTCCAGCACCCTCACACACATATGGCCTTCGCTTCCATATGACCGACAGCTCCCAAGTTCACAGAAAAAAGATTGACAGTTCTGTGATGTGGAACATCAAGTGAAATCCAACCTAAGTCATTTAAAATAAAATCCATCTTTTAACGCTTCAGTTGGTTGATTTTTCTACCAGCATTACACAAAGCCCAGATCACAGTCAAATTCACAAGTGACATTGGGCCCGTTCCTTTCTCTCTTTGTCCCCAGCTTCTCAATATCCAAACAAGGATAATGTGTGTAAAAAAGAACTGAAAAAGCATCAAGGAGAAATTAGGCAACTCCAAGTTACCCGGCAGTCTGGTACATGGCACTCTCTGGAAATCAGCTCTGCCTAAGTTCCCTGATGACAATAAGCATTAGAGGAAGAAAACCCATGTTTGGAGGATTTAGAGCACTTCAACTATTAGTTATTTTAATTTCTGTCATGCTTTTGAGGAATGCTGTTTCCTGTGTAAATTATTTTCCCCACCAGCAGCCACCTCCCACAGCTCAGGGAGCCCCAGCCCAGCGCTCAGGCAGCCACAGGCTCCTCCAAGCCTCCCGAGAATGGGTGTGTGGGTGACCCTGTCAGGACAGGCAGGCTGAAAGCAATCACTCATCTTCAAATAGAGGGTTTAAAGGGCCATATTTGACCAATCTCCTCAGCAACATTCCGCAATAGAAAGTTGATCCAAGTGTATACAGGTGCACATATGTGTGAGTGTATCCTCTTCTTACAGAATATTCACATGCAGAAGTTTCAGAACTTTTCTC
Source organism: Ptilonorhynchus violaceus (assembly GCA_013397565.1). Taxonomy (NCBI): domain Eukaryota; kingdom Metazoa; phylum Chordata; class Aves; order Passeriformes; family Ptilonorhynchidae; genus Ptilonorhynchus; species Ptilonorhynchus violaceus. Next base: position 2,051,469 of record VZRJ01001411.1, on the reverse strand, counting down.
CTGCTCATCCCCAGCCTCATCACCTGCATTTTCACGTTTGGGTTCCCTTAGAGAATGGGATGAGTCTGACCAAAACCTCCTCGTTGCTATATTCAGCTGGTCTAGCACACCTCCACTGCTGTAAATTCTACTCTAAACAGAATTCTTTCATAAGGCACCAGAAAGCTGGGATATAAGCAAGCTGTGACCAGCTGGTCGAGCTGGTCGATTTCTTTTCCCCAGACTTCTCTGTCATAGCTAAGCAAAAGCTCAACCAGAAACTCCCTGTTGAGAGTCCTGGAATGCTGAGAGTAACAGCCTCTGCAGAGCAGGATGCACAAACCTTGTTTGTGGAGACAAAGAGGAAAGTAGGTGGGTGTCACATCAAGTGCATATAAACCACCTGATAAGACAAAAAAGGTGTTTACAAACTCTAACCTGTGAAAAATTAATATTTAAGACAAACATGGTGACCTCATGTGAAGCAGGAAGGTTGGGTGCCTATGGGTATGGAGAACCAGGAAAGATGAGAGTGTGATTTTGGGAGAGGGGCAGTACAGTTTTATAGGAAACCACTGGAAGCTCACAAAGCTGCACTTAAAAGTTGATTTTCCTTCTCAGTTTCTCAGTAGATGTTGCAGTGACATCTTATTGCTGCTAAGTGAACAGAGGAGCCCTGAATTTATGGTTAAATCACACAGCACAGCAAACATTAATTAATTGATATTTAAATAGTGCACGGAGAGCGTAGCAGTTGTACAAGTGGGATATGGGAAGCATTCACTCAAATTTGACATCTCTGGTATCCTCAGTTCTCTTTGCAGCTCCCTGGTAAGGCGAGAGCTGTGATTTTAGTGATACACAATGCCTGGTGTGCTTGTTCCCGTGGCTGGGAGGTTACGGTGGGGATTGTGGTGGCTTTGTTTTCCATGTCACTCCTAGAGGTACTCATGCTCTCTGTGCACAATGAGAGCATGCAGGTGATCTTTTGGTTTTGAAAGTCTTAAAGCATGTATATTTTTATTCCATTTTTCTGAAAGGTCAATATACTACAGATCACTTATCCGTGATCCTTCCTTGCCTAGGTATCATTTGTACACTGTGGCATCAGTTTTCCTGGTTCAACAGTCAGCTCCTAATAAAAGAGGATGACATGTATTAGAAGTAAAGAAAAATAGCTGTAATAATAGCACTCCAATCCTACTTACTTGTCTCTTAACCTGTTTCTTTCAAAGGCTCCCACGCTGCAGTGCTCAGAAGAAAGTTGCCATTGAATTATCCACCGGAAATCTATTGGCATCTATTGCTGCTCTGGTGCAGCAGCGTACAGGGCAACAATAACTGATAACACTCCTCGCATCCCTGCCCCTCCTCTGGCTCAAAGTATGGCTCTCCAAATAAAACCTGATGCAGACGGCGAATATTTTTTTAAATTAAGCTCACAGTTGCAGGCAGAAATCAGCTCCATCTGACAGCTCGGCCCCCCAGGACCCCGGCGCTCGCCCACTGCCCCCCTGCTCCTCACAGCATTGTTCTGGGGAAGCAGCTCTGCAAAATTCTCACTGATCATGAAAGGCAAATAAACTAAATCCCAGAAGCAAAGGCAAAAAGCATCAATACAGTTTTCTCCAGCAGCCTACTGCTATTTATACAGGTGACTGTGAACATTCGCACATCAAAAAAAAAAGTGGTATTTTGGCATATCTTCCAGGGGCAATCATCTCCCTAATGGATAGCACAGTAAATATGCTGTCCCTGATGAGGAGAAGAGGCTTGAATCATTACAGCAGCAGTCTGTAATGAAAAGGATGCAGATTCAGTTCCCTGTCAGATTTCCTGATACGAGATCTTTTAGAAATCTCACAGGTACCTTTGGATTTCAGTACAAGGATCTAGGTGGCTTTTAATGCCACAATTAAAATTTCTGTCCTTTTCTTAACTTCACAGAGGAATTATCAAGATTGATACATTAAAGAACAAGGGATTCATTAGGGAGCTGGCAGAACACAGCTTTGGTATCTAAAGTGGATGGAAATTTGGACTGGGTGAACAAACCCTCCAAACTAAACCTGTACTGATTCCACTAATGATTGATTCAAGGGGGCAGAGGAACAGCCATGGTCTGCTCCCTTTATAGGGCACAGTAACCATATAATTGATGAGTTACATCTCCGTTCCCCAAATTCTCTTTGAGAGGGGCCCAGAAAACTTCCCAGCAGAGGGTGATTCGGTCTCTGCATGGTACAATCCCTGAATGGTTTGGGTTGGAAGGGACCTCAAAGACCATCTCGTTCTATCCCCCTGCCATGGGCAGGAATACCTTCCATTAGAGCATGTGGCTCCAATCCCCATCTAGCCGGGCCTTGGACTCTTCAAAGGATGGGACATCCTTGCTGCTTTCATAGCAGAAGTGGGACAAATACATTCATCCAATGTTTTTCACGGACAGGCAAGACAATTTCACAAACATACTTTTTAAAAGCACCTCTTGTGCTGATGGTGCAGCCCAGGCATTCCCACTGCAGTCTGTGCTATCTCATTTCTAAGATTAAGCAGTTAAATAGTCTTGGCCTGAACCTTCTTAATCACACTAATACCACTTTTACAATGATCTGGGCTGAAAGGTTTAGTATGAAGGACAATCACCCTCCTTTATTACCAGCCAGTGCTGAGCCAGTGCATTTAATAGGAAAGTCACTGTGGGCTTTAGAAAGAATAAGATCAGAGTTAGACTCCTGTTGACATGGAAATACTCTGAAAAGTCTGTTCAGAAGTGTCCCAAGCACTGAAGTTCTCTGTATTCCTTATTCATGCCCTAATGAAGTTGCTGCCACAAGTGTGAATTTGGAGCTTTTCTTCCTGTTGAATGTTAGTGTAAAGAATAAATAAGATCGATTGGAGTCATTTTGGCACTAAAAAAAGCCAGTGTACTCCATGTCCTTGCCAGTGCTCCCCTGTGTGTCTGACAGGAATAGCTGCAAGGACTGGAGGAGCAGTAACTTTTGGAAAGGACTGTCTCTGCTACAGAAACACCACATTAAGTAGACCATTTCCAATGAATCCCAAATGCTCATGTTCATTAGCTTTTTGTGAAGGCAGAATACCATGTAAAATGTGCATTGCACAGCATGACTTGTACTGGTGCCCTAAACGACAAAAGAAGTCAAATGACATTCCCAGATTAAACATTTACAGGGAAAAAACTACCTGAGCAGAAGAAAGATTGTTCTGTAGAACTGCAATCAAACAGAACTGGGAAGACTACAATGTCTTACACCAGAGCATGAACTATATTTATCTTAAAATCAGCTAATATCTACTTACTAGACCTTTAAACCAGGAAAAAATGTATTTTTGCTATTTAGATAAACAGCACAATATGAGTTTGGGGACTCTGTTCAGCATGGCATGAGATATTAAACATCAATTGAGTCAGTTATATTATTAAATCAAAATCACAACAGTTATATATTACTTTTTTTTTTTTTTAACCTGAGAGACAGTGCCTCAGATAAACAGTTTTCTCCATGAGTAAGGGACTACAGGAGCACTAAGGCTTTGCTCAGACACGGGAGTTGGTGGCAGTTCCCACTTCCTGAGATGGATGTGGCAGGATGAGGCCTCCCCTATCCCCCTCCATGCATCCTCTGGCTCGCAGCTAAAGAGACTCTCACCAAATGGCCCAGAAGGACCTGCAGCTTGTACACCTGCTGGGAAACTTTGTTCTGTGGCAAGTGTCAGGTATTTCTGCTTTTTACACAGACAAATCAATGTGTCAGACATCAAGGATTTCACGAACACCACTTTGAACGAGTAAAGAGATTGAGTTCACTAAATGGGATATGACAAATGTCATCGTTGACTGGAACAATTACTGGTTTTCCTCATATCTTTAGAAAAGGTGACATCTATCTCATAGCTACAAGAAATATTGTTTGCCATGTAGGTGAGCCAAATCAAAGTAAAGAGTGGATTTGAACTGGAATATTCCCTTTTTTTTACTACCTCAATCACTGTATAAATTTTGCACATGATGCGCATCAGGATACTCTTGCCTACGGTGTGCTTATTGCCAGTTCTTTTTGTTCATTTATATAAAAGTAAAAAATGAACAAAAATATTATCTAACTCACTGGGGAGTTATGAACTGTCAGTGTTATTGATAACAACAGGAAATGAGATCTGTGCCTGTTCCCCTTGCTCAGCAAAGATGTGGTAAAATCACAAAGCAACTGGAAAACCTATGTTTGCCTGTGTTTGCAAGCACAAGGCAAGGGACCACTTCAATCAGACCCCTGTGGAAACTCCTGCTTCATCTTCATTTTCCAGCTCACCAAAGGACTTTGTCTACAGCAGAGAAGCAATACATTTTTACATGTCCTGACTCTAATAAAACACCTCAGTGTTTGCTGAGCTGGTGTCCAGATGTATCACTACACAGCAAGGAAGATGTAAGTCATCTACTTAATCAAATCCTAGGAACAGCCAGGATGCTACATCAGATGGACCACGGCCAAGGACAAATGCTTCAGACAAAGGCAGACTTTGCAAAAACACATTTAGATGTGATTATAGATAAGAAGTCATGCTTTTAGTGTGGCAAATTTACCTACACAAATATTTTCTATTAGCGTTTTTGAAGGAGTTACGAATCTCTCCTAGCAGAAGTCCAGCAGTGGGATTCTCTGTGGAGGGGAGGTAATGTTGACTACCAGCATGGCCCATTGGCTTCTCCCATCCAGATACCTCAAGGTGCAGGATATCCCCTGTCCTCCCAACAGCAACCAGCATGACAGATCTGGAGCACATCCTTCACATTCCTGCTATGATTCTCCAGGCATCTGTTGGCAACATCTCCGTGGCCCCTGCAGAGCACTGCAAACCTGTTCTGAATTCCACAGGGCACACACCAGGGACAGAGCAAGATAAAACACAGGGAAAGGACAGTGGGAAAGAGAGGTGTGATTTTGAGAACAGACGGAAGCCAGCACAGATGAAGGGAGAAAATCCCTGTTAAGTTATCAGGTCACCCAACTGTCAACGTGAAGAGGAAAAATCAGTGGCTGCTGCCCAGGACTAAACACTCCACCCACACATGGTACTGGCCAAAGAACAGTCCTCAAAAACAGCCTTTAAAAGCAGCAATTCCAGGGCCTTGATGCCCTCTTGTTCTCTGGAAGTTACAGAAAACAAAGAGCTGAAGTAACTCTGTTAACTTGCCCTGGACTGCTGAAAACACCTGACAACAAACGATACAAGCTTAAGAGAGAATTTAATGTTTGGTCCCTTTCAGACCTCCATGCTCTTTGCAGCAAATCCTCTTGCCCCTTTAAACATCAGAGAAAAGCACCTTCCCTTGGTTCTGAGGGGCTGATCACCTAAACCAGATTTATGTCAGGCCATGGAGTCAAAGTGACAGAATAGTCCTGTTCTGAAAGGAAATGCTACGGGACAATCTGTGGCAACCCAGGGCAAAAGTCTAAAGATAAAGAGATGCACAAAACCTTCCCTAAAATGTTAGTCCTTTCCCTCATTATTTCCTTGACTCACTTGCCTCATGATCCTCCATCAAGCTGAAAGCCCACAATGGGAAGAGGATGCTTTGCTTCCAGGCAGAGCTACAACTGTTCCTATCAAGTTTACATCTTGATCAGAGAAAAAAATCACATCCCAAATCCTGCCAGACGACTCCAGCCTTCAGCTTCCATTTGAAGGTTCCTCGTGGATATCTCAAACTGTTCTGATGCCCACTGGCCGGATACAGGATGGATACTACAGGATACTGCAAGGATGATACAGCAACAGCACGAGTCCCGGTGTGTGTGGATGCTGCCATCCTGTTTCAGAGGCATCAGTTCTGCACGGCAGAAAAGGAACCACTTTGCCTCAAGTAACATTAAAAAAACCCAAAGCTTGGAAAGCTGTGCTGTCAGACAGCTCTATGAACACAGCTTTTACCCTTGTGTAAGCACAGCTGAAGAAATGAATCAAGAAACATGGAACGAGCACTAGAGCCTGGAGATGTTCTCAACTGCCGCCAGCTTCTTACATGTGGCCACTCCAGTGAGCACACAGGTACTGAGCTGGGCTGCTTTCAGTTAGCAGGGTCCTTGCATCCAAACTACCAGTGTCAGCCTGAACTAAGTGCTGAAAACAGTGTGACATGGACTAAGTGCCATGGTTTCACCCTCTCATAAACCATTGGGCACGCAAATTGCTGTGGATTCACACAAGCGAGGGGAAAGATGCAGGTCCAGCACGTGCTGGTGCTGCCCCGATGCTGGAGCTGCAGCACATCCTCTGCCACATCCCTGGCAGCCTCGGCCTCACATGAGAGGGTTTTGGGGCTGCACTGTGTCCTCTGACAGCTTCAGCAGCACGAGGCTCTTGGAGGACGATGTGCTGATATTTAGCAGCTTGTTCGGCTGTCCGGCTGGGAAGAAAAGCATTGGTGTTGCTTCTATCTGTACTTCAGCCTTTTGAAATCAAATATTGCCTTTTTTCCTTTCAAATTCAAGTCCCCTCAAAGAGCCCTCAGTTTTGCGTTTCCCATCAAAGCCACAAGGCGCCCAGCGACTCATGCATAAAAATTGGTAACAAACTCATGCTGTGTCTGTGTAGCTGCACTTGATGAATGAGGCTAGAGATTTCCAATTTGTAAAGTCATTATTCCATAAGCACAGTTTGCCAGGTAGCAACTGTAAAATTCAGAAATATTTATTCAGATAAGATCTGATATTCATCTTTATCGCATTTCCATTCTGGCAGAGATTTTCAAGGACCCTACCAGCTATCTCCTCCCAGTGACAGCACCAGGACTCCACCTACAATGAAGCAAATCCCTACCATCTTTGCAAAAGCACATGTGAATGTGAATTCGACAATAATCCTGGAAAAATGAACACAGTCTATGCACTGTTAATAAGGCAATTATCACACAAGTGGCACATTTTTTTCCTGTGATTTCCTAATTAACATGATTATCAACTGCTCATTATTAAAGCAGTTTCCTATGCTTTGACTTACAGCATATTGTAAACAAATTTAAGATGCCATTTCCTGCTCCATCGTTTACATCACACTCTTAATTCACACTTGCATTTGTTTTTCCTATTTGTTAGTGTATTTCAGAGAAAACTGTACATAATGATGGGGAAGAAAAGCAATATTAGAAACAAAGCCACAAAAAGCAGATTGGTGGATTATTTCCAAATAAATTATGTGCCCAGGGAATTTTTTCACAAATTTGTGTAATCTGGAAAAACTACCTCCTTCTGCATCAGTGTTTTATTTGCCTTTCTCCAACAGATGCTACTGACAGTTTACTAAATGGAGCACTGCTTAATAAATTTAGTGGAGGAAAAAGAACGTTTATTTTCATACAAATTAAATCCTGCATGAACCTAAGTTAACTGCAGCATTTGGGGAAAAAAGGCTGCGGTCCAGTAAATGAATGGGGAAACAGAATTCCTACCCTTTCTGATGTTAACACCAAGCAATTTCCAACACGACACATTCTTCTGGTTTGCTGTTTCCTGTAAATGCCATCCCGTGGCTAAATTTTCCAGAACCAGCAATTTAAATATCCAGCTCTTCGAAATTACATCTCTGTGGTGGTGCAGCTGTCTGCGACCAGGCACAGTATGAATTTGAAATACGCAGTGTTCTGCTAAGTGGTGTCTTTTAAAGGAAAACAACACACCTTTGCACATTCCTTTCTGGCTGACTGTTTAATGTGAGAAGACGTTTCTGACGGAACTTGTGTTGAAGGTTGTGCGAGCATTTAAAGGCTGGGGAAATCGTTTCCTGTAGTATATAACCTGCCCCACCACAGGCTGACTAATGAGTCAGAGAGTGCTGAAACCCTCAGGTCCCATAAACATCCACTAATGAGATGAAACAAGATCTAAAGTGCTCAAATGTTGATAAGTACAGAATGTAGCTCACGATGTACTCTTCACAAATTAGTGAGGGGTTGCTATGACTCCTTAATGAAATGTTATTATGTTTTAAAACTGAAACCAGACATCTGGGGACGGGGGGAGGAAATGGGAGCGAGTGTTTGAACACCGTTGTCTAGGCTTCCTTTCATCAGCCAGCTGAATTTGCTTACTTGTCCTGAATGAGTGGATCCATTTCTTCAGCTGGTGCAGTGCCTTGCAATAAAGCCGAGCAGTGTGTGCCGTCTTCCGCTCCCTGGGAAGTAGAAATCACTGCTATGGGAGAGGAGGCTTCTGTAGGAACGGCTATACGAGCTGCTCTTTCCCGGCTTTAAAAGTCTCCTGTCCTCCTGCAGCACCCAAAGGATTTGACAAATTCAAACATGCCAATGTATTCAGCACGTTCTCAAAGTGAACAGTCAGATCTTCAAAAAATTAAGCACTAAAGCGGTGAGAATTGCTTGTTTCATGCCAAACTCAGATGGGAAAATATTTATTTTAAAGTTCTTTGTATGAGACTATTACAATATCTTTCCTTACTAACCTTGATATACCTGCAGAGATGATAGATGGATGGATAGATAGATAGATAGATAGATAGATAGATAGATAGACTGAAATACATGTAGAGACACACACCTGAACACAAACATGTATCTATAAAATTTAAGTGACAGACAAGGATAGATCTGGCTCCAGCTACGGCAAGCCCCAGGATTTCTGACCTCCTGGTAAACACTGACTTTTTGAACTGTGCCCAGCACTCACAGTTAGCTCCCTCCTGAGTCACAGAGCAATCACTGTATTACCAGCTTGAATAAGAACTAAATGCTCCAGCCCTGCCTCTGGAGGGGACTCCGAAATCCTTTGCCTGGAGAGCCACGGGTTAAACTAGAGCCGGGAGGCACACAGGAGCACACTTCCTCCAGTGAATCTTGAAAACATTTCTTTAAATGCCTCCTTTAAAAGTTTCTTTTCAGAGGCTGAAGCGAGGGAGGACCACGCTGACAGAGATTAAACGAGCTGACATTCACTCTGCGGCCCTCCAGGACGCGCGGCCTGCTGCTGGCACTGCATATCAACACCGCGCGTGGGCAGCCGGCGTGGCTTTGGGAACCGAGCCCATCCTTCCCAACAAACAAACACACAAATATAAATCCGTTTTAAATTGGATTCAGCTTCAATCGGATTCATCGAATCAATTTAACTCTCCTGCTTGTCTCATCTGCCTTACCTGTGGGGCCCCCTGCTCCACCATGTGGCTTGAGATCCTACATTGCTATTGCCTCCTCAGGGTCCCTATTTTCCAAACTAAGGGTAGTTTTAATATTTCACACTACCTTATGCTGGCAATTCTGGTAATAGCTCTTGAGGGGAAAATGTTAAAAATGGAGAATAGAGCCATGCAGTTCAGATGCCTGACAGCTTCTCCCGGCCTTGGCAGGCCTACAAATGGCCCCGGGGCCTGCACCGCAGCCAACGGCATCAGCCCAACCTGCGGGGATGAGTCCAAACCCCTCCGTATCCATCACTCTGGCTGCTGGATCAATTGAACAGATACATCAGAGCAGGGACCCGACCCACTCCTTAGTGCAGTCAGTGAGATATTTCTTACATTAATTGCTGAACACAGAATCACAGAATTGTTTAGGCTGGAAAAGCTGTCCAAGACTGAGCCCAACCATTCCTCCAGCACTGCCAAGCCCAGCACTAAACCATGTTCCCAAATGCCACATCTACACATCTTTAAAATCCCTCCAGGGATGGGGACTCTACCACTTCCCAAGGAAGCCCATTCCAGTGCCTGAAAACCTTTCAGTGAAGAAATTTTCACTAATCCAACCTGAACCTCCCCTGGCACAACTTGAGGCCATTTCCTCTTGTCCTATCGCTTGTTACCTGGGAGAAGAGACCAACCCCACCTCACTACAACCTCCTTTCCAGGAGCTGCAGAAAGCAATAAGGTCCCCTGAGCCTCCTTTTCTCCAGGCTAAACATCCCCAGCTCCCTCAGCTGCTCCTCATCGGACTTGTGCTCCAGAACGTCCCCAGTTCCACTGCCCTTCTCTGGACATGCTCCAGCATCTCAATGTCTTTCTTGTCACGAGGGGCCAAAACTGACCCCAGGACTCAAAGTGTGGCCTCACCAGTGCCCAGCGCAGTGGGACAGCCACTGCCCTGGTCCTGCTGGCCACACTACTGCTGATACAGGCCAGACATCCTTGGCCCTTTTGGCCTCAGCTGGCTCGTGTTCAGCCTCTGCCGACCACAGCTTTCCCTACAAATACTTGAGCTGGACGTAAAACAAGCAGATGACTTTTGCTGGACCTTAAAAACTTGAGTATGATTTCATCATTTGAATGGAAATGTGAAATTGTAAAAAACAGTTCTACCTACTCAACAGGATCCAGCTCTCAGTGTCTGGGTGGGAGACCCTCACTCCCAGCATCGGTGACAACACAACTTTTCCGGGATGAATAACATGTCAACACCACAATGGCAGTTCATCTGATGAGACTCAAACATAGAGCTTTCTGGGGGAAAAGCTCTACATGAAGACAAGCACTTCAGTCTGCAGACGGAGGAATAGATCTCGTCACTTAAAACTCATGGTAAAAATAATAGATTGGATTAAAATCAGCTTTACTCTTGACTAATGATATTATTTTGTTCCTCTTATTGCAGTGTTCACATCATACAGTGCTGTGCATGCATTTCGGGCATTTTAAAAGAAGGATAAAGAAAAGTGAAGCAAAATTTATGTATGTAGACATATATATGTATTTATACATAGCCTAATTATCTTTAAGTCATTCAAATACTGATTTCAACAACCTACTGCTGGAAATCCCAGGCTGGTACTACAGTTCTCTAATCAATAGTCCCAGAGTAAATACTTTACATTCCTACAAGAAAAAAAATAAAAATTAAAAGACTCAAAGTGATTTAAAGGGAGTAATTCAGATGATATATTGTGTGATTTCTGTTTATTACTACCTACTCTTCCTGATTTTTAATACCAACATAGAGGTTTCAGGACAAGATTTCCAACCAATCTGGTCTTCTTCCATTTGGCAAACACGGTGTCTAATGGAGCTTGAAATTAAACCAGCTTTTTGTGGTAATTCCCTCTTTGCAAAATCCCAGCAGTGATGAGGGACTCTCCTGTTCACGGGCTGCAGCAGAGGATGCTCAAAAGAAAAGAGCATCTTTCACACAAACCACTGAACTACTCTGTGAGGCTTCAGTCCAGGTCAGTAGAAGCTAACATCTGAAAAATGGATAAAGTGTAATAGTACAGAATACTTTGATTTTTCCTGCAAATCGAAATGATTGTGATTTATGTCTTTGACCGCCTATGCTGGGACAAATGCAGGTGACAAACAGCCACTATAAATGACAAAGCAGTGGATGTTGTCACCACCTCACCCGGAATCTGACAGCATCACCCTGGAAATCCCTGTCTCACTAGATCAGGAGTGCCTGCGACTTAATTAAAGAGACTTCTTCAACTCCTATTGAACATTTCAGTGAGTCAAATAAATGCACTTTCAGGTCTGTTTAAGTTTGTCTTTTTCTTCTTAAGGGTACTTGATCTTTCCCTGCATCTCAAAATCCATTTGGACAATCTAATCTGCTCAAAGAGACGAGCACTTAAGAAAGCCATGTTTTGAAACGTCTAAGAAACACTTGACAGCCACAACCTGGACTTTTCCTTGTCCATTTGGGAAGTTAGATATGTATTTAAGTTGGAAGTTTCTCATGCTGAGCCTTTAATAGATTTGTCTTCATCCAGATTTTTAGTTTCCACCTCCAAAATCACAGTAATATCTCCATACCCATACCAGCTACAGCTACACAGGATATTTCAATTTGATTTACAGTCTGGCACTAGGAAAAGTATTTTGCTAATTTTTCCATTTGTTTACTCTGTGCCATCTGTTAATTCTTCATGAATACTTCATTTCACTGCTTCCTACACTGCAAATGTCTCCCCTTTTTCCAGTGTACCCTGTGTTTCAGCATTGAAAAGGGGCTGGGTTTTTCCAGAGCCATCCCTCATGGAACACAATCAGTGTCCTGAACTGATCAGCTGTGCTCTTTTTCCAACCTTACAAATCTGCTGTAGGGCAGTGACAGATTGACAATGTCCAAGATTTATGCTCTATTTTCCAAACATTTCCTGGGAGATCACGACCTTTTTGTGGATTTTCTTTGAGGAAAAACTTAGAATTATTAACTTCACATGATATGTAAACATATGGATCAATGCTCCTCTCAGCAGGCGATTGCCAGACTATTCAATGACTGCTTTTTTTGGTACAAAAGACACCGTCAACTCTCTCCTTCCCTGAAAATCTCCTCGTAAATGTCTCTGATGGCAGATCGTTAAATGCTGAGCTGTGGCATTTCCCTGAAGATATAATTATAAAGCTGTGGGAGGAAAAGAGACAACTCTTTAGACCACACTCTTCATTCTTTTATGGCTGTGTAGTTCAGTGGCTAATGTGTATATTGAATTTAATTTAATCACTTCTGTTATTTCTACTAGTTAGATAGCAGCCATTTCATCCAGACATATTATTAAATTATTTATATGGGACTTTCTACTAGCTCAACTTCATTAAGATGGAGTTAAAAGTTTATAAGCTCCAAAATAGTGTGGCTGGCTGAGGTCATGGCGAGAAAGCCTCAGTACAAGAGGATTACATTTCCATGTCGGAATGCATAAGCCTGTCTATGAGCCAGATGCCCAAAATCCATCGCCACTGGAGATCCAGCACGTGGAGACACAGGAATTTCCACAGCAACACGACGGGGAGCCAGAGCCCAGCCACTCTCCAGGGCTCTGTGGCTTCATCAATCAAGCCTCCCCTGGCGTGGCAGATGAGACACGGTGGCTGCATGGAGGTGCTGACATTTAGGTTAGCCTCCCATTGAATCCCACCCAAACAGCCTGGAGTTGAGGCACCACTTAAGAAGTTTTGAAAAGTTTGTTCGTTTGTTTGTTTTTCCTGGAAAAGGGTCACATTTTTCACAGAATGTTTCTGGACTTCTTTTTCCTCAATATTAGCTTGAATATTTGCTGAATCCTTGGAGGAGAGTTTGGGTATTGCCACTGCATTCATTTTTGCCAGGGGCATCACAGCCTGGTTTTAGAAGCTGGAAAAGAAGACAGGGATGCTAATCCAGGGCTGCTAATCCATCCTACTCACTGGTACCACACAATTAACGTAACACCGGATTCCCAGTCTTACCTATTCAGCCTTCCCACTTGCCCTACATAATCCTTGCTATTGCCTACTTTCAATCCCTTGTTCCCACTGCCTCAAACCCACAAAGTGCCTCTCAGGTATCCCCTGCAAGGTGAACCCAGCTGGTGGGATTCAGGAGGCAGAGCCTGTCCTCGGGACTTGTGGCTGAGCTGAACGCAAGCCCCTTTTCTGAGCATTTTTTAATCCAAAAATGCCAAGTATATATGGTGTGAGGCCACTCCTGGCCTTCTGCACCTTGTTCTCCAGAGGTGGGACAGCAGCATGATTAAGGGCCAGGCCAAAGAAGCAGAGTTTGAATGGAATCCACTGGAAGCTGGTGCAGTCAGTTCTCTTCAGCACTGATATCTCCATATGCAACTACCTAAAGTTAAGATTTCTTCCAAAATTACCTCTTTTTAATATGCTGAACTAGAAACTGGCTACTTTCAATTGACAATGATTTTATAACCTTTTCTTTATTTCCACTATAGGAGCAATTCAATAATTACCTGTCCCACAGCCACATTCTTCCCATCACACATGAAACATCTAGATAAACACTATGTGCAAATATCCCCAGAAGTGTGAACTTTGTATATCAATTTTCCATCCACAGATCACGGGAGCTGTGCAGCAATATTATGGAGCCAACCTATTTTCCTTCCCAAGTGTTGTATTGCTGAAGTCAGTCAGGTTTCAGCAGGTTACCAAAACATGACCATAAATTAAATCACTGTGTTTTGGATTTCCAAGACTGAGACATTTCCTAGACATTTAGCTGACTGGCACTTGTGGGCAGTTTCCATGAGCTTTAGGTACTATAAGAACTACTATTTTTACAACAGTGAGCTGCAACTGTCTTCTTTCAAAAATCTGGCCATCTCCGTCAGCTTCCAGGGAAAAAGCTCCAAAGTTCTTCTTGTTAAATTATACCAAAATATGTCATGGAATATACATAGTCAAAGAGATTATAAGAACAAGAGACATGTGAAAGAGAAAGATATGGAAAGAATAAGGCCTTATCTACCCCAAGTTGTTATTTCACTTAGCATGATTTTAAATTAATCTAAGCTAAACTAGTGGAAAGACACTGTAAACCTCATAAATCATTTTTACCGCGGTTTAAATCCATTTTAAAAAAAAAAAAATACAGATTAAAGTCGTGGACACAGGAACTTGTTACCGTGAGTAACAGATTTGTGCACCACAGGCAATCTGCGCCGAAGTGGAATATGTCACATAAACCGAAATAACACTGTCTGTAGAGATGCTTGTTTTAATTTCTCTCAGTCACCTAAGTCTGTATGAAATGGAGACCTCCTGTACAAAAAACCCCCCTGAGACCATGAGAGGCAAAGCAACAAATGTGTGAGAAAAGAGCATGGATTGTGTTTCAAATTATACACTACATGCATAGAGGTCTGGAGATAAACATTCGTGTAACACTAATTTATAACTCTGCTGACGGCTCTCCGTAACATCATAACACCAAAGAACAAAGCTGGAGTGTTTTCTTGCCAAAATGGGATTTTCTAGCACTTTGCTGATTGCTTTTTTTTATAGAAAAATGGGTTTATTTGACTCGTTTCAGTCTTCCTGCATTGCAGCTTCTGAGCCTAACCTGCAGAACAACAGCGTTTGAAAACTTGGTTAGAGATTGCCAAGCACATCGAAGATCACTGTAGTCAGCTGAAAAATCACTATTAACCTCCATGATCCTTGGTGTCTGGGCTTACCATGGTGTCTGACATGGAAAGATGCCGCTTTATAAAACGTTTTGGAATCTTGGAAAAAAGAGGGATGAAAATTGAGCTGTTCTCCATCCCAAAGACAGCGTCGTCACATTACAGATAATCACATTTACCATTAGAAATGTACAAAAGCAATCAAAGTGAGTTAGTTATTTAAGGATCAAAAGTCTTCTGTAAATCTGTGTCACTAAGATTGCGTTAAATTCACGCTACTAAGAGTCTTAAGAATGAGCAGTTCAGAAGAAACTCAACAAAATGCACAAATATCTTAGACCGCTGAATGCTTGCCATTCATTTCCTCTGCTACTTCTACTCTTACTTTATAAATAATATGGATTTACAAATTCTTGTAGCACAGGTGGCTGGTATTCTTCCTGCTTTCCAACTGCATGACAAGATGGAAGAATTAGAAACAATTTCCATGACAGTGCAGAGCAGTGCCAACATGTGCCACTGCAAGTTTTTCTAAGCAACCTCTTTCCCCCTTTTGCCACAAAACTGCATTGAAAAAAATAATCACTAGGAATCCCATCAGAGCAGATTATTTCATAAAAAAAAAGTTTGCAAATACTTTTTCTAACATCCCCCAAACAGCTCCAGCCTGACCCCCATTCTCCAGGGAGTTCAACTGGACTTCTTTGAAAAAAGCAGTGTATGTAATTTTTTCCTAAAAGCAAGTAAAATGTTAAGGTCTGGCTCCCTGCCACAAAAGCAGGGACAATGAAAATTAAAAATGACATTCCTGGCTTTTATTCACACTACCAGTTTCTTTCTTGATCTTATGCAGCAGACTTGTTTTGTCACTGACCTTTGTGGTGCTGTAAGAAGAAAGAAATGGTCTGACACAATAAATCATAATGTCACTTTTGCTGTAATTGTATAATACTTGACTGGGGTTTTTTTTCTTTAATCAAGGTGAAATATAGGGCTACCCTCTCTTTAGTGGGCTCGAATCAACTCTAAATCCCAGGAACAATTAATTTTCTTGTCCTAATCAAATCCCCAGCTGATCTGGGCTTGTTCATGGCCAAAGTTAGTTTAGCGTGATAATACTTGGAAAATTGGGGGTTGGGTACATTAAAAAACAAGCTAAAACTTTGCATTCCTCAAGCCAAGCCTGTCATGGTTACCTGCAGTTATTTTTATGGAAACCTCTTATGTAGGAGTTTAGCCCTTAGGGCTAAACTGTGAGCAACAATTTTGAAGCTCATTACCTTATTTCTGACTCCCAGCTCTGTGGTAACTCCCAGCAGAATTCCACCCTTATGGGGTTAAATGAAGTTGGAAAGGTTGGGACCGGGACTAAGTGTTCTATGTCCTTTAACATCTTTGTAAGTGTTTTATTCTATGAATATTTCATATTGAAGAAAAGCCTTGTTTGTGCATGCCAGATAAGAAAGGTTTCAAGGATCTGCCATCTAGCCAAGAAAATAAGAAAATCCATCAGAAATCCTTGCCAGGGAAAAAAGAGGAAAATGCAGCTCCAGGAACAAGAGTCAGACACTTGAAAACGTTTCATTCCCCCAAATTTACATCCTTATCCAGCAGAAGAATGTGCTGCTGCTTCTGCACACAACCAAAGCCTGAGATCAATAGTAAGTGGGTAATTAAAAACCTAGTTGTGTTTAAGGGACTTCTGTTGCTTGTTTGATAAGCACAAAATTGTGTCTCTGTGTTTAAACCTCGTGCATTTATTTAATTATGAAAAGATGAGCAGTATGAGGTAAACTTCCCCTTTTAGCTGCCCAGGGAATTCCTATAGATACTGGCATCCAGGCCTTGGAAAAAGGGGCAGAAGACAATGCTAAAAAACCCCAAAATAATCAGGAGTAGCTGAGAAGAGGAGGAGGGCTGACAACTGACTTGCACCACAGGCACAGTGAGATTTCCACAAAGGCACTCCAGGGGGGTCAGTTTATAACTCATTTTGCACAGATTATTCTGGCCTTTACTTCCCAAAACTTATTCAAGTGGGTTGGTTTATTTTCAATCCTGTGAACAGAGCGAGGGTTGCATGAAATCCAAGCTGGCTTGTGTGGGGAAGCAATTAATAGTGAAAATGCCACTAGTGGAGATGCCAGATTGCCTTGGTCCTAGGTTAGAAATTGTATTTTACTGCAAACTTCTTGCACACAGGACTGAAATCAGCTGTGTGCATGGGAAAGGCTGTTCAGTACTGACAGTGATTTCAGGTCTCATTAATTTGATCCTACTGCGATACTTAAATACTGTTGCAGTATTCTTACATCCCCTTTCTAATAAACACAAAATAAATACATTTATACTTATTAGAAAGGGAAGGTGAAGATTTATGGCACTTTTTTGAAAGCTATTTATATATTTGCAAAACCAACAACTCTCGTCATTTTTTTTAATTAATAATGTGTGTCACGGCCTTGATATTTATAGGTACAGGTTTTTCGCAAGAAAATGTTAATTATATTCAGCAGCCATGAGCAGAATATACAAGAAGCAATTTGTAAATTAAACACAGTAGTTTGGGGTTTCAGGAAATCAGAAGTAAACCGAAATTGTATTTAGATTCAAGGATGAAAAATAGGTACTGATTCACTACAGTACAGCAAAACATAATCAACAGATGGCAGAACAGTACTGGACTTGGGAGTTTTTGTGTTCTGGTTTTCTTTCTTAGCACACATTAATCTCCATTAGGTTTATAAGACAACAGTGTCAGTGCTTAATAAGGATTTGAGAATAAATTCGTGGTTTTGAAAGGTGGTGATTAGAACACCTGAGAAAGAAGAAAGAGGTTAACCCATGCAACTGGTGATTGGCAAAAGAAAGTTTTAACTTAGATATTGGAGTCCAAGAAGGCGGGGAGATTCAGGAGAGGGCAAATTGCAAAATGAGATTGACTTTTAAATTAAAGCCACTGGCACATGAGCAGAGAAAATAACAGAAGACAAGCCTAATTATTGTTCACATTTCCCTAATTTGGGGAAATACAGCAAAAGTGTACAACAAAAAGCTAAGGCCAGGTGCTCTTTGCTCCAGCAGCCCAGACCAGGTCACTGTGGCCTTCCATCCATCTCTTGGTGATCCTGGTGCACTCCAAAGCATCCCAGAGGCCACATGCAGGACCCAGGGGTGAAGTGTTCTCCTGTCTTGAGGACACAAATGCTGTAGGTCCTGAGGTTTGCAAAGTAAATTTCCCGATGTCTAGCAAGGTGGCATCTGCCATACTCAAGTTCAGCAAGTGTCTGTATGAGGTTAAAGGAATTGAAGCAAACCTGAAGTGCTGAACCCAAAAAGCTGTTCCACAGCATCATGAATTCAGGAAAACAAACAGTAGCACCCGAGAAAGCATCAGCAGAGCTAAATCCTTTGTCTCATAGAATTCACTGGAAAAGCAAAACCAAAAACCAAAACAACAAGAGCAAAAAAGAAATAAACCCACCTGCTTTGAAGAAACTCACTACCAGAGAAGGAACTGCAGGTAAACTGACCTCAGTAGGAATGAACCAGGTTAATGAAGAGAAACACTTTTTGTCTCCATCTGTTGGTCAAAAGTCATTTTAGCTGCTGGTTGGGTATGCATTTTGCAATACTATTCTAGAAATACATCTGTGTAGCAAATACTCCAATATCCCCATCTTTTCTATCTTGTGATGAGCCTTTTTGATGCCCTGGAGCACATTCTCCATCTGCCTGATCAAAGCCTTTTTGTACAGAATGCAGGTGTCCAACTCCATTATTTGCTTGTAAGGCTGCAATAATGCAGCAGCCTCTGACAAACCACTTTCCTCCCAGAGAAATAAAGTATGTGCCTTTACAAAGGGAGAATATTACAGGCAGGACCATAAATCGAAGAGGTAATTTGGGTTTTTAACTAAGCACAGGAGTTAGAATAGCATATCGACAGTATCATTTTGATTTCTGGTGACCTGGAAACCAGAATGATTTGGTTTTTTGTTTGGTTTTTTTTTTTTTGGTATAATAAACATAAATGTAAAGGTTTGAACCTAAAAGAAAAGAATTAATGTTTTAGGAATTCTTCAGTCAGGAAAGTGCATCAGCACTTAGGAGGGAAGGTGGAAAGGGAATAAGTAGCTATTTAAATGTGAGCAGCATCCCTTTATTCTTTTTCTCCTTATTTTTTAGCATTAGCTTCCACAATAAAACAACCTGTATATAAGTTAATATTGGCATACTGTCCCTGCTCAGAAAGCATTCCTGCTGCATTACAGAAGGCAGCTGGGCGGCACAGTAAATGTGTCATTTGCTATTTAACATCTCTGTGACCTGGATTTAAATTCAGAGTCACACAAAATGAGACTTCAGTTCCCTCAGAAGACTATTAAGGCACACACAGAGAGACTTGTGAGGCGTCCAAAGGCAGCGGGAACGCGCTCCCCGCGCTCGCCCCTGCGGACACACACCCTCAGAGCCCACGAGGGAAGAAGGAACTGCATAATTTTTATTAAAAGGATGCCTTCAGTTTGGAAGAAAAGCACCCAACTACTGTGAATAAATCTTCTGTTTATTTAAAAGTTTACCCACATGGCTTCAACCTCCCCGTGAGAAAACGCATTTGGTATGATGCTTTATCCCAGAGCCTCATCACAGAGCTTTGCAGGCCTAATTGTTTTCCTGTCCGCAAAGAACAAAAAAAGAAAGCTGTGAAAAATTCAAAGATGTTATATTCACTCCCTTAAAGCATCATTACCCACCACGTACTGCATAATTCTCCCAGCCTTGCTGGTGCATCTGTGTAGAGAATGAACTGCCTGCCTTACATTTACAAGGCAGGACAAGTGCTTATGATGAGGCTTGTCTTTAAGCTCAAAACTCACCTTTTTTATTATTTTTACATCTCTCACCTCGAAAAAATTAAAACTTTGTGTATGACATGAGTCAATTTTTTAGACCCAGTTATTATCTTTTTGAGAACGAGCCCAGCAAGACCTGGAGACCAACACACATTGGCATCATTCGTGATGTGAACCCAACAACTCTCACCCCACTCCTGTGCCCTCCATCCCCGACCCCACACCAGTCCAGATCCTTGCAGTGATCCTGCTCTGCCCCTGCCTCCAGCTCCAGACTCACATCCTCTGCAAACAGCTACATCCAGCAGCTCTCCCAGCTGAAATATTTTCTTTTTTCTTTAATATTATTTTTCTTTCCTTTTTTTTTTTTTGATGGACTTAAACAGAGCAATTCCTTGGTTCCCTGACTACCATACAGGAGCCCGTGGTGATGTTGGAACAGAGAAGGAGGTACAAAGGTATCATCTATGCACAGACTTAGATTAAATCGGACTCCCTAGATATGAAACCCAGAAACTCAGCTGAAAGACTTGTAAAGTTTTCAGGTAAATAATCTCTATAGAGTTTGATTTTTGCCATCGTTTCCTTGAAAAATGGGAACAAATAATTTTGTTTCAGACAGCTGAAGTTTAACCGAAGCATCTCGAATTGTCAATCTAAATCAAATCATTCAGTATTAATGTGCACCTGTCTGAACCTCAACGGGGTCTTTTCACTTTCCTTAGAAAACAAAATATTGTGAAGCCTTTCTGAATATAATGACGAGGATGAACTGACTCGTAAGTAATGCTGAAAGGTTCTTGAGAAGGAGCAATCAAAAACACAGCTATATCTTTCAGCACACTTTTATTGGTCCATTTATGCAGAAGAGAGATTCAAAGGAGGAATTTAAGCAGGATTTGGACACCTGTTTGACTTGTGACAAGCCAAAATTAACTCCTCAAAAACCCCCTGGACCCCTGCTGTCTGTTATCTTGCAAAGTACCGATGGGCCCTGCCAATCATCGCTCCCCCTCATCACTGCCCTGCCCTGCACTGTTCACTTTTAGCATGAACCTCTTAGCCCAAAGTATCTTATTATCATTTTTCTTATTATATGAAGTGTCTTCTACAGCTCAGGCAGGTCCCAGAGCAGTGTGAGGTCTGAGAGCACCAGACCAGGCTGCACCTCAGCTGTCCTTGTTCCCCACTCCCAGGTATGAAGGTGCCACCTGCACCAACCATCTCACTCCCACTCCCCCACACTGCTTCCCTATTTTATTTTAATAACCATTTCAGAAGGAGACCCTGCCTTCAACCTTTGGCCATGCCAGGCATTTTCTGCTGGCAGCAGAAGGAGATTCCACACCCATGGACTTCACGTGGACCCAGCAGAGGCTTCTGCATATCTCCATAGTTTGAGTTCACACATGTAAGGAGTTAAACTCACATCCTTTTCTATTTACATCCTCAGTTTTATCAGTATTTTGTCACTGTCACCAAGAGTTACGTGTGCTAAAACACCTTTGAGCCCCAGGTTTCATCAAGGATCTTTTTTTTGGCAGAGTTTCCTTTATTTATCTTATTCCCCTGCAGAAAACTCTAATTGGGATGTTATCCGCTGCTTTATTCAATTTCAACAGGACTCTTTGGGGCTAGGGATAACTATAAATCGAATGCTTCAGAATAAATCAAAGCATAAAATTACATTGTCTCTGGCAAGAAAAAAGATTTTATTATCTGCATTTCCGTACAAAGAAATTACAGGAGAACTTGCACTGGAGTTTAAAGGCCTGACTTGTTCTCAATTGAAATGTAGCGAGCGAACAGGTTTGTCCCTCCAATCTTATCCTGACAGGAATCAGTTTGAGCTGATTTGTCCCCTCCCTGGTGACAGGGAGGGAATGCAGAGTGCCTGGTATTGCAGGTGTAGCTATTCCCATCTGCACAAATCGGTGGGGATTTTATGTGTAGCCGGAATTGAATTGTGCACCTCTCCCAAATGATGGGAAAATCACTCCCCATGAAGGTGAGGCTGTGGCAGGAATCGAAGAACAGTACAAAGCACACTAACAATAAAGGTCAGCCTCTCACTCTGTTTTCTCCAGTGAAAGGCTAAACTTGGAGACACGTCAAAAACAGGTAATTGCATTATCTGATGCATATTTTTGGTCTATACAATCTTGTATTTCAAAAATATCATCAAAGGTAAAAATGGGCTATATAAGGATTAGCTATAAAAGTCAGTAGTTAATGATTCACCATAATACATGATTTAGCTGTAAGCTAGAAAAAAAAAAAACATAAAAATAGCTCAAGAAACTAATTTCTTATGCTGTTTCAGGCATACAGATGATTTAAACTCAGGCATTTCCATATTTTTCAGATCCCTGAGCAATGGCATTTGATGAGAAACCGATCTGTTTAGACATTCCCTTTCTAGGGTAAATAACGGCACTTTATGGCATCCTAGAAAAGATTGTGTAGTTCCGTAATTGGTAATTTTGTACAGCTTGCATGAGGTCCCTGTCATTTCACAAATTTCCCAAAGCAACTGCTCTGGCTGGGGCGCTGTAATTGATTACAGGGAATTGCTGGGAGAGAGAAAGGAGCACGCAATCAATTACATTGATAGGAAATTGGTGGGGCCGTAGGGTGATTTATGGCAGCCACAGCCGAACTCCGAACAGCGGAACAGGTGCCACGCTCACATCGTGGGCTCTCTGTAGGGTTACAGAGCGTGTAAGGTGTGGTTCTGGATAGACTGCGCCAGTGCATCAGCCTGGGGTGATTTCCAGCAGGACAGCCCAGCTTTCCAGGGAGAGAAAAGCCAGAGCTCAGCATTTAAACTCCTGCGTTTCGCTCCGTGAAGCCGAACCCCGAGTTGTGCTCTTGGCTCTCTGCAGGTGATGCCATCCCGACACCAGCTTTGCCACTGGTGTCTTCACTCTCCTGTTCCCTTTGTCCAGGGTTACAGCCCTCAGTCACCAGAAAAACTTCTGGAAACACAAGATCTGCTTTCAAATTCCTTAACGCTTCTCTTTGTGAGCGAAGTTGACTTTTAGCCATCGAGTTCTGCTTGTGTCAGATTTATCTCTAAGAGAGCAGAGGGCTTGTGATTTCATGGGCTCAGCTGATGAGGCTCAGATGGACTCAAATGATTTTCCAAGTGCTACAGTGAGAGAGGTTCTATCCTGCCCTCGGTTCACCACAGCAGCTCAAATCCTATAAGGAGTTATTCTGCTTCCCACCTACAGCAAAGGGAAGACTGGACAGATGATACAACAACAAACTCTCAGTCCTCTCCTCGTGTGTTTTGGTCTACTTCTAGATCCAACATTTTCCTGTCTTTTTTCCTGCTTTCTGAAATTTCACCGCCTACTACCAATAGTGGTACAAGAACAAAAGATTTTCTATATAAATAATAATGTTCAGTCAAATTCATGTCTGACCCTTCAGGCAGAAACATTACTACGTGTGCCAGAGCATGGCCTAGACACCTTCCCTTGCCACTGCTGGCAGCCTCATGTGTTAATAGAACCAGCCATAAGACAATGAATGAGCAGAACTAATGAAGAGAAATCCTAATGAAGAAAATTCTTACACCTTTTTTTTGGAATATAGAAAGTGTTTATATAATTTTATATATATATATATATACACACATACACTTCATAGATATCTATATGTGTGTACTTTATACCGGTGTCTCTCAGACTGATGTCAGCAGTAGACATGAGAGTTCTTGAACTCAGACCCCACTGTTGTAGTAAACACCACAAAAAACAATCTGAAAGTGCTTGTAATATCAAATTCCTACACTGAAACCTTTTATGTCACTTCAGAGCTTCCCATGAACACATTAAGCACGGTTACAAAAAACAACAGTCTTCCAGGAACTACACTACAATGCCTCTTTTCCAACACCAGTCTCATCAGAAAATCTCTTTAAGATGTTCGATGTGGTAAAATATGTAAATGACATACAGTTGCTAGGAGATAAAAAACTACATGAACTTGTGAAAACATTGCAATCTGCTGCCTTTGAATCTGCAAGGTCAGCTGTATTTTTCATGATGATGACTTATTTATATTGTCTCCTTGCTAAAAATGAGCTTCCATGCAGGTTACCTCTTTACTTAATACCAGCTGACCTACTGTACCTATAAATTGGTATTTATTACAAGGCTGGTTAACTTCCTCATGGAGTTTACAGCCCTTTAATTATATTTTGCCAGACTAATTAATAAATACACTGTACACTACTCCTGAAACAAGCAAAGGGTTTAAATTCAACATTTCTGTACCCATTTATTTATTTAAGCATTTCATTAAATGTTAGATATGTCTCTTTTTAATGAAAAACACTGGAACAGGAGAATGGAAGTGTGGTTTATTGTCCAATTAACAAATCTAGTAGCTTACTCTGTCACTCAATGAATGATAATGCCTGGCTCATAAATCAGGAGGAGAAGTACTTAGGCATAGACCTCCTAATCAATGCTACAAGTATTGGCTGCTCTCCACATAATCCAGCCCTAAATGTGCAGCATGATTTTATTCCAGTAACACATTAACAGAATGTACAACCATTTTGACTTCTGAAAATGGGCTAACGGTGTCGCAGCAAAAAGCATTTGTCCATTTTTTAAAATAAATGTGTCCCAGTGATGAATGTGTTTAGCAATTTTAGTGATGAAGCAGCAACAAGAACTAACTTTGGCTTCACAATAGAGGCTCTTTCCCCCCTACATTTCAGATGGGATCTCCACCATCCAAGGTGTGGGATTCAATTTTCATATGGACCTCGATTGTTCTATGTTTCCATGTATACTCCTGGGATTCCCAGACTTCTGTATCTGCACAAGAAGACACTGCTCCTGTGGGCAGCATCAGTTGCTCTGTTTGAACATCTGGGTGCCAGAACACTGTCAGTCCTTGGGCCAGTGGCCAGAGGCTTTGTAATATCACCATGCCAGAAAGCTTGGAATAAAACCTGCACCTTTGCCACTTCCACCCCCACTACTGACTTCCAGGCATTGTCCTGGTCCAAGGACTTGCCACTCCTCTGGGGAAAGATGGCGACATTTCAGTGCTTGTACTTGTTATAAACCTTTTCTGATGTAAAGCTGCTGTATTTCGAAAGCTCAGAGGGTATCAAACAGGGTAAGTGCTCAAAGCATCTCAAGAAACATAACAAAACCCCACCAAAAGGCTTCACAAATAGAAGTCTTCTATCTACATTGATAGAAAGCAAAGGGCAGGATCCATGGCTTATGTCACTTTTTGGTTGACAACCCATTTTTGCTGACACAGACACTGCGGGGAAGCGATGGAACTGGAGACCCCAGCAGAATGACATGTGGTACTGATGTGTCAAATATAAAAGCCTGGTGAATCCAACAATTTTTTTTATTATTTTTTTTTCCTAAAGTGAGCTCACTTATTTGCTAAGCAGCTTTGCCTGAGCTTTCACAGCTAGAGCTGCAGAGCAACGGTAACTGAATTATGAAAGATCCCCCTGGGGTATTTGAAAGGGTGAGAAGGTTCCAGTCTCGTTGAAAAATAAATCCTAATTCTCATCCAAAAGAGAGAGAATGGGATAATCATGAAAATATTAGCAGAATAAGCATGTTGAATAACAGCCAGAGGATCTCTTACCAAAGTCATCCTAAGCAGGATTGAGGAAACACTTAAATTAATAATATGTGGATTAGCACATTTCAGGATGAAATGGCGTTTAGGTACCAAATCTTTCTGATCACACAAAATGGAGAAAGAGAGGGATTCTGTGTGGTGCTTTTTTTGCAGAAGTTTCTTCACTTCAAGAAATGATCAAGATGTGCAATAATGGAAAATCTCTGAAACAAGAGAAAACAGGTTTGACTCTGTTCCGCTGTACTGTCTACACATGTACTGAAGCAGATAATTTAGATTGTTTTAGAAATATACTGGAAATTTTTTTTTTTTCCTATTTTCTTCTGTTCCTGGAAGAAGCAATGCATTTCCTAAGGGAAATAGTTGATGTACTGCCATGGTGATCTTGGCACTACCAGAACAGAACAATCAATGCATGTTATTGTGAGAATTAATGGGAAACAGAAGTGCAGAGGAAAGAGATGGATCTGAAACATACCTGAAAAAAATACTGACAAAGGAAATAGATATTCTGTTAAAAAAGAAAAAAAATCAGATTATTGTTGAGATGATGTGAAATGGAATCAGAGAAAATGGTCTGCACACAAAGCCTCTACCACTGATGAAGGACTGAGCCCTCCTTCTGAAACAGAGGAGGTGTCACAGACAGAAAAACTCACCTATAGTTCAATGAAATAGGAGAACTATGACTTGTCATCAGTGGCCAAACATGTATGAGATGAAATACAACCTTTCTGAAGTGTTTGAACAGCTCCAGCATTGTCTGAGTGTTGAGGAATGATCCTATGCATGTGCCTGACCCTTCCAGTCTCAGGCTCTGGTTCAGAGGGCGCTGTCATGGATTGCAATGAACAGCCCGAGCAGTGCGTTATTTCAAAGAACTAGAGAGTTCTTGGGAAGGAGATGAGCCTCATTTTGCCTTCTCCAGGCTGTCATTGCCGCTCTGCCTTCTCTTAACCCTGCAAAGGTATCATCTTGCTGCCTTTGAAAGCATCTCTACTCTCCAGTTGCCAGGTTTGATAGACACAGCTCTAGGATGAAGGTGTGGTGTTACTTCTCTTCTTCAGACTGTTTTTTTATTAATTGAGGTTTGTGAACAATATAACCCATGGGTAGGTGGTTTGTTCAGGCATTGGTGTTCACCACCTGCAGTTCTCAGTCTTGTGACTGGATGCCTGTGAGAGGAATATGCTGCAGCTGAACATGTTTGGAATTAGCCTGCTTGTTTTAATGGGAGGGACAAGATAAAACAGAAGCAGGCACAATGGTAAAACCAGAAAAAACAAAATCTGCCAAATCCATTTTAATGCTTCCCATTGAGAATATAATGAACAACGAAAACCAGTGGTCCTGCACAGGTAACATCTTTGTCGAAGGCTTTCAGCAAGGTCTAGTTGGAAGCATCTTCTCCAGTGCACCAGCACAGGAATCCAATCCACAAATATGAGTGTGCAGCACTCATAACTGATCACACTGAGGGCACGGAGACAAATTAAACCAATAAACAACAGAGGACTCCTTAGACTTTCTGACCTTGTCTACCTCAGTGATAGCTAAACTGGCTGTAAAATTCATGACCTCACCTGCTTTCACAAAACCATCTTTGCCTTAGCCTGCAAAAGTCTGCAAAATATAAAGATATCATTTTTGTTTGTCCCCATTTTTTCCACTTAATAATTTAACTTCTGAGATCGAAATTGTCAGTATGTTTAGAACTACAAAGCCTTGCAAAGTTTTATATAATTACTGTACTTTTCTAATCAGGTCATTCACACCAATGAAGCTTTTTTCCTTACTGAATGTACCTTCCAGAGCAGGTCTGTTTTTCTTTTTCTTATTTTTAAACAGAAGGCAGATTTAATACTTTACCTAAACAGACTAATTAGTTGGTTAGATGTTTGGAGGCTGACTGCTGAAGGAATAAGTAGATTGCATTTCATTAATCAAAATCAGCTTTAAAACCCTCTTACTCATAAAACATTTACATTTTACGAATCAGCTGATACATTCACAGACTACCCATCAGAGATTTGCTTGTGCTTGTCTAGGATTCTACTTCCCGAGGTTGCTGTGTATCTAATGGGTACAATGTGTTCCAGTGACCTCCACAACGTAAAAAATGCTGCCCTTGTTTAGACACAAATTGTTTTACTCTATTTTTCTTGGTGAACATGAAAGTGGTTAACGCACTATCATGCCATGCATAATTTAATGTTATATTTATTATTCTCCTGTTCTGCTTATATGGACTTGGGGTTGAAAACTTCCCTATTTATGTACTGATAACACTAGGAAAAAAAGCATAATATGGGCATATGAAGTAAGAGAAGGTTGTCTTTGAACTGTGGCGATGGACTGATATATATGGAACTTTGCAAACATGGGAAAAAAGTTGTCAAGGGATTTAAACAGAAGTTTTTCATTAACTGAACTATAACACCAAGTACTTCCAAAAAGCAAAGGTAGAAAAGGCATGACTTAAAATGGCAGAATAGTTCAAATGCAGTCAGCACAGTGTCAACTGGATTTCCTCTTTGCTTACTAACAGCAGTGCAATGCTGTGCCTCAGACTTCCCGGGAGCCATTTCCCAAATTGCTCGATCTCTCTAAATCTCTAGGATGAGAATAATAACAATTCTTATCTCCTGCTCTAAAAGGCTGTGAAGGTCTCCTGTCAGGTGTTTGTGCAAAGACTTCCACGGTGGCTCTGAGCTCAGTTGAAGTCCCTGGGCACTGCTGAAATTTAAATAAAATTATTACTAGCGACTATTACCAGTGATCACCTTCTCGCAAAACTTAACCATCAGCTGCCATATGAATGGTCGGTTTGAATATGGCAGTTGTAATTCACCCAATTCCAGAAGTGATTTCCATCTATAATTTATATGGCTATAAAATTTAAATGGCTCAGCCTCTCCTCCTCTGAGTTTGCGATTCACCTGATCGAAAAGACACCGTGTGCCCGACAGTGAAGGGATGCTGTTTCACCTACATAATGGGCTTCTTCCCTTCTTTCCTTCTTTCTTTCCTTCCCAGGGCACAGTTTTACCAGGATTTGGTCCTGCTCCTGAGGAGCTGTGCCTCTGCTTTCAAAGGGTGAAGGAGGAAGCAGCATGGGCTTTATCCACAATAGCAGAGGCCAGAATAAGCAGTTGAATGTTATATCCTACTGCTACCTGATATATGCAGTTTCTCCCTCAAAGCCAAGCAAACCCTGAATTCATTACAATATCATGAGCTTTAAATAAATTAACACCCAGCTTGTGTCAGGACTCTCTACGTGCTGAGCAATTTGCATTCTGTGCTTCCACGGATGTTTCGTCTCCTTTGCAACTCTCCTGTTGGCAGAAATCAAATCAGGGCACGAAAGATTGCACCTAATTCTAATTCTTTACATCTTTTCCTTGAACTGTACTTAAAACTAATATGAAAATTGTAAATTGAAGTTTTAATAAAAGTTTATGTTAGGGCAGAAATTAAATTAAGCAAGTGTGACAGAACACCCATCGGATTGGACTGAACTTGGCCATTCTAATGGCCTGAGTTAATGATCAGTTCCCCCTCTCCCCAGGCAGGCTGGGTCATGCTCTGAGAATCACAAAGAGTTTGTGACTCTCCAGCAGCATGGAAATCACAAAAATTCAGCCCAGTGATGAATGCTGGAATATCAATGTCACTGCGGACACTGGGACCATTCCTGCAGCACACTTTGGTGCAGCCTCAGTGTGAGAAGTACATCTTCCTCTTTCAACCAGCAGTATTTGCTCACAAAGCAGCCCTGGAATACTCCAGTTGTGATTTAGAACTGAACACACCTTGCCAAAGAATTTTTGTATTTATTACACTGAGAATTTCCCATTTCAAACATTTTTTCCTTGCTGCACTAACTCAGTGTGGTCTTGCAGAGAGGAAGGAAAAAAATGCACGAAGGGTTTTTTACCTGCAGCTCCCTTTATGCGTCCCACACTTTGCACCCATGCACAAGCACATTGATCCTCTGTTTCTTAAACAGACAACCAAATGACTAAAGTACAAAATTATGCAGGTCAGTCTCAGTGTTCTGATGCCTCATCAGAGATATCATGCCCAGCACTTTACTGATGAAAGAATCACAACTCTCCAAAAATAAAGAAAAGCCCTCAGTTGTTCCTAGTTTTAGGGATAAAAATGGCACAAACCTTTCTTGTACATTAAAATAACAAAGGTATTTAGTGTGAACACTGGTTTCACAGACAGCCCTGTTTCCTATTGCATCATGATGCATGTGTGCTGTGTGCTCCTCCTGCCCCTCCAGCTCCCACCTGTCAGTGGTAAATTCAGAAAGGAAGGTTCTTTTTTATGCCCTGCTCCCCTCCTTCAATAGTTACACAACCATAGACTATCCAGAGTTGGAAGGGACCCACAAGGATCATGGAGTCCAACTCCTGAACAGTCACTGAATGGAACAACTGCCAATTCTTGGTAAAATGCTGCTACTATCAACAAAGTTCTCCCATGGCACTAAAATATCTCCTTGATCATTAAGTCCTGAGGTTTTAAGAAACATTTCCTGATTTATCTTACTTTGAATTTAATTGAATTCAGTTATTTATAAACTCTGCTACCTTCTACCCTGATCACACTACTGTACCACGGTCTGTTGATTAAAGATCCATCTATTGCATAGCAAGGTCATCTCAGCCACGAAAGCTGTTTATGTATGGGATGCAAGCTCAGGGCATATTGATCCATAGGATGAAAAGAGATCATAGGGCAAAATGCCCTGACTATTTTTAGTTGGGTTAATTTTTTTTCCCCGCTATCAGATAAAAGGAGACGACTCCTCTAATGCATTGTGCTGGCTCCCTTCCTTTTCAAAGCAAAAGCCATGTATGTCTGTATGTGCTGAAGCTTCTCTGTCACTTTTGTTCTACTCCAGGCTTTGCATTAGTGACACCACGAGAGGATCTGAGTGCTGGCCATGAGGTCACATTGATGGCCCACGCTCAGGTGCTCTGAAATCACCAGGGTGCCAAGGGGACCTCAAGACACCAAATACCACCATCCAAAACACCTGAACCATCCAGCACCACTCTTCTTGTGAACCTCTGACATGGGGTTTTCATGGCTACAAAGTCCAGCACCGTGGTGAAACAACAGCAAGCATTTCCAGCCCCTCACCCATTCAGTCCTGGACGTTCAGGGATGGCTCAGCTCATGATGTTTAAATTGTAGCTAAAAACTATTTGCAAAAGCTACTCAACCATAGGGTGAAGTCATCTAATGGGAAAAAAAGTGTATTTAGAAAAAAAAGCTTCAGCTGTCCCATTTACCTTCTGTTTGCAAATAAAAAACACTTCAATTTATTTGCTGAAGCATTTCCATAAAATATTAAAAGAACCACTAACATCAATTTTTCTCCTATTGCATAAAAAAATTTGCAACTTTATACAACTCCAGTTAGAAAGCTTTTATTGCATTTATTTCCATAAGATAAAATCAGAATCTGCTCTCTTTTACAAATCTGATTGCTTTTGCCTTCTGGTCTGCTTTATCTCTTTAATGTTTATTCTTCCAGTCAGCATTTTGCAGTGCTGATTACTTCAGCCTTTTTTTCCCCATTAGACAAAACTTTTTCCCAAGTCACAAGCTCTGAGCTGGGCTTGGCTCTAGTATGAGCTCTCACCTGCATTACAGGGCTGTGCTGCCTTCTGCTCACGAGGAGTCTATTTCCAAAATACCTCGTCCTATGTCTCACTCATACAACAGCATTGCCACTTTTCTCTCTTGTGTTTGAACATCATTTAGATTTGATGGGCAGCAGAAAGGGCAATCCCACAGCCAGACATGTTCGGGGCAGGAGCTGAGGTTCCCATGCGCCAGGACAAGGTGATGGTTTTGGGACAGGGTGGTTTAAGAAGAGGATTGTCATGAACACTTTGTTTGAGGAATATCACCCATCCCATCATCTCCTGTTTTTCCAACTCCAGTTACCTGCCTGCTTGGGGTTAAGTCTTTTCCCCCTCAAGCTCTGTCCTGCTTCTTATGAAGCCACCAGCTGAAAATAGCCTGAAAAAATAATCCTTGGGAGCAGCTCTGCCACTAATCAGTCAGAAGGAAGAGATACAGAGAAAATTCCAGGTGGAGGAACGCAGAGAGATTGTCATGTCAGCCCTGGGGCTGAGCTGTTTCCAGGCTTTCAGGCAGGTAATGCTGGAGAAGTTTGTTGCAGATACTGTTTTATGCTCTGCAGAAAACCCAGCAGAGGTTTAGATTTCCTGTGAGCACCTTGGATTAGAGAAGCAGTAAATACTGTTTGAACCTGCACAAAGAAAGAAGCAAAAGAGGAATGACTTATCAACACTGCTGAGTACCTCAGTATTTCAGTCTGGGGATGGGTGATATGGAGCTGAAGATGTCACTGCCTTCCTACTAGAGGCTGCTTGCAAATGCTCTGTGCCTTGGGAAAACGAAAACCCCACCACTTTCCCACAACCTGTGTCCATCTAGAGTCCTGAGCACACGAAAAAAGACCGAAACTGTGTTCAGCACAATTTCACACATAAAACATATGCACATTTTCTGCTCTGAAAGATGCAAAGCAGAATTCCTCTTCCTATTTGTCCTGAACTTTATCTATTGCAGCTATTTAGGGAAACTCTTTCCATGATGAAAGGTTAATTGTTTTTTTCTGTTATTAGCCCAAATTATATTATAAAAGTTTTTGAGATGTTAAGAATTAAACCATCTGTGCTTTTCAGGCTTATGCCAACCCACTGCTCTCTCTGCTTGAGGGGGGGAGGAGGATTTTGGAACCGCTGTCTGATCTTTGTAATGCCTGTGGGAAAAAGGCTGGAGATGGATGAAGTGGCTGGTGGCCACTCAGCAGACACAGAGGGGACTGGTGGTACTCGATGGCAATCAGAGAGGTCCCCAAGTTGTGATAACTGCTCTAGGAAGGGGCTAAGACAAAAGTAAGGAGTAAGAAACCTTCTGTCACACTGCAAGTCTCTGAAACGACAAGGCAAGAGGCACTACAGAGGAGCTCACTTTGTTTTGTGAGTATAAAAATACCTGACATTAAGCAGCTGAGCATCCACAAAGGGAAAGTCAAAGAGCATTTCAAATGCTCTGCTAAGTTATGTACAGCAGAGCCTTCTGCATTCATTACAGGACATCTTTTCCCAAGCATCTGCTTTCCTTATTAGTATAATGACTCTTTAAGTTATTAAAACCCCCAGAGAACAATCCAAGTACACGGCTCCCCTTGCACTTGCAGTGTTACAATCACGTAGCCTGTGTATATCCAGTTATCAAAGCTCTCTGTGA
Organism: Ptilonorhynchus violaceus; assembly: GCA_013397565.1. Lineage (NCBI taxonomy): Eukaryota > Metazoa > Chordata > Aves > Passeriformes > Ptilonorhynchidae > Ptilonorhynchus > Ptilonorhynchus violaceus. The sequence continues at coordinate 2,018,810 of VZRJ01001411.1, read as the reverse complement.
ATATCTCAGAAATCACCCCTTGCATCACCCAGCCAGTGATCTCAGTGCAGGAGAAACACAATCTCTGAAGGATGTTTTCGTTTGTTTCCATTTTCTCCTTTGTGTGGGTTAGAGCTGCTGCTTCCAGATGGAACACACAGAGTCATGTTTGACTTTCTGTGAGCTCGACTTTGAAGCTCCCATTCATGTAACAGCCTTACAGAGGGAAAAAAAAAAATCACTTTGACAAGATTATGCATAAGCAAATTGAAACAAATACAGGGACGTGGTGAATTGTACCTCGACGGCCCACGACGCTTTGCCAGAATCAAATTTACCTATATCCTGTTGTTCAGAAAAGCCCCATTGCCATTATTCTCTGTATTTCTGCCTCCCAGCCCAACTTTGAGCCAGAAGGGATGAGACAACTGCGTAAGTGTCGCTGCACAGTGTTTCAGTGTGCAGCTGGATTAGGCTGCAGCACGTTTAGGAGGCAGATGAACTCAACGGCAGAGGCACAGAGGGGTCCAGGATTTGTGCAGGAATTTGAGGTGAGCTGTGGAAATGCTCTGAGCTCTACTTTGCTGGTCCTTCTCAGTGGGGAAGGTCCCCCTGTCACAGTGAATCTGGGTGAGGCTGCTCACTGAGGCTGTCACGACTGGATGTGTTTGTAGGCACGTGATTTAGAGAAACACTCGGGGATCAGCTTCTGAGCAATTTAGCCAAATTCCCCCACCAAAAATCCGCTAAAATAGGAGCCTCTGATCTTTCTGATAATTTCAAAATGAAAAATAGATATGTTTTCTGCTGCAGATTGTGCCAGAACTTGCAATCTGTTCATAAACAGCATAAAGTCATAGGATGGAAAGTTCTTCTGTTATTGTCTCTGCATTGCCCTCTTTCTGTCATAACATTTCCAAACCACTATGAATTTACTAAACTCTAAATTCCTGCTCCTCTATTACCATCCATAAAGAGCTTAGCTTCATTATGCAACTGTAATTTCGCTTAATTTTTTGAGACTTCAACATAATTTTCTTCATGCAGAATAAGAGAAGTTATTGAAAATGACATCTTAGTTAGGTTGAATGAGCTTATCTCAATCACTCTGCTAGAATTGTAATTTTTGCTGCCTAAAGTGAAAACCTACCTAGTTTCTATCTAAATACAAAAGGAAGGAACATTTAATCTTGGTTTCACATACGGATTTTAGGTAAAATAATGAAACATAGACATGCTCAGATATTTTCAAATTTAATTTGTGTATGAGCTTATGTACGGAATAGTATAAGCAAAACCAACTTTGTACATCTTCTAGCAACTTCTAGGAAAACTTGCAAGTGTTTTCAGAGAAAAAACAAATCTCCCCTGTTTTAAAAAAAAAATATTTATTGTAATCAGCTTCTGCTATTTATTTTTCACATAAGCCTGGGGCTGACCCAGCTCGTTTGAGGGCGATGGTCTGGGTACACAGGGCACGGTGACAAGGACGAGAGTGCCTCCATCCATCTTTTGGCCAGTTCTGCAGGAGCCACAATTCAGCCTGCCTTGGTCTGCAGGATGTTTTTAAGGTCTTTTATGAATGCTGCATGCCACAGGTAGAGACAGCTCCTCTGTCACAGCCCAGGGTGTGGACTGGCCACAAAAATGACTGTGGTCTGGGGTTTTGACTGAAACCTTGCCTTGAACCTTGAGCCTGCAGCTATGTCAAGCTTTGCTCGTAAAGATAAGCACGAGCTGATTAACACAGACACCTCAGAGTGCCAATGGAGTGATGTTTATAGGAGAGAGCCTGCCACGAGCAGTGCTGCACGAGCACCCTGCAAGCCCGTACGTCTTCTCAAAATCTCGGTGCGGTGTTATTAAACACTCGCCTTCCCCAGAGCAATTCAGCAGCACAGGACATTTGTCAAAGTGGGATGGGCTTCAGCCAAACAAGTCGCCTCTCAAACTGGGAAACTTTCCCCGAGCTGTGCTGGGGACACTGAGGTCAATCCCTCAACTCCTCGCAGTGGTGACCACCTCACCTCCCACTGCTGGAACCCAAAAACACAGCGAGTCATTTCAGCAGCCAATGGGAGCCGACACCTCAGGGAGAAGCTCGGTTTTAACGTAATGCAGTGTAAGGATGAATTCCTCCTTTATTATCCACTGCTAACAATCAGTACAGGAAAATGGAATTTTGTTTCTCAAAAGCACTCTGCTCCTGGTACTTTCCCTCAAGTCTTTTTATTAGGAGCTATGATTCCTCATTCATTATCATCCCCACAGCACAAGGCTACAAGCAAGTATCAGCTTTTTGGAACACATACATGTGCAATGTCCTAACGATTCCCAGTGAATAAAGGGAAATGCTGAAAACATGTTTCATAAACAGGATATTCCCCAAAGTCTTAATGGTTGTCATTTTAGTTTTAACTTGTCCATTAGCAGCTCTTAAAAACTCCTGTGGCTTCATATGCAAAAAGCCTGCAAACGTGTCTCCACAGACAAAATGCTAAAACATTTTGAGCTGGGAAAAAGTCAGGAAGGCAAAAGAGTCACATTCTAAAGTGCCAGCCATTCCATTTGTGCATATTCCCTTTGCTTATAGGACAACATGAGTTTCAGGGCAAAAGGAAAGAGTAAGAAAGACTAAAAGTAGGCCGAGATGTACAAAGCAAGATAAACCACTTCAGTCTAATGAAGCCAGTTGAAAACTTGGAAACTGTCTTACAAAAAGGAGTCAAATGAAGCCAAACTGTTGCTCTCAGACTCCCTGTGCTTGGCATGCCTTTCCCTGCCTCGTCTCCCAGTGGTTTTTAATCTATCAGACTAGATAAGCACTGCTTCCCTGTCTTTAATATATCTTTATTTTTTTTCCCTGAAAAAGACAGACAATATATTGTGAGTAAGTAAAGTCTAGAATTTTAACTCCATTCGTCTGCTCTGGTTTTTGAGCTAATGTATTTTGAGTGAGTATCATCTGTGACTACGCTGGTAGATGGAGACAAATGACTCTGAGAGCCAACAGAAGGGCTGGATATTGGACCTTCTTTTTCTGTACCTTGCATCTCTTCAGAGTTCACCTGAAAATGTGGCAAGAGCTAATTTAAGTGTAGGTAACACACTAAGTTGTGTGCAAGGCTGCTGTCCTGCATACCCCCCAAACCTCACCGGGTGGGCAGAGACACTTTGATGTCCTCTGCAGTTATTCTGACTGCCTTATAAGAAATTGCTACATTGCAGGAATGCAAGTTTGGCCTCTCAAGTCCATTATGCTTTGAGTGTGGAACAGTTGCCAGCAGTCAGCATTTGCAAGCAATTAATATACAGCACTGCGAGGTTCCAGATACCATTATTCTTCCTTCATTAGCCTTAAAAACTTGCCTTTGACAAGGCTGTGGTTGGCAAAATCTGACTTTTAACAGCTTCTACAGTCCACAATTTAAACTTTTAGTATGTTGAAATACCCAAAGTGCATATTGAAAAGACAATACATCCATAACAAGGAGCATCCTAGGATCCTGAAAGGGTTACTGAGCGAGTGCGGGGCTTCACAGGCTGCATGGCAAAACCTGACACATGTAATTAAGAAAATCCTGGAATACTGTCCTGGTAGGACATACAAATCTGCCATCTCAGAGAGATGGATGGTTCTGAAGAGAGTAGATGAAACCGTCAAAGGTAAAAACTTACTTAAATAAATATGCCTCTTAGTATTCTCCACACAGATTTTATATATATTCCTATACACAGAGTAGGGTTTCACTTAAATGAGTCCATCACTACTGATACAGAAAAATGTCCTGGGAAGAAAAGCAGGAAAGCACAGAGAACAAACACTTGTCCATTATCCATCCCCATCCCAAGCAGTGGCTGGAACAGACAAAAGCAGCAAAAGATGCCAACGTTTCATGCCACGTTCAGCCCCAGCTTGTAATTCTGGGACTATTATACTTGCTATGTTCTTGTTAACCTTCTAGAACCAGTATGTCATGATCAATTATTAATGAAGATTGGTTAAAATATATCCTTTGGGGAGTACAAATACTCTAAAATTTCCATTCCAATCAGCACACTCCTACTTTGAAGTACACGGATATTTACAACAAGAATTTATGGTACAATTTATAGGTCACCTTGCAAATGAATATAGTAGATTTCATTAGTTTATTTTTATTAAATAATGAAGGCATAGGTTTCAACAGATAGCACAAGTGGCACTGTAGCAATGGTCAGTCACTATTTCGGTGTCAATATTCATCGGGTCTCATGTCTCACAGAAAGGTGCTGCAGACCCACAAGGAAAACAAATGGATAACAGCTAGTTGAGAAATCTGCATTTATTCCCCAGTTGTTTACTTAAAGGAAGGTCTTCCTCAAAAGGAAAGCATAACACTCAGAGATTTGCAAATCAGAAGAATTCAAAGTCTTATTTATTTTTTGAACCACCAAGTAAAAGGCACCAAGGCTGCAAAGGCTGGCTCTGTGCACAGGGATGCAGAATAGAGCATCAGGCAGAAAGAGTGAGGAGGAGTGAGCGAAATGCTGATTATCTGACTGACAACAGGGGTGACACTGATGTGTGACCTTGGAATAATGTCCAGAAAGCTCAAATTGCTGAAAGAGCAATGCAGAGCCTCTGAATGTTACAGTGAGTCTCTGTGCTGCTTCAGAACACAGTTGTTGACAGAGAAGAGCATTTTTACATGCAAAATTATTCCCTGCTCTTCCTCCTCAAAGACTTGATGAAATTCTGTGCTACTGCTTGGAACTTACCTACATCCATCCTGCTGCTTCCTGACCCACAGCCGATTCTGTCCCGTGTTTTCCTGTGCAATAATCTTTTGCCTGCAAACACAGCTTTACTTACTCTCTTTAAACTAACCCAGCGAAGGTCTAGCGGTGTTCATCATTACCAAGCCACAGCTCATCCTAATTCTGCATTACCTTTCCCAAAGATGCTGAGGTGCTTTGCAAATTTTGCCAGCAGGCAGCACCGGATCGCTGGAATGCGGCGCCCACGGCGAGCGGCTTGAGCTGGCACAGCAGCACCGCGCAATGCTGACAACAACAACAACAATAATAACAACAACAACAGCCTGAGCGCATTCCTGATGGCTCTACACAGGCAGAACAACAGCAGGAGTTATTTTTGGATTACCTCTGCAAATATGTTTGTATTATTATGTCCTCCTTTGAGGCGCAGATAGATTATGATCAAAGACAGCGTCGGGCGATTTCTGCCTTTATCCAGGTTTCCATTTCATCACTTATAATAGAGATGTCCATTTGTCCACAGTTGAACAGGGTTTTGTTGAATCACACTAAGACTGATCAAACCTAGTCTGCAGAGAAGTATTAGGGATAATAGATCACTGCCTCCTTCCCCATCCCCGAAGAACTTGATGTTTGAGATAAGAGATTCTCCTCATCTCATCTTAATAATACTTAGCACTTTACAAGCTCTGCTTCAAAGCGTTACACAGACATGAATTGTCACAAAGCCCCAGTGAGACAGCAAGGCATTATCTTCATGTAAAAGATTTTTAAAAAATATATATATAACCCAGACCCAGTGAGCTTTAGTGGCATCTCATGATGAACAGAAACTTTGGGTCAGAGCTGGAATTAGATCGCAGTGCTTCTTCGCTTTATCTTTAATCTCTAAATATAATTTTACCCCATCTGCCTCCTCTGGATAGTAAGTATTTATAGAAGTATTGTCTCCTCCTCCCTCTACCCAGATTCTTCATTTTCAACATTATCAGCATGATAATTACACAAAATTGAACTATTAGCACCAATTTCTATACAAATCTATAAACTGTGAAGCATAGCCTCAGTGTCACGTTGTCTAGAAGAAAAGGGCATGATTTAATTGAATATGACTTTTCTTCTTTATCTAATTCATTTTGTAACAACCTCATGGCACTGGTAATATTTCTTCTCTCTAATAGGTGGACAAAGTGCCGAGTCCTCTGATCTCATCCCTGTTGTTCTCCCCTCTTGCAGCAGTAACTTCTTATAGGATTGAGGCTGCCCAGCCCAAACAGACAGGCAGTCCTTAGGAACTGGACGCAATCAGAGGAGATCCAGGCTTTCATTCCCACAGCCAGCCCAGTTGGCAGCATCTTGCACCTGGTGCCCTGCCTTGGCCACCAAATTTATTGGCAGTAGGGAAGAGAGCAACAGGATGATACAATTCCCCAGCCATCTGGCTATGGTGCTGATTTTCTTAACCTTGTGTATGCTAAATGGCATAATAAATTTTGAAATAAGACTGTGAGAAGGCTCAGGGGATCCTTTATGGTGACAGGATGAGTCTGTTATAAACAAACACGACCAGCCATGTCTCACATATCTCCACATACCTGCACCCTGTTATTTCAGCTTTAGGTTTACTAGGTAAATATCTCCTTGTGTAAACTTCTGTTGTTGCTGCTGTTGTGTAACCCTGCTCTGTGCACTCAGAGCTGCAGCCGTAAAATAAACACATCAGTTTGGGAGCTGTAACCACATCATGTACAGAGAGCAGCCTTCTCAGGGAGTCAGGAAACTTGAAAGTAATTTCTGCTTTCCCCACTGATCTGACCCTATTACTTCAGCAGATGAGAAAGCAAGTGAAATGAATTCCCCTGCACGGTGAGACTCTTGTTTTGGGCCACGGTAAGGGGGGAGGCTGTGCCCCGAATTCTTTTGATTCATCAGTGGCAGAGCCTGCTCACCAGGGGCCCTGCAGCATCCCTGGAGGTGTCACAGTGCCATGGTGCTCCTGGGCATGCATTTCCAAGCTGCCTGGGAGGTGCTCTCAGCACCACCAGCTCAGACTGAGATTGTCGTAGGCAAGAGGCAGAGAGAGGTGAGAGAGGGACTGGCACAGCAGGACAACAGGAGAGGGTTCTGCGTTTGTTTTAAACTCTGCCACTGACTTTGGCCTTGAGGAAATCACTTAATCTTCAACCCACTCCATCCCCGACCTCACACACTGGTGAGCAGTTTGGGCTAAAAACTCACTTCTAACATTTGCCCACAACACTTTTGGCTGGTGCTTCTTAGCATGACCTTGATGCTAATAAACAACTTCTCTTCAGAGCAATGACCTGGAAAGAGAAGGAGGTGGAAGAAGAGGCCCCAGTCCTTCCCAGTGACTGTCTCAGTTCAGTTTCTGTACCCCACGACACACACCCCTCTGGGAAACCACCCAGACCAGCCAGCTCATTTTCTGAGAGGATTCTTCTAGAGCAACTGAAGGCAAAAAAAGAGTCTTCCATTATTTTTAGTATTGATTCAGTATTTTAATCCAAATAGAAAAGACCCAAAATCAGAGGCCAATCTCATTTAAAGTCACCCTCTCTTTGTGAAGTGCATGGGTATGGTCTTGCTTACTGCATCCTGTAAAGAACTGCTGGTCTCAACTTTCCTAATGAAAACATTTTCTTCTTTTCACCACACCATGCAGGCCCTAAATTAATTCTCGACTGCAATTATATTTGTAAATTGTCTGAGTTAAGTTTGCAAACTGAACCTACTTAGAGGGGAGGAAAAACACACATCTGAAAACCCAGGATTATTCCATATGGTTTTTTCCTTGTTTCTTTCTTTTTTTTCCCTCTTTTTTTGGTTTTCATTATCGAATTCAAAGCTACTGTTCAATGCTGCAGCACTTCACAATTAATTGCAATTAATTAACCTTTGAGAAAACCTGTAAGTTGCTGCTATACGTTCCTTTTTTCCTGGTCTGCTTTTCTTATAAGGCTGTTTTGGGGAGATGTTAGGCTAAGGAAGGATTAAGAAATCATGGGTACTAAGGCTGAATACTAATTCATTTCACGTTTCATGTGAATTTCCCAGCTCTTTCTGAAAGCATTTTACCCACAGAAAGCACAATCACAGAGAAAAATAAAAGAAATCATTTCTTTTTGTTGTTTTCTTTATCTTTCCATAACTAACACACCTTATGGGTTCACAGTATTTCTGTAACTGCTCTTTTCTAGTGAAAGAGTCTAATCAACAAATACAGACTTGATGGAAACCTGGCCAGGAGCAGAGATTTGAGGGAATTGGTGCCATTTACAGATAACAGAGTCCATGGGGAGAAATCCTGCTCAATGCAGAGCCCAGGACCCCTCTGGAAGTGGGACACGATGACCTTTCTCCGCATCCGTAGTGCCGGTGCTGGGCTGCTCTTCAGCAGCACTGCCTGCAAATCCTCAGAACCAACACTTTCCCGAAAATCTGCTGTCCCAGAGCTCACCTGAGTGCACTGCCCAGCACAGGCTCCCACCCTGGGCACACCCTGGGTGAAAACACAGCAAGTGTGAGGCAGCAGAGTCTCTCACAGCATGGGGGAAGCCTGATTAATCCCATAACGGGTGTTCCCCGACAAACCCTAATCACGATTGGCATTAGCTGGCATCATTACTTACTTCTCCTGTCTGTGATATTCCTCCAGGGAAAAAAAAGTTTCCTGTTCTTTTCTCTAAAGGCTCAAACCTGCCTGTGTGGTCACTGTCAGTGCCCACACATGTCAAAAGGTACAGGGGATTTTCCATGGTACCGGAGGGAAGTGCACAGCATTCCAAGACTCCAGTATTCCCAAGCTTCCTCTGCATTGGTCCTTCAACAGACTAGGCTTAGGAAAACAATTTCATTGGAACAGGGGACACTGGAAAATGATAAGTTTTCTCCATAAGATTGCATGTGGGGACACTTCTCTTTTGTCTTTCTGAAGGAGGTCTTGGCTTGTGGCGGAAGAATGAGAACTTAAGAGCTCCCAGACATGTTTTTATGTAAATCAGACTTCATGCTTTATGTGAAGACACATTTTGGAATGTAATTTATTAGTGGGTCATTTTTTTTTTCCTTAAAGTTGAGATTCTATTTCATGGAAGACTGGCTTTTGTCAAAGCCTTTCTGTGTATCTCAACTTCCACTACTGTTTTACCTCCCTAATATGAACAGAAGGAGATGAAGGCTCATTAACAAGCATAAAGAAATTACAATAGACAATGCTATCAGTTTTAAATTCACCAGCCATTCCAGCTAACCTTTTCAATTATGGTAGTCTGCAAAGGATGCTTCAAAACCCAGGGGAAAACAGTTGCTGTGCACTCACAGATGCACGAAGGGAAAGGAATCCTTTACCCATGATTGCTGGCATGAGGATTATCCATTATCACAGCTCTGCCTGTTCATGGCATCTCCATGGGGTTTGCCAAAGGTGTGGAACTAATAGGACAAGGACCTCAAAGTGGAGCCCAAAGAATCTTCTGAGCCACATCTCAGCCGTGCTCCCTGGCTTGGGGACATCATGGCACAACGTAGAGTAACAGAAATAAACTACAGGGATAACCTAAGTGGGAGAGAAGTTGCTAAAAGCTCACAGAACTGAAGCACTGGAGATAGAAAGAGTCATAGAATAGTTTGGATTGGAAGGAACCTTAAAGATCATCTTGTTCCAACCCATGTCCCATTGCAGGGACACCTATCCCAGGTTGCTCCAAGCCCCATCCAGCCTGACCTTGGACACTTCCAGGGGCGGGGCAGCCACAGTTTCTCTGGGCAGCCTGTGCCAGGGCCTCACCACTCTCACAGGGAAGAATTTTTTCCAGGTTTTTTTCCCAGTTTTCCAGTTCCAGCACATAAACATCACTTCTCTCTGTAAGTGAAGGGCACTGTCATCGAGGGAGACGGACAAAAGGTGGCTTTAATTTTCAAAACATCTGGCCTGACCTTGTCAATGTATTTGTACTGCAGCAACAATTAAAAAGCTCTGGTTTGGGATTAGGACTGGAGTAGGCTAAAAGTGCTGCACAAACAGCGATCCCAGGCAGATGATCCCCACAACAACCATTTCACAACCAAAGCATAAGGTGAGGCAGACACAACAGATGGGTGTAACAAAAGGGTAAAGCTGCACACCACGACAGTGCAATGATGATGATCAGTGCCACAGCCAGCATCCACAGCATGCAAATGCACTTTTCTTATTCAGGATGCTGCAAATACCCCACCAGAGGCAAGTGTGAGGGAAGAACACGAGAGTGAACCTCTAACTGTGGCCAGAGCTCTGCAGAGCAGCCAAGAAAAAAAGAGATAATTGCTTTAAAAAATATTGAGTAAGACTTAAGGGCAATGATACATAACTAAAGACATAGGAGGTGGCAAAAGGGAGACAGTGACAACACGTGGGTAGTAGGAGAACCCCTTAAAGATGAATAGTTGGTATTTCATGACCCCATTTTCCTCTGCTGTCAATGTTTCTTCTCCCAGGCGCTCCAGCCCCTGCTATCTGATGTCTTTTATCCAAGAGTTTTGCAGTGGAAAATACACCATTCTTTCAATATTCAGAAGAAAGTTACCACTAATAATAGAAAAGAAAACCTAACTGCTCTAGTATATTGGTTGTCATTCTTTGAGACTCACACTGCACCTGACTAAAAATCCATCTAATAGTGGCGTATTTTAGTCCAAAGGAGACTACAGTGCCGTATAATCAGTGTAACTGTGCTTAGAACTCAGTCTATCAATATGGGCTTTTGGGAAATACAAAAAAAGTATTTCCAAGGGCTGCTCTCAGCCTGAAGGCGCTGGCACTTAACGCAGAGATGCTTTTCTGTAGAGTTTTTCCAATTGTAGTCCCACAAAGCAGCCTTCAGATGTATAAAACACACGATCATCCNATCTACATTTTACTGTTTTTTAAATAAATGACATCATCTTTACCCTGTAACAGCCATTCTCTTATCCTGCACACATCAAAATGCCACATACACAGCAGAAAACAGAACAACCCATCAAGTGGATGGTGTTGATTTCCATTTCTTACACATCTCACCTTTAGATATGTGTAACTGCCTTTGCTCTACCAACACCTACTGCCCCGCATGTTTCAAAACACCCTTCTAACCTGCGTTTATAGCAGATGGGATGACATCTCATGTCTTCAAGTGTCAAGTTTTCTGCATATTTTGGAAAAGGAGGTATCCCTGTACAGCTAACTCCTCACAAACCCCGGAAAAGAAGTGCAAAGTGGGGTTTGATGAGAAGTAGGAAAACCATTGCCATCCACGGACATCTGCAGCCTTTCCAGCAGCACAATTATTCCCTGTCTTAAAAATCCAACAGCTTTTTCCTGGTGTGATTCCACCGAGGCGTGCGTTCCCCAGCTAGTTTGTTTTTCCTGTATCGAATTCGCACTTCTTGAATGTCTGGTTTGGGGATTTTTTGAGGCATGTGCTGCATGATTAACTTTATCAAAACAGAAATCCACTGCTGTAGAGAGCACCTTCACTTGTATCTTCTGTTCAGTTAATGAATTGTGAACAAGGGAGGAATTTCATAATCAAGAGTGGTTCCAATTTTTCCATAACACCTACTACAAACAAATTACAGTCAAGTGGCTGCTTTCAGACCATTTAAGACAAGAGCTGAAGCCTGCTGAAAATTAGTGAGCATCCTTCCACTGGCTCTGGGCACAGCAGAGAGGACAGGGGAAGGCAGAGAAGTGGCCACTGGCCATAATAGTGGTGTCCAAGCCAGGTAGAGGGAACTTGATGTTGAATATGTTTCAGCTTCCAGCAGCTGACAGCTCAGGAGAACAATCTCCTGTGGCCTCTCACTGGCACGGTATTGATAATAATTGACATGTATTGGTCCAACGTGAAATGCTGAAGGGTAGAGTTTATTTCTGACAAAGCAGCATTTAGCTTTGGAAAACACAGACGTAATTTCAAGCACCTTTTCTATCTCTAAGGGCATGAATACAAAGGGGAGATTCACTTAGTGCCCATCTCTAAAAGAGAAAAAGAAGAAAAATCTCAGTCATTCAGCAGGAAAATGCCACATTTCTGTACCATCCACTCAGCCTGTATCTGTAGCTCTCTGTACCTGTACTCAGCCACCTACTGTCACCAGCCTGTGGGTGACCTCGTGGTTGTCCACAGCCAGATTTCCCCCCTCCCCATGCTCCCACGTGCCTCCCAACCCAGCACACAGGGGCAGGCAATCCACAACACCTCCCTGCTTCCGAGCCTGACCCGTCCCAGAGAAGGATCCAATGCTCCCTGTTCATCCCAGAGGTCACTCCTTGGAACCATCCTCTTGGCCAGAACGGAGCCCTGAGGAGATGCACAGCCAGAGGTTAAAGCACAGGGCTGGGAGTCTGAAGACACTTTTCTACAAGGACCTGCCTCGTGCCTTGTGGCAGTGCCATGAACCCTGCACCTCTGCCGTGTGCTTCTGCAGAAGCTGATAAAATGCCCCATAGTTGCTCCAAGAGCCACTGGCCAGGATAAGCTTGACTTCAGCACAAAGAGCACCGGGGTCCAGGTGAGGGGACCATGAGTTATCCTCTCAGCTCTCCCACTGCCTGCCCGTGCTGTTTCTCTGCTCTAATTCTCAATGACCAGGGGCCCTCGCCCCTGCCAGGGCCCGGATGGCTGTAATTCACCACATGTGCAGCTGCAGTGATGAGGGGGTGGGCAGCTCATGGGAGGCAGACCTGGAACAGAGTCCTCACTGCTGCCAGGCAGACTCACCTCGTGCCCATTTGCTCTCCCAGGAGCTGACAGAAAACGGTAAGATCGCTGCAGGGCCATGGAGCTGGCTGGCAGGTCACCCCATCAGCACTAAACGAGGGCACGGAAGGAGGTTCATCACCGCCTTTTTTTTGCACTGTACTTGACATCTGAGATTTTAATACTCGTTCACTAATATTTATGCAATCTGGAGCAACATAAATGATGTTTCCTTGAAGTGGGTGAAAGTCCCAGAGGACAGAGGGAGGACTACAGTGAATGCTGTCTAATCACCCAATTAGTGAAAAGTTGTATTTAAATGAATTTGATGAACCAGGTGAGGTGCCAAAAGGAGCGTAAGCTGCAAAACGAGCAACAAGGAGGTGAAACTGTAAGTTTATGGATCTTATCACATGCTGAAGAACTTGTCCTATGCCATGGTTGATGAAATTAAAGAGGACAGCACAGGAGGTGTTATTCCGTTTATAGCAAGTGTGAGCCTGCTTAGGATGGCTTTAGACCAGTCACGATTCGACCCAAAAGAAGATGCTTCTTTTTTGAATGGTCAGCAACAAAATTAATTAGAGAAATCAGAGTTCTCAGAAGCTTCTGCCTGTTTGAATGCAAAGGCTCAAGTCCAACCCAGTCAATTAGGCAGCAACAGGCATTGCCATCAAATGGGTAGTTCCTGGCTCTGATAGGAAAAAAGTTGTTGTTTTTTTTTTTTTTTAAATTAACTTGTGAGTACTTTCTCTTATTTGCAGAATTTAGTAGCAGATAACTCACGAGGGAAAGTTTTAAGCAGAGACTACACAGCCACACAAAGCACTAGCAGAATGCAACGTGAACCGTTCCACACACCTTGGTTTGCAAAAGTACAGCCAAGTCCTGGTAGGATGAGTAAGGAGGAGGAAATTAAAAAGAGCTTGGTCTGTTTAGCCTAGCAAAAATGAAGCCTGAGAGAGGATACAATTATTCTTTATAGGTACATTTGGAAGTAAACAGCAGGGAGGGAGAAGAATTATTTAACTTTGAAGGCTGATACTCATATAAGACCGAGGGGCTATAAATTGTTCATGAATAAATTTAGACTGGAATTTAGGAGATTTCTGATGATTTTCAGACTTCCCAAACAAGGTGATACAGGCAAACTGATTTGAAAGGAAGCTTGATATATTCCCGGAAAAAAAAAATAACATAGAGCAGAGATGATCTTGGAGGCAGAAATTAAAGTTTTCAATAGAGGATTCAGGAGTTTGATTTGTTGTGATTGTTGAGATTTGTCTAAAACAGACATGACAGCCTTATGTGACCCTTTACATGGACATCCCTGAGAGTGTGATTTTCTTGACCACACAAGACAGCTGCTCCAAGTGTCAAATGTTCAGGATCAAGGAACAGTTTTCAAGGTGAAATGCTGTTTCTGGGATGAAAGTGGCAGGTTAGTTTTGGAAGTCATGTTTCCTGGGATTTAGTAATCCTACTTTCTATCCTTGCAAAGACATGCTTTCCTCTACTGTGTAAGAAATTTTCTTGCTTTTAGTGATAAATAAAAGCAGACTGGACAGTTGTGTATTGGCCATTTGTGGAACAAATATAGATTTCTTTTTTTTTAATGGTTGCATGCACATTTTTCACACACATGTTAATTAATATATGGAGCCAAATATTAGTGGCCAGTGCTATATTTGCCAACAACAAATTGTATGATCTAAAAGCTCATTTACTTTGATCCTGTGCTCTGTTCCTCGCTCATTTTTGGATACAAATTATATGTGAAAAGCAAGTTTTCTTCCACAAAAAAGTCTGCGTGTAGGATGTTTGCTCTAAGTACTTCTAAGCAACCCCGTGTTTTAAATTTACTGACAAGCCCTTTAACTACCTCCTGTAAAGGCTTGCCAGACAACCACTAAGGTTATTCCAAAGACTGACCACAATACAGTACATTTTTTAATTACAAAATACAAAAATTAAATCATAAAGGGATGCATTTGCAAAGCTGCTTTTTGGGGTTTTTTTTTGCTAGCTCAGTACAGGTTTTGATCTCACGATTTCACACATTTGTTCAAACATATGCTCTTTCCTAATATTCCCTCATCCCTGCTAAACCCAGCACGTTTCACCAAAACATCTTTAAATATTTTTGCATACCCCTGCACTAAACCCGTTTTCTTTTCCAGCGCGTTTCAACACGGGCCATTGCCACAGCGAGGATTTTTGTGCAATCCATCAATCTCCCTACATTATGAACATCAGTAACGACAGAAGAACCTTCCTGGAATTTTTCTTGCTTATTTGGAGAGGGGAATTGATGAATCTCATGATGTGTTTGAGCACAGCATTCAGGGATTGATCAAGGCAGCCAGACAGAGGAGGCTGACTCAGGTCCGCGATACCCCCCGCCAACCCCTTGAAGGGCTCGAGGACTCTTCCTCACCTGGTGGAAATTCTGGCTGAAATTGATGGGTTATTCTAATTTATACAACACAAGATCCCTCTGTAATTAAACCTGAATGGAGGGAAAAAACCAAGCAAAAAAGAAACTTAGTGAGAGGGAGAGTGACACCGACTCTGTGCTGCTCTCTCCTCCGCGGAGAGAGGGCCGAAGGAGCCTCCTACGCCCGCGTGTGCTGGGTGTAACACCCACCCGTCTTCCCAGGCTTTGCACAGCCATCCTCTGGAAGCCTCGTTCTTGCCTTTCTCCTCTCTTTTACTCCTCCAGCTTATTTAAGGAGCACGGAGGCACATAATGCTGGAGACGACTCCGCCGTCCCCCGCGCGGCGCGCTCGGCAGGTATCAGTGTCAGCCGCGCGCGCTCAAGGACTGCAGCGCACACGCTCAGGAATCTGTCTCCTGGCAGGATCTAAATATAAAATTATCCATCCACCTAAAAAGTGTGTTAGCACGTCGATAGCAGAACCTGGCTTTTGCACCTGCTAATATATGGTAAGATTATATGCTGTGACTTAAAAATGCAGGCTTGCCTGCAGGTTTTATTTACATATGACTGGGAAGTACACAGACTTCCATTATTTTTAGCACTGTAGCCTAGAAATTCAGAATAGACTACAAGAAGAGAGGGGGAAAAAAAGAGTTATAGTTCTAACTTTTGTTTCAAATGAGGTACAAATGGATGTCAGCCTCTCATCCGGGATACGAAAGGAAATACATCCAACATCATTTACCATCCACTGTAGAAGGAGAAACAAACTAAACGCAGCAGTAACAACAGTAAAACTGCAACATGTTCCAAGACCTTATCATTACAGAAAGTGCCTCCCTTTCAAGTGTCAGCCCTCCAGCACTCTGGGTCCTTACATCACGTTGTTATTACCAACCTCTGATCCTCCTGGATTTGGGAGCACGATAAAGGAGCTAATTAAGTAACAACAGATCCATAGATTTTTTCCTGCCATTATGTTAAAGACGTGACATCATAACATCACTGTCTAAATACGCACAGGGAAGAGCCTCATCTCCCCGGCTCTGCGCACTCAGTGGAGAGCAGGGATGGACCTCCAGAGGACAGGCACCCCCAATTCCCTAGGGAGGACGACAGGGAGGTGGAAAACAGGAGCATTGTTCTGCCTGCCTGAATAGGAGCAAACACACCACGTTTTATTTTTTTACCCAATCCTATTGCATCGTTTTAGTTCCATTAATATTAAATACCTAATAAGCCAAAAGGTAGTAGTAGAGAGTCATTTACCTTAAAATAACCACTTTAATAGTTTTTCTCATTCTACATAATTATAAAATTATTCCTACAAAGATGCATTTGAAGCTGTTGTGATTACCAAGCTTTCAGAAAGCCCTAACCATAAAATCATAAAATCATAGACTGGTTTGAGTTTGGGGGGACCTTAAAGATCATCTTGTTCCAACCCCTCTGCCATGGGCAGGGACACCTTCCACTATCCCAGGTTGCTCCAAGCCTTATCCACCCTGGCCTTGAACACTTCCAGGGATGGGGCAGCTACAGCTTCTCTGGGTAACCTGTGCCAGGGCCTCACCAACCTCCCAGGGAAGAATTTCTTCCCAACATCCCATCTAATCCTACCCTCTGTCATTTTAAATCTACTTCCCCTTGTCACTCCAGAGCCTTGTCCAAGATCCCTCTCCAGCTGTCCTAGAGCCCCTTTAGGCACTGGAAGTGGCTCCAAGGTGTTGCTGGAGCCTTCTCTTCTCCAGGCTGAACAACCCAACTATCTCAGCCTGGCTCCAGAGCAAAGGTGCCCCAGCCCTCAGAGCATCTCCATGGGCTCCTCTGAAGTCACTCCAGCAGCTCCATGTCCTTCTTCTATTGACGGCCTCAGAACTGGACACAGCACTGCAGGCAGGGTCTCATGACAGCAGAATGGTTATCACCCAGACATAACTACTTAGCAGCAGGTAATCCATGCTCAGAACTTGGATTTTCTCACAGGACACTAGCTCTCAGGAGACAGTCTCCCGAAAAAAACTGCCAGCTCTCCAAATCCCAGCAATCCATGAGTTATTCCAATACTACAAACTCCCTTCCATCACTAAAATGTTGCTGTGACACACTGACAGAAACTGCATGCTTTTCAGTTGCCTATTAATATCGTATCACAGACAAAAAGGCATTAATCTAGAAATGGTTTCAAATGGGTAGGACTATAGGATCTGAACTAATGATTCATAAAATCATTTGCAGCTATTAGACTACAAGGATAAGTGCAGCTAGTGCTTTTATTTCAGTGCTTGGTGTGGCACCATCAATTTAAAATCTATCTCGTCTGCTGTGATGGATTTATGTGTGCAGTGGAACCCAGAGCAGCCTTGTCAGGGTTTTAAAATCTAGATTGCTATATACAATTACAGGTGTCACAATACGAGATAACAATCGGAGGCACCGAGAGGAAAACTCAAAAAATTCCCGTGCACGCCACGCGGGAAGGCAGCTGTTTAATATTCCTCTATCACACTGTGATTATTTCACTTGATGGAAGTGACGTATTTTTACATAACTTGATCTAAGGCTGCATCTCTCACGAAAATGATTTGCAGCCTTGAAATCCCCGGGGATCAGGAAAAGGGAGAGGGATATTTTTAATGGGCAGATGTCATTGCTGTGGACGTTTCACCAGCTGTCAATACAGAATGTGTCGGCTGGACTCTGTCTTGGAAAAACAGTTGAAAAGACCTCAGTTGGCAGATGTTTTCATTCTTAACCTTTTTCTCGAGTAGGGGAAAGGCAGAAATATGCTAGGCATAACCAGCAGCCATCGTGTTATGGAGGTGAAAGCAGACACCGAGCTGAAGGGAACGAGCTGGTTGGAGGACAAACCTCTCAGAGGACACACCGGGGTCCCTCTGGGTGCAGGTTGGGTCTCTGAGACCTCATAGCACTTTGCTCCCCCTCCCCAGTGTAACCTGACAGCAGCACCTCATTTCCATCTGTATAATAAATTAGATTAACTGGTTAGGGTGTCGGGAGACCCGAAAGCCCGAGGGATTGCCAACCTGATGAAGACTTTATTTTTAAGTCACTAAGAGACATCCAATCATGGGAAGGGTAATGAAGAAATCATAATTGTCTGGAGACCACCTGGGGCTGACAGACACGTCCAATCCATTTTCTGTAGGACAGACGTGTGAAACACAACACACAATACAAAATACACAGTTATTTGGGGCAAGGGCAACCTGTCCCAGGGAGGATTGAAGGGGTAGAGGGAAACATGAATCATTTCAGCCTTTTCAAAGTGATGACCATCCAACCCAAGAGCTGAGGGAACCACTACAGGAAGATCACTCGACCCCTTCTTACAAGTGCAAGGGCCCTCACCGGGTTTTGGGGGTTTTTGGGGCTGTTCATATTCTCTGGCACTTCTTTGCACTGAGGATGCTGAAAAAAATAAGCTCCAGTGAGGACAGACAGCATATGTCTGGCACTATGAAAACTGCAAATGTGCTGAGGACTTTAATTCAGCAATGTTTAAACTTAATTAAATTATTTGTATTGTGCAATTAATTATGCTAAACTGCCTAAGCCTTGAATGAATGTACTTTGCCTTTTAATCTAAATAAAACACATGCATGGAAAACCAGCAACAGCAGAGAAGTCCACAGCTGCTGCCAAGACCAGCAGAATTTGAAAGTCATGTGGTCTTTCAGGAGCACTGCTGAAAAAACAAACAAACCAGGGAAAAAACTCAAACTTGCTAAGAAAGGAGAAAGTGCATATGACATTTTGTCAGGATAAAAAACACCTGGTATTCAGGCACCAGGAGAAGTTAAATGGTCTTTACTAGAACTTTCGAGCTGCCCAGAAAGTTTTTTCCACTGTCAGCTCAAGAAGTAGTAAGAATACAAAAGCTTCTTTTGAGGTTCATCATCTTTGTCCCTTACAACTTGCCCAGGGAAGAAAACCCGAAAGGTCAGAGCCACTGAGCTGCCTGCTTTGACCAGCTGGTCTGTTGGGAAGGAGCCACCAGTGGTTCAGAGTTCTATAACAAAGGACTCAGTGCTTGCTTTGGGAGCAAGGGAAGATTTGGGAAGTCTCCTCTTTTTTTGCACGGGAGGAATGAATCAGCCTATGCAGGTCTGTACCCAATTTGAAATTACAGAAGAGCTTTATACACACACAACCTCATTAGCCTCTTACAAGAGTAGCTGTCATTTTTATTCCAATATTATGACTGTAATGCTGAGGCTGGTTAATGCTTCTGATATTTAATCACAGAGTACAAACCATAATTGTTCTGTTTCTAATATGTCTCTGACCTCTGTCCTCCAGTGATAAACTGTGATGGGTTTTCAAAATACATAAATGTGTGCAGATTTTCACAGACATTTACTTAAAAATAAGTATTTGAAAATATTTTAAGAACTTACTTTAAGCATTTCTATTAAGACAAAAATACTGCAAGGTTTTGAGCTATACATGGAGACATCTTTTCAAAATTTTTAAGACTACTGGGAAAGAAATATTAGTGCCATTTGCATATTGAACTGGCCATTTCTATATAGGCAGTTAGAGGATGATATTAAAATGCCCTCTGGTTGCTCTAAAAGAGACACCAATGTTAAGATCCAGTAAAGTCTTTCATCTTCTTAGGCACATTCGGATCTTGCGACCAGTACTGAATCAATGTTTGTGTAAGAAGCCTCTCTTAACATCTCATTCACTTGATAGGTCTTTTGGGGCACAATATTGTTCCTTCTGCTATTATGGACCATTGCCTTCAAACACTGTGACATCTGTGGTACACGATTACCAACTTCCTGGGCCAAATTAGTCCCCAGTGCAAATTCCTCGGATCCGATCAAATCATGCCAGGCTGAGTCTGACTCTTTGCCTTTCCACATTTCTTCCCAAAACTTAGAGTGCAAATGGTGCAATCCTTCACCTACTTTTTTTTTTTTACCCCCCTAAATAAATATGACCAGAAAATTTTAGAGGCCTGGAAAGGATTATTCAAGTAAAATCCAAATTATTATTATTATTATTATTTTGTGTTTAATTCCCAGTTTTCTACATGCGAGCAGTCATTACAAATTTACTCTCAGAATGTAAAGCAGAAAAAAAATCAAGATGTTTCAGACTAATTGGAGCTTGATATTTCTTTAACTCATTTGGAAAGAAGCCTAATACCCCGACTGTGCTTTCGAGTGTGGATTCTTTGGGAGACAAAATAAAACGCAGAAATCCAGATGGGAAAGGAGATGCTTCGTGCATCCTTAGGGAGCCTTACACATCTCTTTAAAGAACACTTTGGAAAGAAGGCTATATTTGGAAGCAGACAATAATTTAGGTTGTAAGGACCTCAGGAGGTCCAAGCCCTGCCCCTCCAAGGGCTGACTTCACGTTAGGTCAGGTTGCAGAGCTTTGTCCCCGTGTTCAATCCCACCCTGGGGTTGTAGAGAGCAAACCTGCAGGAGGAATCCTAAACAGGGCTGTAATTGTCATTAACTGCAATGGCTGCCTCATCAAGAGGGGCACTTTCCACAGCTGGAAAAGTGTCAGAAAATGGGATTTATGGCAAAGCTTTGCCGTGGCTGCAATGGGAACAGACCACAGTGAAGGGCAGGATAAAAGAAATACTGCCCGGGGCCAGGCACAGCCTTGAGCAGTTCAAAACTGCAGAAATATGAGGGGCTGAAGAAAGCAGCATTTATCCAGAGGAGGAAGGAAAAATGAGAGAAATAAAGCACAGCAGAGTGGAGAAATTTGTCCGAAATGGCAAAGAAGGATCACAGAGGAAGAAGAAAAACCTGGATGTAATGGCGGGAAACAGATTCTCTGCCACACGGCATCTGCTGACTGCAAGTGTCTCATCAGTCCTGATTTCTACCCATTTACAACATCAAAGAAGAAGAGAGAAAGTGGAAAACCCAGAACATAATTCATAGGATTAATCTAAATATATGTGTGTGCAGAGCAGAATGTCAGCGATAGCACAGGCAATCATAAATCCACCCGAGTCAAAGAGATCCAGCCGGACCTTCTGAAGATCTCATTAGTGCAGACATGTACAATCCAACAGACACCAAAAGGAAAATCAGAACCTTTGGGTGGGAAGAGTGTGAAGGGGAGTAAATGGCAGGCAGGGAACTGGACTGACATGGGCCAGGACTCTGCACAGGTTGTATGGAGCTGCTGCCAGCGGAGCACTGCGACTCCGAGAGGAGATTTCGGTCTGGAGATAAATTGTCCTGATTGCCACGGGCCTGAGAAACTGTCCCTTCTCCTGCTACCAAATGAATATGAATGGAGTTACAAATGAGCAGCACTGATGAAAAAAAATCAGACTGATAATCGATACGACTCTTCTGTAGTGGGCACACAAGGAAGGCTTATAAAACTCACCCATACTGCAGTTTACTGCTCCATAAATTGCCATAATGATTTCTTTTTCCAAATAAATACATACTAAACACATTTTAAACCATGCAATATTTGAGAAATACATTTTTACAGCAAGCATCTCCCACCTTTTTTCCCGTAGATATAGTTTGTAGTCCCCATCACAGCTGTAAGATTCAGGGGTCTCTCTTGAGGCTACTGTGATATTTAAAGTGTTATTAACATAAATGATGGTTTCTCACAATCAGTGACAAGACACCAGCTCCTTGTTGTTTCATAAGAGTGCCTATATCATTCTATAAATTATTTAATGCTGTCAGATACTTCCATAGAGGACTAACAATTATTGCACCCTTGTAATGATGGATAAAAGTAAGCTGTGATTGATGAGGAATTACAGAGCTATTGATTAAATCAGGCTACTGAAATCCCATGATTCATTTTCTTTTCATGGTATGCACAAAATAATTTATCAGTCACACAATCTTGTCTTTTTAATACCTGTAGCGTAATTTAACTTTCATTGTTAGCAGGAATCTTCAAGAGCAGTTTATGACCTTGGCTAGCTATAGCTAGAAATAAAACCACTTAATAAATTCTTAGAATTTACATATTTTTTTCTAAAAATAGGATATATGCTATATAATATGCAGATAATATATGCTGAAAAAGATTAAGTAACTTAGGGAGAAAAAAAGGGGAAAAAATGAGAAGAGACTTTCTTTTAAAATAAAAAATAAAATGGGAAAAATTAGCTTCTTAAAGATACGGGACAAAGGACAGAGGTTCATAACTTCCTCGTGGCTTTTTTTAACTTATGCTTCCATTAATAAGTTACATGGAAAGGCACAAGGACACAGGGGAAATGAGACAGAACTGGTCTGCTGAAAATTCAAAACTCTTCCGAACAGCAACAACACTTCCACTTGCTTCAGTGGATGCTGATTTTTTTTTGACTACTCTAAAATGACCATACACCTTTTAACAACATTTTTTGAACATTATTTCATCGGCAGCAGGTAAGAGTTAACAAAATAATTTGTGCAAAAACATTATGCATTTGCTTAAAACACAAAACTTTTTGATGACAAGCGGTTCGTCATACTTTTGGCAAGGTTATCCACGACTGCCTCTTTATTTTTGGCTATTACAGAGGCTAATGGCATACTAAAAATCCCCTTTCATGTACAAATTAATTGTGTCCTTTTGCAATTCATATTAGCCTGCCTCACTCCTCGTTCCGAGGCTCTTAAAAGGTTTATACGGAACCAATGGATGTTCCCCTTTGTTGTGCACACCACTTCAATTACCCACGTTCCACGAGCTGAAAGCGAAAGGACTGCAAATGCTGGGCACAGACCATTGTCAACACACGGTAATTTGGCAGAAAAATTAAAAAAAAAAAAAAAGTTCTTTTCGAAAAAAAATTTAAAAAAAAAAAAAAGTAAATTTAAACTCTCAGCTTTGGAGATTGCCGGAAAATTATTTTTATATTTAGCAACTACAAAGAAGCGTGTGCTCCTTAATGATGGAACAGGGTGTTAGCAATTTGCACAGGTCTGGGTTTCACTCCTCCTGTATTATCTGCTCTTCTCCCTTCTGCACTCCAGTTCTTTGCAAAAATGAAAAGGGTTTTTTTTTTCCCTTTTTTATTCTTTTCCTTGTTGAAAACACTGTTGGGTGCGGAGCCCAGCGTGGCCGCTCCCCACGTGGAGCCAGGGATCTGAGGGACACCCTGAGCTCCTATGACCCCACTTGGGCTTGGGATAAGAGACATTTGGTGTGAGCTTGAGATTTCTGCCAGAGCTGATGGTATTTCAGCAAACAGAGGGGGTGAGGAAACAGGACAAGGGATGAGTTTGCCACCACCAACCATTTTAAAATCCTGAAATTTTAATGATGCACCTCGAGCTGGCCCATCCAAAACACCTGCAGGAACACAGAGTTGGTGTCTTTGCAGGTTCACCTCTAGCAATGCAATCAGAGTGAAATCACCCTTTACTTTATGCTGCTCACAGAGATACTGCATCTTGTAAACACTGCTAGAAAAGCTAACAAGAGAAAAAGTCTGTGCTTGAAAGGCATTTATTCTTCTTGGATGCAAAGCACAGATTCTTCATGCATACACTGACTACAGTATAAGTATTAAAAAGAAAATAGAGTAAAATACAGTAAAAAGAAAACCCAAGTAATTTTTTGTTTTAATTTCCTTTATTCCTAAATAATACCTCTTATATTCTATAGGATATTATTACTTTTTCAGGAATTGGTTAATTTTTTTTCAGTGTTCCCTATTACCAGGCAGATAGTTGCAGGCAGAGATGGACAAAGTTTCCTTCCATGCAGCCACTACTGCTGCAAATGCATCAGCAGGAGATGTGGTAAACTCCATCCATTTGGGTGGAAGGAGGCACTGCAGATCAACCCTGGCAATTATGGGTCAGGATATGAGATCCTGAGTGATAGATACGTGTGATTCAAGTACTGCTACATTATTATCAGCTAGCACTGGCTTGTCTCATTTTCTATGCTCTGGAAAATAAAAACAAAAAAGGAATCAAAATGTATATGCATTTACATTTTACCTCAGTTTCCTGTTTTTCTCTTCATTAAAAAAAAAAAGTATTTTTTTTTGTACAAGAATGTTGACATTTTTAAGGAAGGAAAAATAATTTTCTGTTTCTTTCCCTCTTAGCATTTCATGCTTTGTGTCATTTGATAATATACATGACTAGGTTTAGTACTCAATCGTTTCCCAAATCCAATTTGACTACCTAACAGGGTTTAATTTACATGATGATACAATTTCTCACACCAGAAAGCATAGTCACCCTTCTTCTTTGGAGGTTAATGGTGATCTAGCTTAAAGCCCAAAAGATAATTACAAGGAATGTGCTTCAGGTGACAAAGTATTTTTGACAACCCCAGACTGTTGATAGCTTTTTAATTATACTTCTTCCCACCATAGGAAACAGTATGCTTTTTCCTAAATAGTTTGCAGGCATTTGGGGTTTATTTATTTATTTTTCAGCAAATTGCTATGCACTGTAATCAATATTTTAACTGACTGCTACCCCAGGCTCTGCTCTCTCTCTTTCTTCACTTCTGAGGAGAAATTAAACTTGGGGGTATTCTTTTTTTTTTTCCCATAGAAAATGAAATACAAAAGAGCATCAAAAGAAGAATACAAACATTTATTGACTTCCTTCTTATCTTCTGCACCCATTTGATATTTTGTGACATTTAGAAATTGAAACTTTGCAGGATTTTTAGGTGCAAGCTTTGCTAACAGAGAAGGTCAGGCTCTTAAGCAACAAGGAAGTTTATGATTATTAAATATGACCAACTAAGAAGGAAAAAAAAGGAAAATACTGTGGCTGTTTTTGCATATTCTGAGTGTTTTCTGCCCCTGCCTTACTTTGTGGGTAATAAAAAAGGCTGGTTTGGTCAAGAGCAGAAAGTAATTGTTGTAAATGACTGTGATACACGGCAGGAGCAATAATGTGCAGGGGCACCCGTTTTCCATTTACTTTATATGCAAGTGTTGATTGTTTTTTATGCCACTGAAATTAGTTTCCCACTAGTATTTATGTGTCTTACAACAAATTGTTTGTCACTTTCCCTGATTAAATACGCTCTTAATAACACCCAACTTTAAAAGTCTTTTCAGTTTGGAGCCCGCAGTTCAATCATGATGCCTGCCCCTCCCGGCACCTCTCACTTGTCCTTAAATAAGCACCTCTATTACTTAAACAGAATGGCAGAAAAGTAAAAAATGAGACCTGGGTCTAAGTGCTTCCAAAAAAAAAAAAAGTCTTGGAATAGAACCAAAAATGCAGAAAAACAATAATTGCTGTGGAGATTAATTAAAAGTGTAACACTACCTGTTCCCCCAAACATTCCCTGCATCTTATTAGTCTCCCTGCAGGTTGTTATTAACATACACAGAGAAAGCAAAGTTCTCTGTTGGGGCAGATAGGAAATGAAAGAAACCCAGCACAAAGTAAATCTCTGGACAGCCAAGCATTTTCTTGCTTTTGATTTATGCTTTTCTTAGTCCCATTTCTTGTTTAGCTCACACTCAGATCTATTTCCAAGCCTTTGAGGAGCTCGGGTTGGAAGGAGCTCTGAGCAACCTGGGATAGTGGAAGGTGTCCCTGCCCAGGGCAGGGGGTTGGAACAAGCTGAGCTTTAAGGTCCCTTCCAACCCAAACCATTCCATGACTCCATGATCCTATGGAACACATAATGTTAAGGTAATGTGAGAAATTCTGGAAGCTGGAATAGTACAGCTCAATCTAGTTTTGTCCTATTAATTGTCAGTCCATGTAATTAATCCCTGGGGTACCTGGGACCAGCAGGGAGGCTTTCCAGGGAAGCTGTGCAGCTCCAGTGCCCTCATTCCTGTGCTGGACCAGCTCTACTCTGCCCAGTCTTGTCAGCAGCAATTTCAGTGGTGCAGCTCTGCTAAAAAAGCCTCTAAACATCACTTCAACTCATCCTAGTTCTTCTGTTCTACTTTTTTTCCTTTCCCTCCAAATATAGCTCGTATTGGCTCACTGAGTGAAATCAGTGCTCCTGAAAATAAAAGTTAAAACTTTTAAAAAAGCTCAACCTCCCCTCAAAAAACCCAATATCCACCTAGGCCAGCTCCCTCTATGCTGGGATTGCACAGGATCAGCTTAAAGAAGCCACAGACAGTGTCTGCTTCTGCAGACAAAGAAAACAGGGAAGAAAGACTTAAGCACAGTATGAAATTTATGAGGAGTAATACTTGTTGATAAACAAATCTTTTAAGCTACTCTACCCTTACAAAAGCTAGACTGGAATGAACTCCCCCAACTAACTCCAAGGCATATTTTTGCTATGGATTTACCATATATTTACATTCGTGTCATAAATGATCTTTTATTTTTCTGTGTGATGTTTGCTGTTATTAAAGCCTAGTAACAGAGGAGGGCAGATTTTAAAAGCATGTCATAGAGAATATTCAGCATTTCTATTTCTATAAAAAAAAAAGCAGCTTTGCATACAGCATTGATCATACTTCAAAAGATGCGTTATTGCCTAGAGTGTGGTTACAAGGGAGTGCATTATCACTGATGCTACATTTTAATCTGAAAATAATAAAAAAAACCCCTTTTGTAAACACACTTGCAGCTACACTGAGGGACTGCAGTGAGAGCCCTGCTACTCGCTACTTGTGAAACCCAACTATGTGTGGTGCTAGTGGAAATCAGAGTGGTCTTATTCTGTCTATTTGAAGTTTCAAGGGCACACAGAAATAGCAAATGGCAGATCTGCACTCTTTTCCCCAGTATAGACATATGTAGGTTAATAGATAGATAGAGCAATTGGGACTGAGGCACATTATGTAAGTTCAAAAAGTACTGAGTGTGGGGTTTTTCAGGGCCACAACAAAAAGCTCTGTACTGAGGGCTGATACCGGAGTTCACGTTTCCCTCCTGACCGCAGATCAGAGCAGCACCTCTGAAGTAAGTAACACTTAAATTACTCTGCACTAACTTGCAATAACTAGAGTAAATGAGATCCAGTTTAGGCCAGGACACTGAATCGCCTTTTTTTTTTTTTACTTCTTGTGTAGTCCTTGGCTTCTCCAGCAAGCTTTTTATCTCCAGTGAATCTCAGACAAAGAGCGTTATGAGAATTGCAGGAGTCAGGAGCTTGGATTTGGTTTTGTTTTTCCCTAATCAGTCTAATCTAAAAGCAGAAAGTCAGAACTATAAGTATTTCCTAAAATCACTCCAGATCTTCCTTTCCTCTGCCCCTCCTCTAGATATCATTTTCTCTTCATATAAGACATTGTCAAACACTTTTCATGCGGCCATCACAGGAACAACATCTGATTTACTTCCCTTCAACAGCTGATTTTCCACACAGGTCAACGTCTTCACATTTATTTTTGCTGTCACATTATCACCATGGTTCCAAATAACCTCACGGCAGTGTGCTCAGATCTCGCCGCAACAGAACTCCCCCCTGAACCAGACTCCGGACACAATGGCTCTCAATGTCACTCCTTCCGACGCCAGGCAGCTGTGAGATCCGCATGGGATGCTCCTGCTCTCTCCACGCAGCAGTGCAGCTGCACAGCTCCACGAATCAGAGGGGTGCACAGCGAATTGCAACGCTAATCCAGGTTTACCTAACCGCGACGGGGGGTTTAAGATCGGCTATTTGTGCAGCCGCTTTGTCTTATTTACGCGGAAAATAAAATCTGCATTATCTGAGCTGTGCTTACATAAAAGGTTCTTGCAGTTTACTCAAGGTCCTGCTGCAAGCTCTGCATTCAGCTCCAGCACAGCCTTCTCCTTCGAGACCAACTCCTCCTCTGATCATTACTGACTTACAGATTTGCTTTCCAAAGGTGCACACAGGCAACAATCTACTGAGTAAAGTCCCAGGTATTCCTCCTTTCATTTGTGTAGGTTAGGAATAGGAGCTGTATCTGTTAATACAAACACTTCAAGACATGGCTGCAGCCTTACTGAAATAAAGGAGTTTGGTTTATGTTATGACCAAATATTGAACGGCACCGGCAGCACACGTTTCGTGCAGGAAAGCTGCGGAAACAGAACCCTTGGCACCCAACACCACTATACAAGGCAACTTCAGGGACACCTGATTCCTGTTTGCATCCCTGTCTCGAACGTAAGGATCACACCTGTTGAGGCACAACACGCCTTATGCCTGCACAAATCCATGTTTCGATCAAGCTGCATCTTTTCTGTTTCCTTTTTTTTTTCCCCTCTCTGCCATATGCACAATGACGAGGTGACAGCTGAGAGGGGAAGAGGCTGACACACTCATGGCTGTGAAGGATGGCCTCCTGCCACCTCAGCCGCGGCAGGACGGTCACAGCCTGAAAAGGCCTAATGAGTAAGGAGGGCTGGAGTTTGCCCTTCAGTGAAAAGTTGCAATAATGCCTTTTTCCCACTTAATGCAGCAAGAACAACGTTACAGCAAGCCATCCTGCTTGGATCTGTTTCTGCGAGACACTCAGTGTCTATTTTTACAAAACTGAAGGGTTTGGTAAAACAAAAGCGGCGAATTTCAGGCTGCCCCTCAGCAGAAATGCCCAGGATGAATAAGTGAAAAAGCAGTTTTCACCCACACCACCCAGAAAGGCCAGGAGAAAGGTGCAGTGCTGCCCCATTCAAATGGCAACTGTAAACACCCACTTGCTTTCAAGGATACCCTTCCTGGAGCTATTAGAGGCTGGAAAAGGTCATTTGGCAGGATGCAATCCAGCAGTGCATCTTCTCCTTCTAATAAGGAAGATTTCTTTCCTCCCGTAGCAGTGAAACAGGAGTACTGAGCTAAAATTCCTCAAATTGGCAGTAACTATGATGTTTATGGGTGCTCTAAGAATATGATCTGCACTCTGGCAGCAGCTAGAAAAGATTTTGTAATTCATTTGGTACTGCAGAAGGTCATCCCTCTGCAGATGGAGTGCATCCATCTGGAGTACACGGGATTGTAACTGTGCATTTGTATGGCCATGTGTGCATCCTGATTTACGTGCTTTATATGCACTGCGTGTACATACTGTCCATAATTGGGTGCATTGCCACTGTTAATCACTCATCGTGTGTAGTTCCACAGATAAACCACAATTCATCTGTGACAGAAGGATGGTAGGAATGAGACCCCTACATTGCCTGATAAAGCAGACAATTGATTCTCTCTTCAAATACAGAAAGGTTCTGAAATGTTTTTAGATCTCCTACACTTTTGCTTTTTCAATTAGGCAGCAATTCGGTCTCAATGCTACAATGAGTCTAGATGCAAGTCAGACATGACCAGTGAGTTTTCTTCTTCTTGATTAAAAAAATTCAATTTACATATATAGCGTGTTCAGTAAAATGTTACAAATATATAAAGCTCAGACTGTTTTATTAAGTTGCTTAGTTGGAGGGGGGCACAGAATAATCCAGACTCAGCATATAAAAATTTATTCAAATCAGATATGAAGCACAGAAATAATAACCTATATAACATAGACACTTGAACCCTCTTTTTTTCTCAATTGTGGACAAGCTCCAAATCTGCAAAATGTGCATAAATGAACATTCTTAAAAAAAAAATAAAAAATTAAGTGCTTCCAAATAATTTATTTTAAATCAAGCCTGTCCTTGTTACGTTATTTCATCTTGTAAATGCAAAATAAACCACTTGGAAAGTATAATTTCCAACTGAAAGCCAGAAAAAGTTTTTAAAAATTATCAATTGGGATGTTTCAGCACTGCCTCATAGGAAAAACTCTCATGGATTTCCCTTTGAAACAGTGTCCCAACATGGGATAAATCCACACAGCCCAGCTGAGCAAGTACCCATAAAAACTGCTTTTGGAGTAGCTTGAAATGGAATAGAATTAATATAGCAGTTGTTTGGAGTTCTTATCCTTACTATTTTTTCTCATTTAACATATTCCAGGGCATTCAGTGTGGAGGCTAAGCCCTTTACCATGCAAACAGCATTATAAATGTACATTGTGTTCTAAACCACAATCCATTACCTGATAGTCTAAAGATCTGAAAATCCAGCCCCCCTGTCTTGCACAAGTTTGCAGGAGTAGAGACCCCATCACCTGAACCAACCACAGGGAATTTCAGTGGGAACATGGGTGGGGTGGGTATCACCAGTGTACATCACTGCTTTAAGAGTATGGAGAGGTGGCAACCAACTAAAGGGATAAAAGAAAAGAGTCAAATTTTATTCTGCAACAAGTCGTGAAAAATATAAGGATTTTGCCTATAGAGGAATTACTTGCAGATGTTGTTTTTAGGAAGGGAATTAAAAAGAAGAGAGGATGAGGGCAACATACTGCTCAATGTGTGAATTACTTACGTATAATTTAGTAACTTGTTATTGCACAAAATGCGTAATTAAAGAGTTAAATCGCTTCCAAAGTTATACAATATAGTCTAAATAGCCCATATCTCTACTGTGTTGAAAACTACACAATACACAAAGGTGTTAATCTTGATTTATATCTGCACACTAATTCTACACAGAAGTGCTGTATGGAGGGGCTGGATGCTGCTACAGCCTTTTGGCTCTTGAAAGGGGCTGCTTTGCAAACCTTTAGCGTGGCAATTACACAGGAGTTTTAGGAATACTCCCAGAGAGGTAGGCAAGTCATTAATTTTTCCTGCAAGACAAAATTATGATATTTAATCGCTCTAATGTTGTCTAAATGTGCAGAATTATTCCTTTCCCCAAGCAGCTCCTGTCAGAGACAGGACAGGTGATGCTGAGGGATTCCCAGGCTCCCAGTAGCCAGCAGCTCTTCTGCTGGTGTGCAAGGAAATCTGGGAGACACTGTCACAAAGCAATTCCTTCTGTCTCAATTCCATCTCCATTTCCTTGCGATCAAATTATTGCTGCTAAATGTTTTCATTCTGACAACTCAGTCACCTTCTGCTATCATAAAACACATTAAGTGAGTAAATTCCCAGCTGTATTTTGTCAGGACTTAGAAACTGGGATGATTTGGAAGTTATCCTTTGGGATTACACTGCTGTTGGTTTAGTAGGATGATTGGTGCAAAGGAGGGAATGTGTTTGGAAAAAGGGTGTTTGGCATTAGGAATGACCACTGCTGGACATAAGGCCTGCAAGAGCAGAAATTTTTGTTTTCTTTAAGAGTTAATCCTTCATGAGGGGAAATATTTTGAATTACATGGGATAGTTTTCTGAGGCTGAAACACTCTGAATTTATTGCAATATGGAATTTGTTCACAGATATAAACATACTATATCAGTCAATTACTTTGGGGGTTTTTGGGGGTCAACAAGCTGACTGAAGTCCAGGACCCAGTTTAGATCCTAAGTTATTTTTTAAAGGAGAACATACCTTTTTCTCTGTCATTGTTATTCTTTACCTTCCCTAATCCTTCTTGATGAACGGAATATTTGGGGTTTTTCCCCATTGCTAGCAAAATATTGGTCCACAATTTATCTGTACAAAAAAGAGAGGATGTACCTTTTAATGGGACACGTGAACTGTCAATAAAAATTACTTTGTACGAAAAATCACACTGCAAATATGGTATGATTTACCATAGAAAGCTCATAGACAAAGAGAAGTCTGCAAATTAACTTCAAATTAGAACATTCGTATTTGTGTACAACAGAAATTAATCTTCTCATGTTTCACCCTTATTTTTAACATGGTTCTAAAAATTAATGAAGGCAATAAATGGCCATAATCTTCAGTGTACTTAAAATTTTAGAAAATTTTGAAAAACTTGGTTCCCATTATATGATACCCCGAATTTTGATAATATTGTATCATATAAACATCTAGTATGTACCAGACTGAAGGTTTAAGGTTTTGAAAGCCACACATTTAACAACACCCAGAACTGGTGTTGTTGCCCACACCTCTGCAGGTGTGTGAGGTGGCGACGCAGGTGAGACAGGGGATTTTTAAAAACTTGATTAAGAGGAAAAAGTGTTGAAGCCAACTGGAAAGAGTGGTAGGAAAGCAGCAAGAGCCATTCCTGCTAAGGGCTTGGTAGGAACAGCATGAAACTGTCCTCTCTTCCCACACTCCAAACAAAGGCTTGCACAGAACCTTTGGCACAGCGCT
The DNA here is from genome assembly GCA_013397565.1 of Ptilonorhynchus violaceus. Lineage (NCBI taxonomy): Eukaryota > Metazoa > Chordata > Aves > Passeriformes > Ptilonorhynchidae > Ptilonorhynchus > Ptilonorhynchus violaceus. The sequence continues at coordinate 1,986,877 of VZRJ01001411.1, read as the reverse complement.
GCAAACTAAGCCTGTTAACAAGTTGGTACCTTAGCTTTTGTGTCTAATTAAATGGAAAAAAGATTTCCTCAGGAAGCAAAGAGCACAGAAATGCAAATGGAAAGAGCAGACAAATGCAGCTAATATGCTGTTTCCACAAACATCAAAGAGTTTCCTAAGTGACATTTTGTACTCTATTGAGATTTTGTGCTGGTTATAGCAGTTTCACTACTGTTTTTTGCTCTGGTTTAGGTACAAATCTGACACCACCTATAATGAAGAGCAGAAAGTCAACAGACCTAATTTGTAACCAAGACTGCTCAGCCATTTATCAGATCCCTCATAAAGCAAGCACAAGTTTTCAACTAGTGGAATAATCTTGGGCTTTTCTACAGAGCAAATTATTCCCTATTTACAGTGAAGCTCATTCTTACAGGTATTTAATTGCTATTTTTGCATCACTGGAACACCAATTCTGTTCATTTCATATTTGAACTCTTTATTTGGCAACTTCTGGTTTGTAGAAAAAAAATCTTTAAGGTGTGAGTGCCCATCCCTGAAAATGTCCAGGACGGGGCTTGGAGCAACGTGCGCTAGTGGAAGGTGTCCCTGTCCATGTTAGGGGATGGTACAGGTTGACCTTTAAGGTCCCTTCCAATCCAAACCATTCTGTGATTTTATAAAAAACTGATGACATCATGTCAGTGCTACCTAGTCTTTAAAGAGTATAGGGGTTTTTTATGGTTAAACATTAAACAATGGAATTTTAAAACTCCAGCTTCAAAGTTTGGTTTAAAAGACAATGTGAGCTTTGAGAAACTCTTCATCAGTTTGTGCCATGTTTGATCTCCATCCTGTACACAGGGCAATGTACTAAAGCATTTTGGCCTACAGTGAGTTTTGCATACCACCACCCCTGCACGCTAAAAACCACCTCTGACTGGCAGTTCTTTAAATCAATGGCATTTGCACAACAGTAGTGAAGAAGATCGAGTTTCAAAACAACATAAAAATTAACTGGCAGAAAGTTCAGGCTGCTCTGAAAGCCCCCAAGTGCCCCATAAAGGCCAAAATGGGTGTCTTTGCTTCTGCTGGTGTTTGAGTTAACCGTGTGTTATTTTATAGACCGTTCTGCGGCGGTATTTCGGCCAAGATCTCTCTCTTTAGGGCTTTCCTTCCATAGCACCTCTTAGTTACCATTTAATAAAGCCTCTGTAACATTTGACAAGCAGAGGCCACCGGGAACCTTTGCTGCTGCCACCAAAAATTTCCTCGGGAGCGTCACCTTCGACACAAAAGCGGAGAAGAAAGAGCAGAGCGAGACCTTTCTCAGCGCAGCGACCACCCCCAGCCGAGATAGGACAACAGCCCCGTTATCACTGACAGTGTAGGGCCTGCAAGGAGGGCAGGTGTTCAACATCCCCTCAGCTCTGCTGGGAGAGCCCAGCCAGCAGGACTCGGCTTCCAACATCTCCCCTTTTATCCACACGTGAATTCCGCACGGAAAACGCCTCAACCGCGGAGAGCCCCAACAGGAGCGCCTCTCCAGTGCCCAACAGGGTGGATCCCGCTCTGCAACCCGGGTTCCACCTGTGGTTTGCAGGGAATGCTGGTGTTGTGTAAGCCCTGTTTGACATTCCTCCTTCCCCACGGCCCATCCCGCTGGCGGCATCGATCGCCGTCGCCGGGGAGAGCCCAGGACTCCGAGCTGAGCCGCTGCTCGAGTCATCTGCTAAAGCTGCTGGAGTCTGATCACAAATATGATGAGAAGCAAACTGGAGGAAACAGCAACCACCAGGCAGTTCAGCCAAAAGTCAGGCTTTCCATCCGGCCCTTTGGACAGACGGCGAAGAACAGCTTGGACTGATTGTTTTTTTTAAATTTATTTTTTATCTAGTTCATCACTTTTCCTAACTAATTCAGCCTTCAGAATTTTATAAGCAATTTAAGCTCTGCAAGGTCACTACTTCCTAAAGGGATTTTAATTCTTAAAATTTACAGATGGTTATTCAGTTCAGACCTGTGAGTTCATAAACAATTTTTGAGCTACATGGTTTATGGTTGTATCCTAATTGTAGCAAGATGAAAAAGGTCTGACTTCTTTCTTCCCTAGCTTCAGGCAGAATATTTTTCCTTTCAGCTTATACATTTCAGCCTTTCTAAAAGCACCTGAAAGGTAAGAGAGCTAATATAAAAAAGATTTTCCTCCTACAACCAAAGTAGCAAGTCTTTTTACCCGCTGCGAGATGTGTCATATTAGAGTTTACAGATATTTTGAAAATATAACATCGCTCTCTCTCTTTTCCTTGACACCAGCAGGCACCTGGATTCATGGTTTAATTGCAAGTGCTTTCAGTCAGTGTCAGTGTGTAGGTGTGAGGGGGGATCAAGAGCATTAACACCAGGAGAAGTTCAGAGCCATCCTTATTCCATTTACACTCCCCATCTCTTCCATTTTTATAGTGTTTCAAAGAAATGCTGACCAGGAGACCAATGATCAAAGAATGCATCCATTAAAACATGCTACTCGTAGCTACATTCATTCCAGTTTTTTTATGTTTTTATAATTTTTGCTGAACTGGTAATGTCTTAATTAACTGGGAACAGTTACAAAATTCTCTTTGGGTTCAATTTGGGAATTGCTCAGTTACTGCTCACCAGGAATGACATCCAACCAGCTGAGGCGCTATTCCCCTCTAAAAAACATCCAACCACAGGGATTTATGGGCTTTAATGACAAATAATCTTTTACTTCTATTTTTCTTGACCAACTGCACCCAAGTTCTTACATGTGACACCATTTAGTTTCCACTGAGTGGAAATGTGGGATCCTTTTGCCAGCAGGCCTTGGCATAGAGGCTGATAAACAGAATTAGCTATTTTCATTATGAAGCACACTCTCTTAACTTCACAAACAATGTATCTTCTTAAAATAGGGCTTCCCCCCAAATTTTTTTCCTATACCTCAACTTACTTTCATGTTGTATTAAAAATGACCATCCTGTTCTGAGCACTTATTCTAATCTCTCCCTCAAAAGCACATCAAAAATTTCTCATTTTTTTTCACCTTTCTGCAGACATTTCCAAACCCATGATCTCCACTGCTTGAAGAACTGGTGATGTAATCTCTTTAAATTATCTTCTGGTACTTCTAAGAACCTGAATTTTTCCTAAAGAAGTTCCGTGCTCCCTAACTATGGCACTTTCTTGTTTTCAAATGGTAATTCAATACTCCTTATTTTTAACTGTATTTTATACATGTATTACAGTGTATGTTAAAAATACATGCAGAGCAGGATACTGTCAGCACTTTTTGCAGTGAGTCACCAGCTTCACAGCTGCTGTTCTGAAATAATACATTTAATCTCCAGTTTTTCCAGCTGTGTCCAAACAGAACCACTGCTCCTGTGCTAAAATCCCTTCACTTTAATGGGTACTATGCACGTATTCCCATCAGGAGCAGACTGCAGAAATAAGTCTCAGTCTGGCTGCCTTTTGCATGTGTTAGGCTCTCACAGAGCTGTAGAGGTGAAAATTGAGAGAAGGTGAAAAAAATTACATTGTTGACACCCTGGGCAGAGTTATATCACCTAAAAATATGTGCGGAGTATTGGAAAAATATAATTAATTGATTTAATTTCAGGCCAGTGATGTGTTTGAAAACAGGGAATAGAATCATAAAATCACAGAATAGTTTGGGTTGGAAGAGACTTTAAAGACCAGCTCCAACCCCTGACATGGGCAGGGACACCTTCCCCTATCCCAGGGTGCTCCAAGCCCCATCCAGCCTGGCCTTGGACGCTTCCAGAGATGGGGCAGCCACAGCTTCTCTGGGCAGCTTGTGCCAGGGCCTCACCACCCTCACAGAGAAGAATTTTACTGAATTTACTGAATATCTAATCCTTACCTTCTCTCTGTCACTTTGAACCCATTCCCTCGCTCCGTGCTCTTGTGAAAAGTCCATTTCCCCCTCAGCCAAGAGCAAACGGCTGTCCTGATTCCATCTCCAGCAAACTCCTTCCCTTGCACTGCACGCACAGGCCGTGCCTGCCCCGCTGTTTCCTGGCTGCAGAGGATGAAATACATCCCACAGTAAAAGTCAATGAGGCTGTGCAGCACAAGGCCAGTCCCGGGAGGGGGGGCGTGTGATTGACGGAGGCAATCGGAGACGCTGATGGCAAAAGCTTCTACAGCCCACCAGGAATGTTTAGTCTGCATTTCGTATCTGCCACGAAAGCCTTAAAACCTGTTTGCTGAACGTCGCAGTCTCAGTTCATCAACACCCAACACAAGGACCAAGCTCTCTGCAGTGGGGTCCTGGTGCTTCCTCCGCCTTTCCTCCGCGGAGCAGCACGGGTTAATAAACTGGGAAGTGACTCATGGCATCCTTTCTGTGAATAACAATCATCTCTTTGCCTTCTTAAATGTTGAGTTTCAAAACTGGGCACAATTATTTAAAAAAAAAAATCAGTATTCACTCGGAGGACCAGTATTTCCAACCATTTCCAATATTTCTGTTTAAATACTCCTTATTTCTCAGTTTCCTTGTAAGCCATCAGACTTCTTACAAGCTGTCTAAAGGAGACTGTTTCAATAGTTGCAGCCTTATAAAATTAGCACTCTCCCTTTCTGTGACAGAAAATTTTAATATTTAGATTCCAAGTAAGCTAAATGGAACTATCAAAATATCTTCTGCTCTTTAGGAAGTTCTGTGATACCAAGATTAAAAATAAAAACTGATCTTAACTGTAAGATCAGTTATTGCTGGTTTTATTTACAGTTTTCCTTCTTATTTACAGTGATTGCTTAGGGAAATCTGGAATTAAAAATCAATTATTCTTCAATGTCTACTACAGACAAGAGTGACATGGTCAGGAGGGCTGGGTTTTATTCACCCAAGCCCACGTCACTCCTTCACATGTTCTATCAAAATAATGTTATTAGCAGCACATGCCCCCCTAGTGCTGTCACTGCCATTTGGTTTTCATTTGGGATTCAGTAGTTACAAGCACATGTTGCTGCCAATAGCCCCAAGCTCCAATGGGATCTTGATCCTGGTGCTGATTCCATATCTGAATGCCATGAGAAATGTGTGGGGTTCACTGCCCATCGACAGCTTTTTGCTTTGTGCTTTCCTGGACTAGAAGGGATCCTGTTAATAAGCATCTGCAGGCAGATAAATGGGAATATAATTGACTTTCCATGAAAAAAATCCTGATTTATCTCAGAGTGACAAGCATATACAGACCACTTGATGAATCTGGGCCAATCCAGGCACAGCCACCAGAGCAAAACATGCTGGAGGCTTCAAGAGAGACTCCTGAGAGGATGTTCAGCTGCTTCCAAGCAGGGACAGAAAGGCCCAGCACACAGCTTGGAGACACTGGCACTGGGCTCTCCTGCTCCCAGGAGACCAGACCTGGGGCCACCAGGGCCCAGACCCAGCTGAACTGGCAGCAAATGAGAGAGATGTGCCCAGCACCTTCATCTCCCCCCGTACACAGAGCTGTTCCAGCACATTCCTCCCAGTACATGCACGACTTCATGTCCTAAAGAACATCCACCTCCTAACAGAAGAAGGAAAAAATAGGAAAAAAAAACACATAAAACCAAGTTGCAAGTGCTCACACAGCACAGGTTGGAACTAAGCCTTTTGGAGCCACTCATTATTCAAATAAAGCAACGATGCTTTCCTTTCCATTAACATCATCTTCCCCATCAATACCCAAGGCTGGTATTTCTTAATGCTGGCCATAAGAACAAGTCTAAAGGCTCTGAAGTCTCCCTCCCCAGCTCCTCCCCTGCTCTGGTGCACTGCCTTGGCAGGTTCCTGCACCTCAGGAGCCCCCTGTGAACCGAGGGAATTCATGGATGCCAAAAGCTCACTGTGCCAGTACGACTCCTGGGGAGAATCCTGGAAGAGAAAAGGTAAGGAAACCCCAGGAGCTGTGCTAATTGATTTTCCATATAAACAAATAAGTCATTAAATAAGCAACTCAATGGCTTTACTCGCATGGAGTTAATAGCTAAATGCTCAAAAGGAATTACACTTAAGTCCTGGTTAACTCTGAAATCTATATAAGCTGCTTATGCTGCAAACTTAACATATGCTAGTCAGGAATAACCACAGTAAATAAAAATATTTATTTCCTGTATTTATGTGAAACAAAAGGAAATGGAGCCATTTGTCCTAACAAAATTATGTTTCAGAATAAACAAAGGCAACTGTCTATTTTAGATTTATTGGGGAGGCATTTCAATAAAATACACACTGCTTTTACATACACTACACGTAAAAAAAAAAAAAATTAATTAAATGTTTTCTACAAAAAAAGAGCTCAGTGGCAGCCTGAGCCAGGGGTCTCTAATGCCCATGAGATCCCTGGAGCACAGAGATGTTCTGCATTTACTCCCCCAGGCAAACCTCCAGCACTGGAGAGTCTTCATCAAAGCACTGGCTCAATGCACTGCAAACACAGTCACACTAAAACACTTTTCCTCCCAACCCCTCCTTTCAGTTTTTTCCATCCCCATAATTTTCCAGGCTCTCAATATCCATAGTTCTAATTTTCTATTCTCTAAGCATCCAAGATTCTCTTGGACAAACCACAAAATTCCCAGCTACTAACCCCCTTGCTCAGTGTTTTCCTACTAAATGCCGTTCTTCTCCAGTTCTTTGGCTTGCCTCCAGGTGCCAATCTACACTTACAATGCCACACCTCTCTTGGTTTGCAATGGCCCTTTCTATCCCCCACCCCGCCCCTTCCTGCAGCTCCAGCTCCTGGAGCCTCAGCATCCATGACCAGCTTTCCCACATCACTTCCCCAGCAGTATTTTCTTTTATCTCCACATCGTCCCAATGTTTTGTCTCTGCCAAGATCTCAGTAACGACTCCCTGGAATGAGCGAGTTCTGCTCTTTATTGTAGATTATGGTAGCCAATGTTTCGTGTAATTTTGGGAGTCAGTCTTGTAACTCTTACCAACAAGACAGGAGAAAACCCACAGAAGCACAGAAGCTCACAAATAAATATATCTATTTAATGCATAGGTAATTTTAAGGAATAGCCACAACCTCCTGACATCTATTATAGTTTCAAGCTCAGTCTGTGCTGCCACTGGGCAATGGTGTGATGCCATGGGGCAAACACCACTGACCTGGACTAAAACCTACCACAGGCACAGCTCAAGTGAGGGCTGGTCCTGTCCTCAAACACTTTTCCACTTAAGAAGCAATGAAGGAACAAGCAGAAGTCAAATATATAAATATTAATAATTCACGTAAGTAATGGTTGGCTGAGATCCCATATTTCATCACCACTAAACTTCCATGACTATTGTTCCTGCGTTGTCACAATTTGTAAGACCAACATATTTCAAAATTGCAAAAGACATGCACAAAAAAAATGAGCAGGAAAAGCAAAATGGTTCTTCATTTTAATATTAATAATGTTTCTAATAACTGTTTTCATTCTAAGCGTCTCTAGATAGTAACTTTTATACAAAACTCATTAATTTTATGAATTGTAAATTAATGCAATAACTTCAAAACATCTACCTTTGCTAATTTCTACTGTATTACCAGTTCTGCATTACTTGAACATGTTTTTTCATGGGCTGCAACAGCAACAGGCCAGGATTATAAATTTTTTAAATACTGGGGTATTGGACTTCGAAGAATTAAAACCAAATGAAGAATCTTGGGAATGCTGATGAGATTGGCACTCCCTGCAGATATTCACTTTGCACAGTAGGCAGCTGGAAGATGCTTTTCAATCCACTCAAGCCAGTAAAGTACAAGGTGCAATAAGACCCCAAAATGTCTGTCTTCAAAATTCAGCGTAAATTCCTGCAACTCCAAAAGAAGAGGGGAACATGGAATCTCCAACCCTCTGCAGCTTGGTGCTCAAAAAATTCTGAGTCTTACAGGTGACTTAAAATAATGACAGTAGTCAAAAGCCGTAAGGCAAAAGATACAGAAGGTATTAAGAAATAAATTGTGTCTAAGCCCTAGAGGACTTCCCTCTGCTGTGAAATTTTTCCAGGACTGGCTTAGCAGCAGGGCACCAACCATTCCCAACCCAGAACAGCCCGGGATCCCAACAACCTGTGCTCACAGAGGTGACCCTCAAGGGCACCTGGCTGTCGATCCCAGCTGGTTATTGCAGGATTTCTGGGAGGTTCACTGGCCTGCAGCAATTTCCACTGGACTCAATGCATTCATTGAGGAACACTTATTTAAGCAGAATGTGAATTTCTGGTACCTACAAAGGCTTATCCACCATTGCTCTCAACACTTTTCAAGGATGATGCTCTTAGGCAATCACTCTTTAATTTGAGGGGTATGGTCTTTCTTGTATTTTCTAGCAAACACTGTAATTTACAGGCCTTCATATTCCTGGCAGAGAAATGTTGCATAAACCTTGAGTAGATCTTTCCCTTTTTCAGTCTTTCGTGCAAAAAATGGGGGGAAATACATATTTTCTGTCTGAAAACTTGTATTACAGCAACAGCACTAAAGCGAAAATGGTGGTAATACATCAACTTTAGTATGTCAACAATAAAATCCAGGTTCTGTTCTCCTTTGAAATTCTGCAGTGCCTAATTGACTGGAATGGCGGAATAAGATCCATGAAGAGAAGCATAAAAAATAGAGCTTTAAATTACAGTTTAATTTGTTACAAATTCTGTTTTATTTAACAGTCTATAAACTCGGGCAAAAAATTCTACAACTTTGGTTTTGTACATTTTTTAAAATTAGTTTCTAGAAAGATTGTGTTACACAGAAATTCTAATGAATTATTTTTTGGTTGAGCTCCTCCTCTGTTACCTATCTCAGATTTTCTGATCATTAGGTATTTCTCATGCATGTCGGACCTTTCATTTTTAATGCTCAGAATGATCAAGGAGCCTGATGTTTTGTCATTTATTCTAAAATTAAGATGACCCTGAAAACTAGCTCAGTCAGTCATTTCTGTACAGTAGTCCCTTATCATTAAAGCAGCAACATTTTCCCAACCTCCATAATTAACCTTTTTGTACAAGCGAAAGCAATAGCAATCTATCCTTTGAAAGCCCTTCTGGGTCTATTTAGCACACTTCTCTCACAACTGAACAGAAATAAGCCAGCAAAGAAAAAAAAAAATAAAAAACAAACCCTGAAACACCCTACTTGGAATAAAATTAGATACTTTGTTCTATATCCGTCATAAAAATATCACAAATCAGAATTAAAACCTCATTTAATTTCTTTTTTTTTTTTTCCCCAGGTCACAAATGTCCTGCTTTATTTTTCATCTCTACACACTCATCAGTTACGAGTAAAATGTGTATTATCCAATTGCTTTCAGCGTAGGATTATTTCCCTTTTTATGCAATTGTTTGCTTCTACTCCCTATTCAAAAATCAATTTTTATTGATCCAGTCAGTGGCTGCCACATTGTTTCCCACAAAAAGGGACAACTGTGTCATGCAAATTCATACAAAAAACCAAATTCCATGACTGTATCTGCCTCTTTTTTTTCAGAAAGGATATCTTGGATCTTTCTGCTTCAAACAGGGAGAGACGACGACAAACACAGGTTGACTCCGTAAAATGGGATGCAACGCTAAAGGAAAAATTACAGCGAGAGAACTTTGGCTCAGGTCAAGAGGCATTAAAGCAGCAGGGCTGATTTACCCCAGGATCCTGCCTCTCTTGGAGGAAGGCAGGACAGTAATGCTGGCAAAGTTTTATGGGTCACTTTAGAGTGCCTGGGTGCAGAGGCACTGGGGTGACAAGGCTGAGATTGACGCCGGGCAGCCCGGAGCACGCCCGTGAGACACTCCAGCCTCTTCCCACAGAACGCAATCTTCCTCAAATTACCAGGGCAATTTTAAATTTTCCTCTTGGAAAACAAGCCACAAACACAGGAAATTATACCTACTACTTTAAAAAGACCACTATTTTAGAGTTAGTATTTGAAGGCCTATCAGTTTCTTATACGTTGGCCGTGAGCCTCTGTTTCTGTTGGTACAGGGGATGGAAATATCCAAGGTATAAATTTGCCACAGTGGCAGAGATGAAACCCGTGTTTGTAGGAAGAAAAGGAATCAAGGTCTTGGCAGAAGGGGTTTTATTTGTTTGTTGTTTGCTGTTTTCATTTTTCTGGCAGCCACATGAAATCAGTTGAAGAGTTCTGAACACCAGAATAAATCTCAGTAGAGATACAGCGAGCAAAAGCAGGTGAAGTGAACAAAGCTGAAATTTAATCACATTTCTATTATAATCAAATATGCATTCACAGTTGTGTACAACATGTTATAAAAACACACAATGAGCTAAACTGTGATTTCAGCAGTGCAAATAGCAGAGAAAATGCATTGATCTCAGGAGAGTACTTCTGGCTTCTCACTGGTATAACCGAGAAGAATTCTGAACAACAAATGCTAATTACATACAATATAATCTGGCAATCTGTACAGCCATCACCGAAACTCAGCTCTGATCATCCTGCCAGGAGGCTCATTGGTCTGAAACTTTGCTGCAGAAAGAAATAGAACCCTCTGATTTTTGTCAGGCAGCAAGTCAAACTTTGAGGCACATTAAACAAAAAACGTCAATAAACATGTAACAAAATATCCACATTCTAGTTTGCCTTCCTAACTCACGGATAAAGTATGATTTTGTAACATAACAACTCACCAAAACCACAAAGAATAATACCCTGCAAATTTAGTTTTCCATCCTCAATTTTACATAATTCGCAGTTCGATTAGTAGAAGCATGCAATTAAAAACAAAGCCCACGTAATTAAATTAGGAGCTGATTTAGTTCTAAATTGTATTCCTCATGGTTAGAAAGTCAGCAACAAAACTCAGCTCACATATAGAGATAATACCCATAAGAAAAAACACCCATAAGAACACCCATTAAAAAAAAACATAAGAAAAAGTGGGCCAGTGAAGGCAAGCAATACACCCAGCTTTTGGGATTTTAACTTTTGCTTTATCTGAGCTATAATATGCATTTATTCCCAGTTTATCAAGTGCTTAACAGGCACAAGCAGCCCAAAAGATTAAGACTGTACCAGCCTTCTTTATCTCCTCAGTCCCAAACTGCCTTTTAGCACACTCAGTAAAAACGAGTATCTTGTCTCATTTCCATCAACTCTAACTGGAATCACTGTGGTTTCACAGATATATGAATTACTTTACAACCTGATTGCTCTTACCTTTAGTAAGGAGAAGGAATGCCCTGGCCTGTGGAGACTCCTGCTCAATCCCATGGAAACCCTCTGCCTGCCTCGTGGTTGGTATCCAGCTAAGAGCCCAGCAAACTTTGGAAAACTGCTTTTTAACCACACTGGACTGGGGTTTTCAGGTTTAATTGAAATCTGAAAAGCAACCCTAATTTTCATATTCCCAGATACTACCCAAGGCAAGTGTGGAAAAGCATCCTGGAAATATTCTGATTTAACACCTGCTGACTCTGCTGAGCAGAGCCTCATTATTACTCCTGCAGTTGCTAAGCAAAAGGTACCTCCTTCCCTGTGTGCATTTTAACATCTACCCAATGAACTCTTCCTCAAAATCATCTGGTTGAACCTGAGGTTACAAGTAAACCTGAGTACATGTGATCATTTGTTGCTCCTGACACCTTCCCTTTTTTCCTCACTTGAAAAATTGATCATCTTAATACCAAAGAAAGTTTGTATTAACATAAATCTATTCTACTTAAGCACTGGCTTGGACAACGAATTATTAAATCTTGACAAAAAGAATATTTATGAGACCTAGAAGAGCCTTTTGACATAGAGAAATCAATATTTTTTTTTCCCTCAGAATTCTCGGAATCATCAAAAAGATAATATTTATAGAGAAAAAAAATCCTGAGGCAATGACAAGCGCGGTATTGTATATTTCTTAAGTCAGTGCAATAAAATAAACAAGAGAAGAAATCAAATCTAATGGAAGAGCCAATAATATGTCACAGGGACATGTTATTTTATCCGGTAGGAAAAAAGGGAAGAGCTCACACGGATCGGGAGGAGATGCTGGTACAGGCACGCGGAGTCACACCCACACAGTCAGCTTCAAAAAACACACAGTAATGGGGCACACAAAGCTCCTCTTAGCGGATTTGTATCACCATGTTTTCTCACCAGACATCAGCACAGACCCATAGTGTTAACATCTGTACGGAATGACCTGGAATCTCTCTCCCGATGAGCAAAACCTCCCCTAAAAGCCATCGCCTCACATACAGAGGTCCCGCCTTGCACCATCTTGTAGGACATCTTACACACAAAACTGCACCCCAAGATGTCAGCACTTGCCCTTCCTTCGTCTTCAGCTGGACCCTTGCAGTTTTTGAAACAGCCAGCCAAGCTCATCTTCCCACATTCCGGTTACCACAGGCTCTGAAACAGCACCAGTATTACTTTCTCCGTACTTATTTTCAAAGGTTAATTAGTGTTCATGCAACATCCTTTGATGACTAAATTCCATTATTATGGATTTGCTCATAGATCAGTGCACAAGACAGCAGATTGGCATTTTTTGCTTCAAACTGATGCACTACAGGAATCACAGAGTATTGATGGTCATGGCTGAGATGCTGTAGAAGACGATGTTGAGAACTGCATATATTACCTTTCTAAAGCAAAGCTGACCCTTGCCAGCACTATTGATCTTCCATTAAATTCACCCCTTAAAAATCAGAGGTGAAAAAACCACCTAGTTTCCTCACTTCTAATTCATTTTGCTCTTATTTCCTTTTGCCTAATATATAGTTCAATGATTTTAAAAGGTACCCGGTACCCAGATTATGGCCATTTTTCAAACTTATTGATTTATATATACTCAGGTGAATTTACATACAACTCCTCTTTGGGAGGTTTTGGCTTTTGCAAAATGCAGGAAAACCACTCCCAAAATGGAAAGGGCAGAGGAGCAGCCCACTGCAAGTACTCGCCTACCAGGAAGGGAAACAGCCCTTTTGGGAAATGACAAAATAAATCTTACATCAGACAGCCTGTGACATTTGTAGTGTTTGAACTTGAAAGGAAAGAAAATTAATTTCTCCTGTTTTCACACACCAGAGTGACTGACGACACCTTGACTTTATTTCTAGATTTACCATTCGCCTTATTTCTAACCTGGGATAAATAAGAAAAAAAACCTGTTTCTAGCACTTATAAAAGGACAAAATCAAGCCACCCTTACAGGGATATTAAAATTAGTTGCAATGGATAATTATTATTTGAAGAAAAACACTTGGAGATCTTCCAGTGAAAGGCATTGGATACCAGAGAGCATTATTATTTTTACAGTATTTGAGTGCATTCATCTGCCATTGCCTTTCCTTTTAGCCAAGAAAAGCTCAGAAGAGCTCAGCTGACCTAAGTGTTCTGTATTTTCCTCTTATGCTCTGTGGTTCTGTTCAGGTCCATTATGCAATTTAAATGCTAGTTTCCATTGTTCAAACGAAGCTGTACTTCTGAGATGCTCCTGATAGGAGATTATTTTCATTTCGTTCTGTGGTAGTTTGAATTCTGGTCAATCTTTTGTGTCCTTTCTGTTCAGTGCCAGCTGCTTTGTACCTTAGCTGGCACTGAGTTTTACATTCCAGTGTTATGGGAAGGGACTGTAGGAAAAAGCTCGTCGTCCTTTTGTGCTGCAAAAGGAACAGTATTGCAACTGAGACAAAAAGAGCACACTTTAAAGACAAATACCAGTTGATAGGGTAGCAGAAGATAGAAATTTTTTTTTTTAGACATGTACAAACCAAGCCCCTGGGAACACGCAGTACTTTGCATAAGAAGGCAGTAAATAATTTGGCATGGATTTATTCTAGGCCAACTTAATGCCACACTATTAATTTATAAAATATTGCTACCGCATTCACCAAGATTGACGGAGTAACAGAAGTATACACGGCCTAAAAGCCATTATAAAAAGAAGAATTAATTCATAAAATTAAGAATAAATTATAAGGAAACGCTCGAAATAGATTCCTTTTAACTCGGTGTGGAGTTGGATGAAGAACAGCACCATGACATTGCACCTGTAAGGGATGGCAGAGGAAAGAAGGGTTTATTGGTTTTTTTAACTTTCTCTTTCAAAAAGGTGGATTTTTCTTTCTATCACACAGGCAAACGCTTACAGCATTACAAGCAATGCCTATTGCTTGTAATTTCAAATATGCTCAAAGCAGAGTGTCACTAATTTCAAAAGCATTATTCTGGCCATGACATTAAAAAACACATTAGGAACGCACCCAGGGCAGCAGGTTACCTGAGCAGACTCCTTCCCACTCGAATAATGAAGTTTCCTAAAGTTGCCAAAAGGTACAGCTGCTCTGGGCCCCTTTGGGCCTTTCAAACCTTTCCCCTTGAGATCCCTCCCTGTTGCTAGCTAAGTACTAAACTGTTTCCAAACTCCAGCCATCATTCTTTGAATCAAAAAACCCATATACACTGAAGAGGTCCGTGGAGAGAAATCCTGACCTTCTGATTCATCTTCAAAAAAAGCTTTGGATGATAACAACAACTCCCAAATAAGCATTTGACTGATAATATCATGAAAGCCAAGTTTATGTTCTTTAAACACTTTGATGGAGCCACAGAACAATCCCCTTTGCCTCTCTTGATAGAATTTCATACAATACCTCGTAAAGAAATTATAATTGTATGCAAAGAGAGGGAAAAAAACCATAAACACAATTGGATGTGTGATTTTGAGCCTATGATTAAACACTAAGATGTATCTTCTTGAGTTTGTAAAATGCTGCCTTTCATACATCACTGCTCTCACTCTTTAGATGTCAATATTTTCAAACATTATTCACACAAAGCTTGACAGTGAAGCAAACACAGCTCTGAGGAAGAAGCAAAAGGGCCTCTGTGGCCCTGGCAAATCCAAAGTTGTTTCATGCAATCTGAACCAGCCATGACTCTTTTTCTGCCCACTGTCCCATGGGTGAGGGGAGGATCAGCTTCCCTGGAAAAACCATTTTGATTGGTTTACCAAACTCCAAATGCATGAGGGTTTAAAAAAAATATATAGAAACCTCCTTTTCCCACTTAATTTGCTTTGCCTTAAGCCACTGCTGGTTTGGCCATGGGGTTTAACCACGCTGGCCTCTAAACTCCAGAGGTGGGAGAACAGCTTTAGGATCTTGGGATGTTTTTACCATCAAGCATTTTTTCCTTGGGCCATAGATGCTGTAGAGGAAGCAAATACCCCAAGAATAAAACCCCACCATTCACCTGCATCTGCTAAACCAGAGCTGTCTTATTTAGGCTAAAAGCAAGATGCAGGGACAGAAGGAGAAAGCTGTGCCGCTTTTGTTCTGAGTTTGCTGTACTTTGCAGCAGAAATTGTGCCTCTCCAGCACAGACTGTGGCTGGCAGGGTGGAGATCTGCACGCTGCAGATACAGAATCCTCTCAGATGTTCAGAGGGTGCAGCCACTCTCGGTATCACCCAGCACCCCCTTCTTGGATCCATCTGACAGTGAACAATACCCAAGATTACACAGTGTGGGCACTTGAAAGAAGGCAGCTTTCTTGAAAGGCTCTCTAAAAACGGTAAGAAAAAAATGTTTTTCTGTTCTCTCACGAAAAGCATCCTTGCCATGGTGATTAACATAACCACTGTGAGCATGGGGAGCAGAGCTGGTCTGAGGGCAGCAGCCTGTGATCACTTCTATTTCAGGAATCAGAAGAGGAGTGCATACATGAAAAACTTTACTGAAATTGTGAACTCTGAAGATATCAGGGAAAGAAGCACTCGGTTTGCATCAGTGAAACCCTGCAGCTTCCTTGAGCTACCCCTAATTTACACACAGGGAACTGAAGGAAGAAGCAGGATTCACTCTGTGGAAATTGCCCTGAAGCGTAAGAGATTTACACTGCCCCAGCACTAAGACTCCACCCCACGAAACAGCACAGGTCAAACCCTGCATCCTCTAGTTACCTGCTCCTGCTTCCCAGACTAAGTCAGAGTTTGCATCTTTATTCAGGGCCTGGAAATAACAGCTAAAAGAGAACTTTAATTGAGATTAATCCCACACAACACAACTGCCTTAAAGCAAATCTTTTATGCTGGACACAAAGCATTGACAGATTTTGTACCCAAATGTGACCCTGGCTGTTAAATATGATCGTCACATTTCTGTATGCAATTTTGTAATTCATATGCTAATAGGCAGATGTACACATGGTGTGTCTGTTTTGATGGCAAAACAACAAACATTCCCATAATGGGAAAAAAACATCCTATATTCATACAAAATGGACTGCAGAAAAGCTCTGAGTCTTCCTAACACTGAGCCACTCTTCTCCAGGAATGCTTCTAAAGGACTGGCATAATGATAATGAAATAAGAAATAAAAATATTTCCCATTCATTCTACAACAAGCCTGCAGATGCGGCAGCTTCTGATCTTCTTTCCAGTTACGACACATCAGACAAATCTTCTTTCTTCAGTCGTTTTATTACAATTCCGAGTACAGTTGCCACACCACGGGATCCCATTTTCTCCCACTCCCCTCCGAACGCCGATGGCAAGGCTGTATTTTATAAACACTTCCCAATTATTTCCCTTGGGCTGGGTGAGACACACGCCAGCGAGCACTTAAAAGTTCAGCGTTTTCTCCGAGATCTGCAGCGAGTGCCTACATGAAAGCTCTCTCTGCAGGGCACAGGGCATTTGAAACATGGATTTCCTCGGCTCCCTGCAGGATCTCACAAATGCATCTGGCCGAGGAGCTCGGCTCTCCACAAACTGACAGGGTCTGCACGTGCCTGCGAGGTCCCCCAAGCGCCCCAGCGCTGGCGGTGGGTCACAGAAGGAAGAAACCCCCAACCACCTAATTGCAACACTGGAGCATTTGTGTGCCTAAAGGCTTTCTATTCCTTGAGTGTTTTAACAGCATCATCATCTGCTGCAATGGATAGTAACATCATGGCATGCTTAAATAGCCACCTCAACCCACGCGACCCCGTGTGTTCGCTCCACACACGCCGGGCGAGGCCAGCACACCCCACACAGGTATTTCAGCTGTGCCACTCCAGCTGAGCTTGGCAGGCCTGAAAGAAAAACTTGGATCTGGAATTTGGAACACTGCGTATTAGAGGGGGCAAAAAAAAAAAAAAAAAAAAAATGCAGACACCAGTCTCAGTTTGCAAGAGTAATTTATGTTTTCTGGTTTTGTGCCGCAAGGCGATTTGAGGAGCCAAAACAAAGTATTTTAATAAGTCACAATGTGAAAGTTAAACCGCTGAAATCCATTTATTTCGCAACTCAAGTACTCCAGCAGCAACCACAGACATACCTGAGAGCTAAGTGTCCTTGATGCAGCATTCAGACATCTCTGATTAACTGGAATAAGTGCTGAAACCTACATATCAAAACAAGAAAAGGTCTGGGAATATAAGGAAATGCTTGCAAACACCCAGCCCTGTACTCCTACTGTTCTGAAAGATAACATACATCTTGCAAAATAAAGTGATCTGCAACAAAACAAACCCTTTTTTTTTTTTCCCCCGGTAAAAAAATAAGACAAATCCTTGAAAAATACCACCAGATTGTAACGTGTATCTTTATCTCCACAAAAATCACGTGCCAGATGAAAAAAAGGGTGTCTAAATGTGGAGATCTCTGCTAGAGCACCTGAGCTGGCTACAGCAAAGAGATCAATAGTGTTACTAAATCCCATTTTGGGATTCATTTTCTGGGCTTGCAAATTATCCCGGAGCATTCAGTAGCCAGAGTTCAGAGCTCGCCTTTGATTCTTGCGGAAATGAGCAGCAATTGTACATTCAGAACAAGCACAGCATATGCACAAATTTATCTATCTTATCAGTCTCTTTTCAATGACTCGAACAGTTGAAACATGCCAGATTTTGGGCTTATTTATGATACTCATGAGAGTGCAGATATGCAGCTAAATATTCGCATCCACATCACCGAGACATGGCTAACTGCATTTCTTCAATTGTAAAATGGGAATAATAATGCTCAGCAGTCCACATTGCTCATTTAATGAAATAATTAACTAGAGACAATTTATGTTCCAATTTAGATACTCCTTATAACTACAGCAGAAACAAGGGACATAAGTCATGGCACGGTGTCTCCGAGGCGATGAAGTGCCACTGGCACCTGCTGAGGCGCTGTGCCACAACAGAGGGGCCACTGCTCGGGTTGTGGCTTTGAGTCTGAGGAGAAAAAAGAAGGGGAAAAAAAAAAAAGCAAGGCCACTTGAGTTAGCACAGAAGCTTTTTCATCTACGTGAACATTTCGATGTGTTAAATCAGCAGAGGCTAAAATTATTGACTGGTTGACCTTTATGCAGATTAGAAAGTTTCATGCAGACTCAACTCATTAGGCTACAAAGCTCAGCCTGAGCAAGTTATCGGACACTGGAATGCTTCACATTAATCAAAAAGTTGTCTGTAATCAATTAAATTTCCGAAAGTCTTTAAGGAGTTACACACCTGTAGAGAGCTGTGGCTGCCCCATCCCTGGCAGTGTGCAAGGCCAGGCTGGACAGGGCATGGAGCAACCTGGTCCAGTGGAAGGTGTCCCCACCCACAGCAGGGGATTGGAACAAGATCATCTTTAAGGTCCCTTCCAACCCAAACCATTCTATGGTTCTGTGAAATGTAGCTTTTACCTTGAAAGACTCTGCTTAGTTTCAATGTTTAGTTTGTCAAGGAGAGGAGTATCAGGAGAGGCTGCAGAGCCCTTGAAGGTCCCACCCAAGGAGCATTAGGGTCACTGACCCTCATGGCAACCTATGAAAACACGGCATTTCCTGGATAAAGGTTACTGCTCAGTGTCAGCTTTGTCTTCCAAAATCACCAGGACACACATTACATGTCCATGCACATTTTCCTTGTCCTAACCATCAGTAAAGCACTTGGACGAGGGCAACACGGAACTCAGTAATTTAACAACTTCTGCTTCGGATTCTTTGTGAGCCATTTACAGCTATGAACTTTAACATAGGAGTTTAAGGATATTTCTGGAGCCATTAGCATAATTTCCTTGTTAGGATCCTCAAATACCAGAATTCTCAAACGGCCTTTTTCAATTGTAAGGTCAGAACAAACATGCAACCAAATTGCTAAATCTGTCATGCACAGGAGCCACACATCTGTGTTCCTATGGAAACTGCTTCAGTTATGCCGGGGGTTGACATTTATCCATTTTTCTATTGTTTTACCAGCTCTCAAAACTCACCTGTTCACCCAAAATTTTCAGCTTCAAAGGCTGATCTCAGTACTGGGAACACTTTCTTTGAAGCAGACTTGAGCAAAAAATGGCTCTTAATTCATGAATAGTGAATGCACAGTGGTTTGGTGGGGATTAGTGTGTGTCAGAATCTGAGGAGAAACTGAATGCCTAAAGTTTCTGATTTATAGAATCTCACCTGAGTCACTCCTGTCCTCACACTTCTCCTCTGCACCTTCAAAAAGGACACTGTGCTACTTTGGCAATTAATTTACACAGCCTTAACTTCTCTTATTTTCATTGCAAGACGACTCCTTAGCCAGGATTTTTCCCCTTGATGTACCCATCTCTTCTGATTTTCCTTGCTACATTTACAGAAGAGTCTGCAGCCATGTTATGCTTCACAAAGCTTTTTTCATACGTGCAGGAATTCGTATTAGTGTAGCTTGGGAAGACTGAGCAAATTCAGATAAATCCAGGAGTTGACCCAAAGTGCTGTCAAAAACTTAAAACCTAAACTTCTTTAATCTTCTAGATGAACACACCAATGTGATGATAAGTGGCATTCTTCTGAACTTCCACACTGCCCAAAAGAAAATAAAACCTGTTCATAGGAGATTAAAGGTACAAAATGAGGAAACAGTCACTTCCATATGGATGGAGTACGGCCATCACTCATCAAACAGCACAATTTTATACCATTATTTTTGATTACTGGAGAAGTATTTCTGATATTTGGATTACCAAGAAGTATTCATTAAATATTTTAATGCTTTACCATGACTATTGGAATAATAATAAGATAGGGATGTGTACTCAAGGGAACAAACACTTTCAAACTGATAAACTCTGTAATTAGACATTGGTTATGAAACAAATGAATTTCCAACTTTTTAACTTAAGAAGGAAGCAAGAAGTCAAAAGAAAGTTGCTGTTATTCCTGACTATATATACACCATATACTACATACACACTATTCCAGAAGAACAGAAAGCTGATATTTCTTAAGCTCTACAGACTTCTGGAGAAATTTATTAAAATTTGCCCCTCTCACTAGCTCTCTTGGCCTGAAAGTAATGTTATAATTTAAAGGCCTTTTCCCACATTCCTGTCCCATCCCAGAGAAACGCCTCCTCCTCCTAAACACTGTAGTCTTTAACCAGCCCCTGCAACTAAGCAGAATTGTCATCCATCAGTTTATGAGTATCTTACAGCCATTAGTTCACCCTGCCAGGCACTGTGTAGGAACTCTTTTATTCTCCAACTTCCCTTTTTACTTGCCCCTGCATTAAACCTCAAGTTAATTACTACCTCTGGTCCAACTAGAAAATTGGAGAAACCCTTCAATTTTTGTTCAAGTGCAAGAGGATAAACATTGCTGAACATCCTTTAATACAGAAGCAGGCACACCATGTCCTCTGTTTCACATTCAGAGTACTGACAAGTGAAACTCAAGGCTACCTGTGCCTGAGGGTCAGCACTGCTTCTGACAAGCCCAGGTTGAAGCTGCATTTCTGAAGCTGAACCTTTCCTCCCAGTCTAATTTTTTTTTTTTTTTTTCCCCCAGCTGTTTTTATGCTGGCAAGGCTCAGAGGCTTTTGTAAAATTTCCTGCAAGGATCAATGACACTGTGCAGAGCAAAATCTGTCTTTCTCCACCTTCTCAAGCCACTCATCATATCCATCTTAACCAACTTTGCAACCCAAAAGTTGGGTTTCAGTGAAAAGCCACCTCTGAGGTTGACATCACAATGCCAACACTGTGTTACCAGCTACCCTATGTGTGCCTTGTAGCAATTACTGCACTGGTTAGAAAGACCTTCACAGGCAAAACAGCTTTTCTAAAGAAAAGCCTTTTGTATTCCAAAAATTTCCTTTGCAAATTTACATAGTGGCTCTTTTTTGAACTTTTGGTATTTTGTGCTATGTAACAATAATGGTTTGCTCAGATACCGTAGCTTTCATAAATCTTTTTCAAATAGACCATGATTTAGGCTAACTGTATATATGTGTCTATCTGGCCTCAGCTATGGGGCTGCCTCCTCAAGGAGCCCATTATTTTGCTGCAATTTTAGGCAAGTTTTAAAGGCTTCTTTCACAGCTCCTGCTTTTCTCAGTGGCTGACAAATGTACCTTTTATTTTTTAAGTACATAAAAGGCAAGAAATCTCCCAAGACTATACTACTATTTGGACCCTCCTGTTTTGGAAATGATACACTACTGCAAATTGGGACAGACCTCCAGAAGTCCTGGTCCAACTCGCTTGCTCAAAGCAGAATTAAATTCAGAGTTAAATCAGTTTGCACTGGAGCAGCACAAATATCCTGCTGGATATTGCTAAGGATGGAGATATCACATCTCCTCTGGGCACCAGTATTGCCACTTAATATTCTTTCATGGTGAAATCTTGTTTTCCTAGTTGGAATTTCGCTTGCTGCAATTCATGACCACTTCCTAATGTCACCAAAATCAGGGAAAGTCTTCTCCCAAACAGGGGTGGAAAAAATACTCCAGCCCCTCAGTGCCCAGGGGCAGCATTCAAACCACTGAACTTCATTTTTCATTTAAACATGCACATTACATATTGGGGGATTATCAGTTTCCTGCCTTTTGTTGGTGTTTTTGGGGGTTTTGATTGTTTGTTTGTATGAGACCAGGCCCAGGTTACCAACCACACCACGGTGATACCATTTTGGGATGAACCATCTCCACTCTGCTGCTGTCTTTGAGGCAGACTGGGAAAACCCTTAGTTCAATTATTTTATTTTTAATTTTTTATGAGCTTTTTACAAATTATTACAGTGCTGATTCAGAACTTTTAAGATAATTTGAGGAGTGTTGACAAGCAGTGGTAGGATGACTGCTATTACTGCCAACATAAAGTAAGGACAGACTCTGCAGGATTCCTAGGACACAGTGCCAGCAGTTGGTTCCACAACACATTGGAATTTTGTCATTGAGCACCACAACATCATCTGACACTGCAGGTAGCTTTTGAGACAGGCTGACTGTCTAAATCTACTGGCCTGGCAAAAGTAAGAACCTGCAGCAAGATTTTTAAAACTAGAACCCCTCCACCTCACCCCTCAACCCCAAATAATGCACAGCTCTTGTCTGACTTTGCAGGAAGTGCAGAGAACTTTGCAATACTGATGATTTTAATAAATTACTTATATACTGATAACTTATATACTTGATAATTTTAATAAATTACTTATTCAGGTACCTATGCATGAATTTATATGCTAAGCCTTAGAGTAGATTTCCAAAAAATTCATGTTCCAGATCAAGTGAATCAGATAAAATATAAAAGTGATCCAGGTTAATGCAGGAAAAGTCAGCTGGCTTGGGGTGTAAAGACAGAGTACTGTGAAGCCCCTGGGGGGGAAAAAGAGAAGAAAGAAGAAAAAAGCTTGAAATGTGCAACTTCATGAGCTGTACCATAGAATAGCAGAGGGGTAACTTTGTAAATAGCATAAAAGATAACAATAGCTCTGAAATCTATTTGACAGGAAAACAGAAGCACAAAAACAACATTAAAAATATGTGCTGATATGCTCAAAGCAACATAACAACTTTCCAGAGTAACATACATATGGATATGTGTTTCCTTAGGATTTAAAATTAACTGCTTGATAGATTGAGGGGAATAACAATCTGTCGTAAAGAGATCTTTTAAACAAGGCACATATGCACTGTAATAATTTAATTGTACATCTCTGTATTTTAGAAACACATCTGACCTTCTGCACACTAAGAATTTATTGATTTTCAATAACTCTTAATGCTCAGCAGGGTCCTTGATTCTTGGCGCAAGCCAACAGCAAGTGTTTGTAAATCTGTCTCTTAAACTGTAAGTGCCTTAACAAAAGGTGTCTCAGCCCTTTTTTAGAGGATTTATCTTTCGAAAATCTAGCAAAGTTACGTGTGCATCTGCCACCGTCGTGCTCCATCCCTGTGATTACAGATTTATGAAAATGGCAGCTAGGCAGCCACCCAACTCCTTCCACAAGTATGGAGGCAGTGGCTTTATGTAACAGAGGGGCTGGAATGTGTGGAGCTGGCAGCTGGCAGTGGCATGGCTGAGGGTGTCTTTGGTAAGGATTGACTTCGTGGTGCCGGGACTGAGGGAACCAGCCGAGGAAAGATGCCCTCCTTGATGTGTTCCCCGTCAGCAGAGAGGATCTTGTGGGTGAAATGGTGATTGGTGGCCATTGTGGCCACAGCAATCCTGAGCTGTGGGGAACAATCAGATTATTTAAATGCACTGATAGCAAAAGGGAGTGTAGAAATAACACTGGCCGTGGGAATGATAAACTCACAGTCAACCCCGAACTTGTGTGGGATCTACCGCTCCAGCTGGATCCCTACAAGTCTATGGGGCCTGATGGGATCCAACTGAGAACACTTAAAGAGCTGGCTGATCACCACAAGGCCTCTCTCAAGGATTTTCAAACTGTCTTCGGAATCCAGGGAGGTCCCAGTTGAGTTGGCAAAATGTTGTCCCAAATGTCAAGAAGGGTGACCCTGGAAATTACAGGGTCATCAGTCTCACTTTAGGGCTTGGTAAAGAGGCCCTGCAGAGAGACATGGACAAATCAGGGGGCTGGGCAAGCAGCAGCTGTACAAAGTTTTTAACAAAGACACCTCAAGTTCTGTGTGCAGTATTGGGCACCACAGTATAAAAAAGACATTAAGCTATGAGAGTGTCCAAAGGAGGGCTACAAAGATGGTCATGGCTCCAAGGCTGCCAGAGCTCAAGGAGCACTTGGACAAAGCTCCCAACATGGTATGATTCTTGGAGCTGTCCTGTGAAGGGCCAAGAGATGGACTTTGACAATCCTTATGGGTCCCTTCCATCCCCCAGGATATTCTATGATTCTAAATGATTTTCTTTGTATCATTTTAGGATCATGAAGTGGCTTAAACACAAGGGTTATAAATAACAAAGCAATGATGGAGTCAGTAAATTAAATAAATTCAGCCACATGCATCACTTTCTCAAATTATACTGAAATACTCCTCTGTCTTTGGGCTGGGCATCACATTACCATGTGTATGGCAAAGGAAAAATGACATCTCCAAACATTCCCCTTTTTGTCCTTGACGGAAATGAGGGGGCTAGAGGAGATGTGTATCAGCGGGATCAGCTCTTGCCTTCATGTTCAAGGCACGAGGATGACTGGGAAGAGGTTTCCTTGAGATCAAGATGTCAAAATACTCCCCTTGCTTTTCTTATTTTGCTTACTGTTCCTTTGATTGCTTTTGTCAATCTATTGTTTGTCTTCCCCTTGGTTTGATTCACCTCCCATCACGAATCCCCTTACATTTCAGTCTTCTAAAGAAAGTATCTTGCACCAGAGGGAAAATCTTTTCAGAAAAATTTTGTTGGATTTAAAGCCTGCCTATTCTGATTTTTGAATGACGCTCTGATCTCGCTTTACATATTCTCTTTGAACAGTTACATTGTTTTGTTCAATTTTTTTTCTTATTTTCATTTTAATCTCCAAGTATTTAAAGGTACCTAGCAGCCTTTTTCTGTAATCAGACATTCAGAGTGCTGGAGCAAATACTCCATGGTGAACATCACAGTTTACTTTCCCAACCAAAATGAAAAGAAATGTCAGGACTGGGTAGAAAGCCAAAGGACAGGTACAGGCTTCAACATATAAATTCCCAGTGGGCCACAGCACATGCTGCTGTCTCATCAGTAAACACATCTTGGCACTTTTCCTTCATTAGTAAAATATCATATTTTTCCACCAATTAAGAACATTGTTATGCACTTCTTTTTTAAACGCTATTTACCTACTGGACAAAGCATTAACATTCTGACACTGAAAAAAATAATTCTAAAAAAATTGTAACACTGCTGAAAAGCCTTTTTTTCTCCCCTTAACAGCAGCATAAATTACTCCTCAGCAGCCAGCAAATAACATCAATTAGCAACAGAAGTAAGATGTGCTCCTATAAAAGGATATTATCTCCCCTTGGCTAATATGACCTTTTTAAAACCAAGGTAACACTTTTAATTAAAATCTGAGTTGCTTCTAGGACTGTCTTAAAACTAGGAATTTTTCATTAAATGGAGGTAATTATGAAGTACCAAACATGCCAGATTTAAAAGTAGTTTATATATATCACATATTGATTCATATAGGCTACATAAATTTGTATAACAAGCAGATTGATGTAAACATATTTTATTTAAAAAGTGAGACATTAAATCTATGTCCATTTGCTTTGCTGCATATTGGTTTATGAATAAAATATGTTGTTGCATGGCTGTTTTATTTGCTTGTATACAAAATAGGGGTTCATTTATGACAAATTGATTAATGCATATAATAAGTTGACTTGCAGTTGCAGAATATTAAATGTGGCAGGATTGCTTTTGGTTTTGTAAGCCATTAATTTTTTGATAGCCATACTAGTAGGATTTAAACACATAAAAGTCTGTTTGCCTTTCTTTAACTGCAAGTAACAACCATTAGAGTTGATAGGACTTCTGTATGTAGCCAGAGTCTTATAAAATATTCTTACACTTGCATGAATTAAAGGGAGAATAAACAGAATTTGAACATTAACCTACTACTTGCATGAGATTTAGGGGTAGTTGAACAGCCAAACGCAGAAAAAATGGTAAAGTTCATAAAACAGACATACAAATGTAACATAACATTTCCATAACAGGTGTGTGTCGCGTATCTCATCCAGGTATTCCACCCCAATATGAGGCATAAATGTTGTGGTTGGCTTAATGAAGCAATTTTAAGCAATCTTTGAATCTCATGTCATTTTCCTCATGCTCAGGGCACAGATTTACCGGGGGGGAGGGTGTCTGGCAGGAGGAAGGGAACAAGAGGCAGATTTCTCCGCCCTCCCCAACATGTCCAGGCAGCAGAGTCACAGCAGTTCACACCACCACAGGTACTGCTCTTTTACAGAAATATTGACTTTATCAGCCATTTCCACCACAGCCTGCTTGCTCCATCTGTGGTAGAGCTGGGCACGTCCAGTGAGGAAAAGAACAAAACAAAGAACACAAATAATGCATTTTATTTATGAACCCAAGAGCAGAGTGCCAGGCACTGAGCGCTGCCCAGCCAGGGAGGCAATTTCAGCGCTGGCAACGGAGCCGAGGTCCATCCGAGCTCCATCTGCTGACACGGACAGCAAGCTCAGCCAGAGCTCATCCACAATCATCACATCCATAATTTCCACAGATCTTTCATTCCTGTCAAAACTCTGAGCTGGTGAAGAAGGGAGTAAGACCAAGTCTCTCCATGGGAGATGACCAGAGGAGAAAATAATGGGGAAAAGGCACTCCCCAAAAAACAACTGCAGATTACCAGTGTCACAGCCTTTTCCATGGATTTCAATACGGGAAGGGAAAATATCAGTCTATTAATTAATTGATTCACTAATGTAAATACATATTTTAGTCAGGTGAACATCACACAGAAGATTTATGATGACATACATTAAAAATATGATGAAAAGAGTAAGACTAGAGAGCGTTCTTTCAAGTGTCATTTCACGTTAGAAAGAAAGGCAGGTTTGAAAATACAACACCTGACCAATTAAAGTCCATTTAATCTTTTCAAATGTTACGTTAACTTTCAAATAAAAATGTATTTGCTGAAACGCAAGAGCTCTACTGACTCCAGTGCACTTCTAACCAGAACAAATGTATCTACCCCGGAGCCCAAATATTTCAGCCAAAAAAATCAATGCATTTTAACACAAGCCAATAAAATTACATCTGAGACAAAGTATTCTTATTATAACCAATACATTTCCCCTGGAATGTATGTAACATTACTGAAACCAACCTGGAGTCATTGAAACTGAGTTAAAACTGGTTAAAAGGCTAAAGAGGGGGAAAACACAGGGGAAAAAAAAAAATTCTACTAGTGCTCCAACCCTGTGTATCAGAAAACATGGAATATTCCTATTTCTTTATCACCAGTCTAACCTCATTCATCTTGAACCATTTAATGCACTGCCAACAACTCCATGTCCCTGCCCGAATGATATTTTAGATGGTAGCCATCTCATTTTAATCAGGCAATACACATCCTTAATAATGCAGAAAGCAGGATGACGTGCAGAGGGCATCATACTACTACTTTTTTTTTTTCCTTTTCCTAATTTCTCTTTTCATTTACCTGTGGGTTTTATAAATTTCATGAAAAACAACCCTCCAATTTGTATCTCTATTGCCTGGGTGCCATATTGTGGGGTTTCCTGGGATGGGGCAAAGAGAACACTGAGCCCAGTGGGAAACAACCCCTCGGCAGCAGAGCAGGCAGATGATGTTGGTACCTCCCTCTCACATCCAACCTCGCAGCAGAATTGGCTAAGACCAGCAAACGCCTGAAGTCTGCCTACACTGCCTGGCCACTTTGAGCCTGATTTGTGTTTTAAACTATGCTGGAGAACACGAGGAGACACTTTTGTATCTTTGAAAATGTGAGAAATACTTTATCTTTTTAGAGGTTTTTCCAAAAACCAACCTTTATATTTTTTTTTTGTTTTCTCCTTATAAGTGACTCAAGATACTAAAACTTGACTACTAACATCAGCTAGAGCTCTACACTGCCTGATCACATCATCCTGGTTTGACAGGACTAAAACTTCCTGAAACAATATGTACTCCCTCTAGTGTCCACAGAAATCCACTCCAAATGGTGACTAAAACGCATGAAACCAGCTTTAAAATAAATGCAGATGAAAATTAATACATCTTTGAGAATTAATAGACACTGAATTAAATCTCACCCATTCACTTTTCAAACAGGAGCTAAAAATTGATGAAGAGTTAAGTTTGAATAATAGACCTGGTCTGGAAAAGACTCACATGACTGGGAATAGAGGAGTGTTTCACTGTTTGGCCAGAAAAGTATCTGCTAAATTTCTCTTTGGTCACAAATCAGGGCATTTACCCTGATACACCAGTCAAGCAATTTGTCTCTGAGAAAACCACTAACGCTATAAATTCACAATTAGATTAAAATCAATTATTTAAATCAAAGTTTTCTGCTTGTTGGTTTAAATCAGAGTTAAATCACTTTGATTTATGTCAATTCACCTTACTGAACCCTTTAATCTTTAAGTCGATGACAAAGCTGCCGTTGACTTGGAGGGGATGGTTCAGGAGGATTCCCTGAGGCTGCACAACCCAAACTCCTGCCAGGTTTGCCAGGATCACGTTCAAACAATTATCAGCCACACCTGATAAATTAGTTTTATAGACTGACATGGAACAACGTCAAGAATTACACCAATGCTGTAACACTAAAGCAACATGCAGGCAGAATCTTGGCCTGTGACATCCCCTGCTTTTTTATCTTTTCATTAGCTCTGGTTCAAAGATAACTTGTTTTTTTCTTGGCATGGAAAACCAAATTCAGCTCCATGAACTGAACTGGCTGGACCAGTGCAAAACTCTGTTTACATCAGAGATCAGGCCCCATCTGCCCCCTCATGGAATACTGGCAGGTCAGGGTCTAAAAGTTTCCTGCACTTGAGTTGTTTATTTCTGGGGCGTAATTACAAACACAGCATTTTTAATAAGAAGCTGGATAATGTTTTACTGCCATTGCAGTGGAAAAGAAAGATCCTGCATCCATTATTCACAACTCTCTCTGAACTCGTGGCTGGATTTTGCCAACATATTAATTCTCACTATTTTTTTTTTTTTTTCCCCGAGGAAAAAGAAAACATCTTTGGAAGAGAATCAAAGTAGTGAGCATACAAAACAAGCACACATGCAAATCCAAATCAGAAAATGTTTTCAGCTAAAAAAGGGTTGCAAATAAAAAAACAGAAAGGCAATTTAAACAATCAAATTAAATAATCCAATTAAAACAAACTAATTCATATATTCCCGTGGGTGTCTTGATGAGTTCTAAATGGAGGCCCGAATTAACTGAAATAGTACCATCAATTTAACAAAACAAAATGATTCCTGCCCCCCCCCTTCCCCAAAATGGCTGTTTTGCTAGAAATCCCATCTTTATATATTTGAACTATTCAATTTTTAATAGCCATTTCTGAGTATCCAAAGGGCTTTTGTGACCGGTTACATCTTTCTGGGAACTGCATGTAGTTCTGATTAACACTGATAAAATAAAATCAGAATCTACCACCCATAATGAGGCAATTATCTTGCAAGCTAAAAATAAAAACGAAAAATCCAATTAAATGACTTCATTCCCACTAATACTGACCAGTTGTTTTTCCCTGCACTTTTGTCTCAGAAAACACGCACAAGTTATCATGTAATTTGCATCCAGAAACATGCTTATGTTGCTGCATATATACATATTTAGAATCTAATTTCACACTTTATGGGTAGACATTTAAGAAAAATGGAGCTCTATTTCAATAAATATTGTTTTTTTTATATTTTCTTCACCTCTTCTGGGAAGCGTCAGCAACAACAGCATTACCATATGGCCAAGCTGGTCAAGAAATGAGTAGCTTATTACCCTATGATCACACCAAACTGCAGATGAATTATATAATTTGTCTTTACAGGTCACATTATGGTGACCACATTGGCATTGTCCCCATGGCTACACCTTGATTAATTCCTGAATTATGTGCAGAACTTTAGAATAAGCAGCTGCTGGGCAGAAACCCAATGTAAACACTGTACCCTGCTTAACTGGGATATCCTATTGAATTATCCTTTATTGTACCACCAGAAGGCTATTAATAGTGACACTTTCAATAAGCTGCATTTTTGAAAGTGAACTAGAAATCACCACAGTGGTAAAGCACTCAGAAGTTATTGCTGTACCAGTGAAGAAATACAAACACAGACAGTAGGTGTATTTTTAAAGGAAGACATTTTCCCCCCCCATTTGATTTAATGCACTCTCAGTTTTAAGTCTTAAGGTGTTGCCTGAGCAAAACAAAGGTTGTGCTTACTTGGCAAGGAAATTCCAAATTGCTGACACCAAGCAATAGCACACTGAAGACAAAGTTATTAGGATTTTAAAGACTACAGTGGGAAATAAAAGGCTAACCACAACGTGGGATGGAGGAGGTTCATCAACCCAGTCTGATGGCAGGCTGCTCCAGGAGAACTGCACAACAGCAAATCAGGAAAGAACACACAGCTTTCCATCATAAAATGATGGGCCCTGTGTTAGAAAGGGATCCTTTTCAAAGCTGGTTTAAAACATATGTCAAGGAGATGTGAAGATAAATCTCACACAGACACACCAAAACCATCTCAGAGACTTCTGCTGCACCAAGAGCATAAAAAGGGCAGAGAAAATAGGGGCAGGAAGAGGTAAAAGAAAACAAGAAAACAAGTTCATCTGGTGGGTGCCCTCCTTGTCTTGCAGGTTTTGCTCTGCATCTGAGCAGAGTGAGATACATGGGTTTGGGCCAAGAAATACACAGTTATGATTTTATTGAACAGTCTTTATTGGTGGAGAGGGGTTGTTAAACTTTCACTTAGAGCTTTTTTCAAAGTGTATTTTAGTCAAAAGGTTGGAGCTCCAGGGATGGTTATTCCAAGATAAATGCAGGAGCTTTACAGAGCAAGAGTGAAGGTGCTAATGTGGAACAAGGAAGGGAAAAGAAAATATTCTCAAGAAATTAAGGTCATCTCCCACCATTCATTCATCCTTTTTTTCCCTAAAACGACCTACCTCACCCTAATATTTTTTTGATTAGGACTCTTCTGGCAACTTTACCCACTAAAAGTTGAGTCAGACCTCCCACCCTTCCCTGTTTCATGCCAACAGAAACCTGCCTTTTTTTTTTTTTCCTTTTAAACACCTACTCCAACAGTTTTCCAGTCTGTTCACCTTTGCACCCCCTTCATCACCAGTTAAGAGGTGGCATTTGAAGTCTGGCAGTTCCCCATGTTCACAGAGGGGGTGTCCTGATTTCATCTGAAGACTAATTTTTATTTATCTGCATGCTCTCATCCTGAGAGCATCATTTTTCCTACACCAGATAACCCCTGACTCAACACACACCCAACACACATCTCAGAATCTCCTGATAAATCATCCTCTACTTAGGAAGGAATTCAATTTTGCAGGTTCAAGAAAAATCAGCTTGCAATGGCAAATTAAGTGAAAAAATGTATTATACTTGAGAATGCAATTGTTAAGCAACCCCCTAATTTGCAAGATTATTCACTGAATAATGACTCGGGGAATATCTTGTGAAGATGAGTTTTGCGTGTCTTTTCGTTGCCAATACTGAGCTTTATCACTCACCCCATTCCCTCATAGCAAGAGCTGTAGTAGCAGATTTGTCTTTAATTTTTGTTAGTTCTGGCTTACCATGCAAGAAGAAGAGGAAGTAATTCTTAATCTGCTCTTTCTAGCTAAGAACAAAAGGAAATAATGCAACTGAGCCACGAGCGAGCCTGCTCTAGAGCCCCAGCGAGCTGCCTGTGCTCAGCAGACCAGACATAAGGAAACCATGGGGAAGAAAATCCATCTCCAAGCAAAATTAGGATACCAGGTGGTAGCATGGCACGTTTTCACCCTATTTGTTTTCAGGTTTGTTACCAAACATGGTTGAAGGAGTTGGTGTGGGAAAGACGAGAGCTCCCCCGGGAGCCTGGCTTTGGGCTTGCCTGGCACAGGCTGCTCTGGAGAGGGCTCTGCCTGCCCAAGCCACAGCTCAAAAACTCCCCCTCACCTTGAGGAGTGCTGGAGCTTGGACTTGTTTTGGCAAGGAAGAGAAAGGAGCACAATTTGCACGCGGGCAGACGGCCTCTCCTGGTGGCCAGGGCCAGCTCTCCCGCCCGAAAACAAGGTATAAATAGCAGCGTTATCCATGCACTGATATTCCAACACATCTCAAAGACAGAGTTGACTGCAAACCAAGCCAAAGCGATGCACACAAATCCACGCCATTCCTAAAATAACCTCCCTTTTGTAGCTCTCGGACAAGGAGCGGCTGCATCCTCCGGGTACAGCGGAAATGTCAAAGGCATCCTCCTCTTTATCCACGCGGATGAACTCGCTAAGAGAAGCCGTGCTGCTGGAGCAAATCAGGTGCAGTTTCAAACAGAGATTAAGTGACTTTCACAAGCTGGAAAGAACACTGGAATAAGGGGAATGAAAGGGAGGAAAGATTAAAAGAAAGGTGAAGAGGTGACCTCCTTTGATGAAAAAATGAACAGGTTAAAAACTACGAAGAAAGCACATCCGAAACCCAAAAGCTCAAGCCTTTCCAATAGTATTCAGACAAACCCCAAATAGGAACAGACTGTTAAGGCTTCTGGAATCAAGAGGTTTTTGTGAAATACTATTTGGTGATAGTTAATATTCTAGTCGTATTTGGGAAAATGTTTTTCCTCTCAGACTTTAAAAAAGAGTATTTTTAAAAGCCTAACTATTACTATACACTTTGTACAAGTGAGACAGAGTTATGAAAATTA
Source organism: Ptilonorhynchus violaceus (assembly GCA_013397565.1). Classification (NCBI taxonomy): domain Eukaryota; kingdom Metazoa; phylum Chordata; class Aves; order Passeriformes; family Ptilonorhynchidae; genus Ptilonorhynchus; species Ptilonorhynchus violaceus. The sequence continues at coordinate 1,954,252 of VZRJ01001411.1, read as the reverse complement.
GTTTCTAATTAAATAAAAATCAACAGATGGCACTCTATAGGCAAGTCTTTATTTTCCTCATTCAATATATGGCTTTGACTGGAAATTCTTTTGTGATTTAAAGAGTTTGCAATTTGAACATGACAACTCTGAAAAAGTTGCATGAAAACTGTTTAAATTGGATTGTCCCTAACAATGTCATTAATGACAGATGAAAAAAATATATAAAGGCAAAAAAATCCGAAACAACTCGTATTTCCTAATTTTTACGTGAATAACATTTTTTTCAGCCACCAAGATTGTAATTATCTTCTGTTAACAAGGTATTTTAATTCACACACACACAAGCCTTGCTGTTGCAGTTACACGTGCAACTTTGCAGAGAGAATCAAAGGATTATTTCTTGTTAAGTGTGAAATTATAGAACTCTCTATGTGGAGTATTAAAAATTAAAAAAAAAAACAAAAAAAAACCAGTAAACTGAGCTGTACACAGACCGGATCTCAGAGAGGAAAAGCAGGAGTGAGTCTTCCTCACCACAGCCCTCGGCAGCAAGTTAACAGCCCTAAGGCACTTCTCACAAGACGAGCACAACTTCCATGGAGCAAACTTTACCTTCCCTAACCCTTGGCTGGAAAACAGGATGGACTGGGCCTGACTTCTGGAACACAGAGCTCGGACACAGAGGGAGTTTTGTTCTGGGCTACACAGGATTTCAGCAGTGTTTTCTATCCGAGGAACTGTCAGAGGCAACTTCAGCACTGACAGAACCCATTCTGGGCAAAAAAAATCCTATAAAAGAGTACTTCAGGCCCTACTTTGGGAATTTTTAACTAGCACTGAATTGACTCCACTCCCCCCCAGCCATATTTGGGGGTAAACACTTGGCACAATAACTCATCAATATGTGTTTAGGTGGTTGTCACAGATGAAAGGTGACAACACTGCGGCTCCGAGGAGCAGACTGACATGTAATTGCACGGCTTTTGTCCTTGTGCAAATAAGGCACAGTTTACTGTAGGCTGATTTTTTTTTTCCTACGTGTAATATCTGGATTAGCAATTAACATTTTAATTAAAGATGGATTAACAAATATTAGGAAAATTATGTCTGGAACTGTTCAATTTAAAAATCCACCACATATACACAGATAAACATATCATTAAGTGCAAGTCATTTTCTGGTCTGTGTAAAAATGATACGATTTATGTCTTTGAGAGACAGCATAATAATTTGATATTATTATACACGGAGATAACTACCAAA
>VZRJ01001411.1:1936265-1952952 GCA_013397565.1 Ptilonorhynchus violaceus | reverse complement strand
TTTTTTTTTTTTTTTGGAAGCTGTATAATTACCATGAAGTTTTAGATGTTCACTTAGTGGAAGTTCTGACTGCAGTTCAAGCAGCTCTGCCTATAGACTAGTTGAACTTAGCTATGTTTAAACAGAGCACACTGGTGAAGGAGGACACACTGTTCTAAATGTAAATTGTATTAGCAACAACATATTGAGATTTCTGTACTTCTTGTTCCATTTGTGGTTTCTCGCCACAAGAATAAATCACAGCGTGCTTTCTGCTCCTGCAGCAATCTTTGCAGGGAGAAGCCAGAATCTGCACCATGTGCCTCTCACTCTGCATCTGGTCTCCTTTTGTCGAAGCATCCTGGGTGCTGGGTTTGCTTTTTCTGCTGCGTTTCTCTGTGAGGGTAAAATCTCCTCATCTCCATCTCACCCTCCTAACAGAGAGGACAAAATTACAATCTGAGGATAAGTGGCACTAATGGCCAAGCAAGCCAAATAGAGAATAGGAAAAAAGAATATAATGTGTGGGATATTTGAATCTATTTACTGGTCATTAAAATTACAGATGAATTGCACTTTCAGCTCAGTCATAGAAAGCAACTGGGACAAGCACACTTATGGCAAACAGTGTTATCAGAACCTGCAAAATATTCAATGTTCTCATCAGCATCGTCTGAGCCAATTTGGATACAGGTGAATGGTTTTGCATTTGTAAAAATTTAGTATGCTTGGATGAGTAGTAAATAGCATAATAAATACAATGAAGCATTGATTTATAAAGTCAGCCTTTTTGCTCTTTAGTCCCAAGGTGGTTAGCTTTCAGTAAAACACTTGGGAAAAAAGTGAACCCAGATCTTTATAGTGCACTGTTCCTAAAGCAGCACCAAACAAAACAAATTTTCAGCCAAATAACTTCCAAATGGCAAAGCTTTCTGGTTATATAATTACTGAGCATCTCCCTGGGTTTAACTTCACTGACATGAGTAGTGATAAAGAAGTTTATTTCCAACAGGCAGTGGGCGTGGCAGAGCACCCACTGGTGGGTAGAGACACACATCCAATAAGAAACTGCAAGAGTTCACAGCTAAGCAAACAAGAAAACTGAATGCCTGTGGAAAGAGAATAAGCCTTTTCATCCAGGCCAATGTTTAAGGCAATATTTATATAGGTCATGTCAGATTTGACTATGACTCCTTTCTGCATGTCAAAGTCATACATCTAAAAACTCACATTCAGAGCTTGGAAGGAAGAGGAGACTCAACAATGAAGTCTCTCGTGTCTATAAAGCCACTAGAAAACACTGAGGCAGCAGAAATGCATTTTAGAGCTGCTCGTTTGAGTTTAAACATGACATTTTGTCATTTCATGGGCAAGCAACAACAGAGCAATACTCACAATATTGAGTGCTTACTCTGACACCTTCCTTCCTAAAGGCTGTTCCAACATTTTCATGGAATAACTTTGTTAAACTGTGGTTAGGACTTTTACTACTCTTTTTTTTAAGAAAATACTAGTGTCAGTCTTAGTCTGGGCCATGCTGAGGTTCAAAGCCTTGGGCTCAGAGTTACCTTACCCACATTTAAGTGTGCAAAAGTTGGTATTGGACAAAGCAGAGCCAGTGGGGAAAGGCAGGGATGGGGTGAGCTGGTTTCTGAGAGGAAAGGCTTCTTTTCTTTCCCTCATTCCCAAGGAGCCTCGTGACTCGAGCAGGCAGCAGTGGCAAAGCAAATACAACTTCAGAGTCTTTCTGAAAAATGTAACTGCATGATTTAACCTCTTTGAGGTCCTGAGAGCCATTACACACAGACCACAGCCAGCTCCTCTGCAGAGGCAAATCCCTGCACCCACCTACAAGGCTGCATCCCAACAGGAACGTCTGCATTGCCACCAGGTGCCCCGGTACGTAATAAACAATTCCCATCCATTGTGGAGTCCTCTGCTGTGAATTTCAGAAGCACAGGCCCCGTACATTTCCACTGTAAACACCGTAGCGTTTGCACCTCTTCTTTCTGTAAATCTTTTGACTCAGTCCTCAGAGCATCCTTTGAAATCGCCAGAGAATCAACACCTCATTGTTTCTCCAACTTTTCGAGTCATGCACTGCCATTAACATTGCAGAAAGAAAAGCAGAAACAAACACAAAGCCTCAGCTGCATCGCTGGGAGAAGAGAAACACAAAGCGCTGGTCATAAACGACACCGAAAGGGAAGTTCACACTCACAGAAGTTGCTGCAATGTTTGAGGGGGGAGAGGGTATTTTGAAGTGGCACACGTGCTGCCTGAAGCTGAGCTGTCATAGCAACAACCTCGTTAAAGCACCCCTCTCGGGAGTGCTAACCTGTATTCCGACTGTTGGGAAAGATGTCATTTATAATGCAACTTAATTCAGTTAAGAGTCGAAGTACAGCAGACAGCAGAAAAGTGAAACTGCTAATTTAAGAAACTCATAAAAGAACACGAACGCCTTATCAAACAGCTGTGAAAAAAAAACCGTGGCTTTTGCCCTCGTCATCTTCCATTCCCTGAAACCACTACCAGTATTTCAGTCTTCAAGCCCGTGATTTGCAAGTTATTGGCAGTTCCTCTTTCCTCCCCACCATCCCTCCAAGCAGGGCTCAGGATGTGGCTCTTATCTTCTATTACCCCTACATGGAAGGCATCACCATCCCAGCTGCTCACCCTAATTGTTTCCAGCTCTCACCCCGAGCTCTTGTCCCAGCAACTCACAACCCACAGATAATCCTACAGCAGCATCTGCTCTGCTCCTCTACTCCACCAGCTTCAAGGCTCTTCCTTCAGTGTCCTCCTCTCCCCTAGAATCCCCACAAATGAACATTTTGACCCTTAGGAAGAAACATCTGCCAGTATCCAGAGCTGCCTCACTATGATACTCATGACTTCCCTAAAGGAGTTGGCTTGTGCAGCAGCCGAATAAATTCACGCATATTTGGATTTCACTTTTAAAGATCTATGATTTAATAACCAATTGACAGCAACAGCGCACCAGTACAATACGTTTTTGGAAGGGCCTTTCCATTTTTAGAGGAGTAGAGATAACTGTAAATGAAAAATGAAAGAAAGTGGCACTGCTTAGTAAATGAGTCGTTAACCTTTCAACCCCAGAGCTCCCGCTGGGAGCCTGACCAGAGCAAGAGCTCCAGCAGCTGCAAGACAGGGAATGAAGTTACTTCAATAGCTGTAGATTTCCTTTAGTTCTTTTAAATGCTTCCAAACTTCGTCTCCATCTCCCCAAAAAAGCCCCTTGCTGCAGCATTTTATGCATCATGAGGCAGGTTCAGACACTTTCCCCTTTGGTAGATCTTACAGAAAATGTGAGCTTTACCTACTCCGTGCCCATAATGTGCTGTCTGCAGCATTTTAAGCTAAAACACGAGCTGGTCATTTGGTGTCAGTGCTTTGACCTTGAATGACAAAAAATCGCAGTTTTCCCTTTATACTTGGAGCTGCCCAAACAGCAGGAACAATCCCCACAAAGGTCAGGGAGGCTGCAGCCACCTGGGAGCCTGCAGGGCAGCACTCTTCCCACAGAAAGCTGGGAGAGGAACAGCTACCAGCAAAGCACACAAACTCCCACTTTTAACTTCTATGGGTCCCAGAAAGAGTCAGAACTCACAATCCATAGTGCTTCCGCTCACTCAAGATTGCTTGGACAAATTATATGAAAGTTTACATAAATCAGCTCTCTAAAAATACTTTTTTTTACCTCATTAAATCTTGTAATGCCTTAAGCCACAAACTTGAGTCAAACTTTTGTAGAAATGTGAAGACTTGCAGCTCTGTATCTGGATCACAGCTTACAGTGTTGCTTAGAATAACAACATAATAAAGAGACTAAGCAGTAAAAGTACCTGTGACTTGCATAAAATAGGTTATTTACATCAGGCTCCTGGTATGACTTCAGTTAAGAAGAGAACACTGCTCATATTTGCACTGATCTCAGTTATCCTGCACAGCCACACTCACCAAGAGACACACAAAATACAATTACTATACTCTGGTTTGCTAAAACAAACCATCTCTGCAGTTCAGGGTATGGTTTTATCCAGTCCACATGGAGCTGTACGAGGCTTTCTGTATTTCAATGTGTTTATTTGCTAACTGTTGGCAGAGTTCTATGAGAGTACGCTTGCAGCCAATTGCAACTTACAGATTTTACAATAAAAAGGGAGAAATATTGGCCAGATAGTTAATTAAATGGCACAAAACATTTTTTTCCCCTTTCACAAATTCCAGTTAGTATTCCAAACCTGTCTTAGGTGCCCCAATGACATGAAAACCAATAAATCTTCATTTATTGTCAGTAGATTTCTAACCTGGCTGTTTTAAACAGCATGATGAACACATTTTAGCAGAATATATTAGCTGTGCCAGTTTAATAAGAGGGAGATTGATGAAGCCTTTCCCTTCTTCCTCTGTATGGAGCACAGCACTCGGATAAGAAATTCCTTTGGATTTTCCTTCTTTAGCAACACTTTTGCCTTTCCTGGGACACTATTTCTCCTCCTTGGACTATTCCTAGCCAGTCTTCTCCAAACCTCCTCCACTGAAACTTTGGAGGGATCTTATCACCACCCAAGTGATGAGAGTGTGGGAAGAAGAACCACCTCAGCCTCCCTGATTTTCTCCTTGTTTGGGTCAAAGCCAACACAAACTCCATGTGGTCACTTGGCCCTGGCATGGAATGTGGCCTGAGGAGGTGGCACTCTCCCCTGGGAAGAGCCAGGACACAGCCCAGGCAGGCCAGTCACAGAGCCCCATCCCTGACCCCTCACTCCAGGACCAGCAGCAGCACCACCAGCACAGAAGGCATTGCTGTTTCTCAGATCAGATTCTCTGGCAGCCAAAGGGCTACTAAGCCCAAACAGGGAAGGAAAAAGGAGAGATTTTCTTCCCCACTCTATAAGCCTTAAGAGTACCCCAGAAAAAGACAAATGCTTCTTTTTTTTTTTTCTTAAGGAGGATGAATTTAAATGCATACTTATCTCACATTTAAAATTGCTCCAAGAACTAACCCTGTTCCTGATGCCTGCTTCATCCATGTGATGAACCTCAAGAACACACCATGAGCAACCCTTCACCACCAACCCAGGTGAAGCAGGAGCCCAACCCCAATCATTCCTGAAGTCCTTTACCTAGTCCCAACTGCTCAGGTATTTTGCTTTCTAAATTAAATATAATTCACCCGTTTTTCCAAAACTTCCCCCAGCCCCTTCCATAGGAAAACCTGCAAAGGGAGGCAGAAGCTGTGATCTTGGCAGGTGTATGAGCCCCAGAGGTCCAGCAGAAGGGACATGTTTGGAGTGGTGTTTCTGCCCCAAGTATGGGTCTGCATATTGTTACTGGCTAATGAAATTCATACTCATACCTCCCTCTTACTCCTTCTGAAGGATATCCTCTTGGATGCTTTGTGGTCCATCAGACTCTGACATCTAAGAACCCATTAGTCTACTTTTTATTCCTCTTGTAATTAGAAAAAATGTTCAGGTTATTGAGAGAATTAAGAAAATCAATATTAATGAGCTTTCGGACTATGTTATTAGACTGTTTCAGCCCACAACTGCACAGTACTCTGGATTACTTTGCCAGGGTTTTTGGTTTTGTCTGTTGGTTTTAAACACTAACAGATTTCTCAAGAAAACAAAAAATGGTTAAGTCTATCTATGCACCCAAACTGGCCAATTGTGAAAATTCAGTTTATACCAATAATTACACACCCCTGCCCCTAAAAACAAGAGAGCTCTAAAGAGCAGAGCACTCTACCAAATACAATTTTGAGGTATGTACTTACATTTAATATAACCAATTGCTTTAAAGGGCAACCATTTCCACAGCACAAAGTTCACATAAATTTTCCCAGAAGTCCCAAATGCAAACACTATCTGCAAAGTCCACACGCTTTGTATTTCAGCAAAGCTTTGCAGAATACATTTCACATAAGAGAAAACAGAGTTAGGTTTTACTCTTCACTTCATCTTTTTTGACAGAAAGGTGTCAATAGGAAGGTGCTGACGGGAAAGCTGACTGCAGCACAGGAACTTTATTACTGAAGTATGGGGGGATTACTTTGTGTTATTGAAACATTACTGCACTACTGCTGACTTCTTTTTTTTTCCCCTCCTTACAGTGGTAGTGATTTCTACTGGGATGAGTTACTTTAAACCTTCAGTTATTTATCAGTGGGGAAAAGAAAAAAAGAGTGAAGTCTAGAATAAGGCAGGTGAATGTAAAATACACCTGTGCAGACCTGAAGTCCCACGGTGGGTTACCATTCATTTCTATAAAAATTAGATCCGGATCACCCATGAATTCCTCACTAATACACTCATTCCCAAAAGCAAGTGCTTCAAGAAGGCTGCTGCATTTTCAGGAAAGAAAGAAGAGATGTTGATTTCCCCATGGCTTATAAAAGACAATACTTGCACATACCAAATGTTGCTGCTTAACTCTTCACATATTCCAATGCAAGCTCTTTTTGGTTCTGAAGCACTGTGAAGACTCTTAGGGTTTTTTGGTACTGGGCATGGCTTTTCTTGTTTCCTATCAAATAAAATAATCCTGTAATTTACCAAATAACTCTGCTATTCACTCCTAGTTTGCTTGTTTCCCTGTGGCTGCAAACCCCAAATGAAAGTAGCACTCAACAGGCCCCTGTACCATCAACAGCTGTGACTCTCTGAGGAGCTCTGCAGCACCTGGGCTCCTGAGGCTGTAAGAGAACTTCCCAGGCATGAGATTTCGTAAATTTGATAGAGAAAAATTTAAAAAAAAAGGACAAAATAGATATCCCACTTGAGGGGAAATCAGAATGCACAATGCGAAATCAGATGCAAACCAGTAGGAGTTACCACCCTGCTTGTCCATGGTCGGTTTATGCTTCTCAGGTGTCCCATGAAATACAATCTAAGATTTCCAGGTGAGGCAACTTTTCCACTCAACATAAAACAGGATAGCAAATGGAGTGAAACAAAGATTTTTTTTTTTCCTTTTTTTTAAACTAGTGAAGGGAAATTACTTGTGTGCATGCCCAACTAGGCAGTGGTAAGCACTGCAAGATGACAACCCTCAGCAAACAGGTATTTCCTCCCCAAAAATCAGCTGAGGAGCCCTCAGCTGACTTCAAGAGCAAGCACTCTGCTGTGCTAATTTACTCCTACTACCACACCAAGGACATGCTGTGCTTTCTTTAGAAAAAACTGGCTGTTGCGGGGCGAGGCAGACTGTTGATATATTACGCTCTGACATTTTTCATTAAGACATATAAACTTGTGGAAGACGAGCTCTTGAATTTGCATATCTGCATCCTGCTTTTCAGAGACACGTAAACAGCCCTTAATGCACTTAAATTACTTTGAGCTGCCGGATTAGCAAACGGGATGCAGAGGCAGGATCCGAGTTGTGCCACACCCACCAGGCTCTCAGCCCTCACTTTATGCAAATGCTTTTAGTTCCGCTCCTGAGACTCACAGCCACTTATTAAATTCTCCTGAGTTTTGAAGTCTTTTTGCTGGTGAGTCTTCAGAGCACCAGCCAGCAGCAGAATGGCAATCAGGAGCAATCACTGGGAGTTTAGTTATGTTACAACTTTTTGTGAGGCACTTCTGACACAGTGTGATGCCACCGTGGGAAGACAGGCCACCAATTAATGTAAATCAGCGTGGTTTCATCAAGGAGCATTTAACAATTCTAACTGACATAAAATCATAACATGGTTCATATATTCATTACTGAACAGCACTAATTGGTATGGGGAGTTAATGCTGTTTTCGGAAAGAGCATGGAACGTATGAATTGTTCCAAGAATACTCCACAGCAAAGGTAGCAATGGCATTAGAAACACAAGCAGGTTCTGTACACTCGAGTGTGCTTTAAATACTCGGCCTCACAGTTTGTATCAGAGCCGTATTTCAGAATTTTGTCATCGTCTGTTGACAACCATCTGCTTCAAACTTCTTGCCGCCCCAAGAGTGGCCAAAATTGGATATTGACAGAATTTCCGCACAGAAAGCAAACTATTCACAGGACAAAATAAGTGACAAAGGCTGCAGACCTGGGCACGCAGGCCTAGAAATCTGAGGGAAATAAAGAAGAAAATTACAGAAATTTAGATCTGACACTCTCCCGCGATACTCCTGGAGGTGCAGTTCACAGGTCTCTGAAAACGCAGAAGTGGCAGATTAGCTGACACCAATTCTCCAGAGGAGTATAATCTACAGAGTAAATAGGTAATATTGTGTACTGTCAACTCTGTTCAACTCACAGCCTTGGGAAACCCAGAGAAAGAAATGTAACGCAGCAAGGGCAAGCCGAGGAGTTCATTGAGACGGGTCTGTACACTCACACTGACCTGAATAGCTTGCTCCAATTTGAGCAAATGTGATAATGGGCCACTTGGGTCAGGGCATGAGATTCTGTCTGCTGAAAAAAGCCCTGGTGCTGCTGGCTTTGCTGTACTCAGCACAGGACCTTTTGTGGCTCTCCCTGTACAGCCAAGGCTTTATATACATTTGTATATACAGGCAATATATTCTCACACAAGTGGTTTATGGCAGCCCTACAGCATCACCTGGCTCAGGTGAGCCTCCAAAACTCTGCCTGAAAAACACCTTCTAGCTCCAACACAGCTCTGCTTTGTTTCTACCAAAGGCATAAGAGAATTCAACCCAACAAGCTGGGCCTGGGACAGCGCTTGGGTTTCCACACTTCTGCAACCTCGACTTGCTTCATCTCCCTTGCACAGGATTTAATGTTGCAGCCCCAAGAGTTCTGGCTAAGACTGCTCACTGTAAGATTCTACTATGAAGAAACCATTTGCTGCTCGCCATTCTTTCTGTAATCTAAATATAAAAATAAAACACTTGGCTTAGGACGTGGGCCCAAGGGGAACAAATTCCATTTTGCAGCCTTCCTCCACTCCTGGCACTCCTTAACTCCCACTGCCTGCAAGCATCCCTCAGAAAAACCAACTTCAATAGATACACGAATTAAACCTGTTTGGAACCGAGTGTTCCTGATGATCTTGGAAGTCAGGCCAGTTTCCCTCCAGGACATACACGACTATCAGCACTGGAGAACACACAGGCTTGACCTACCCCTTGTTATACTTTACTAAATACTGCTGGAAAACAGCTACTTTAGGATAGATTCCAAAAAAAAAAAAAAAAAAGAAGTCAAGCATGCTCATCCTTGGATAAATCTGAAGAGATTCACAGGGAACTCATGTGCTGAGTGAGAAGGTGCCACCTTTATATTCCTTCCACGTCTCCAAAACCAATATACATTTTTCATAAAGAAAAGTGTAGTGCATCATCTAGAAGACCAGCAGATTGTCTGTATTACAAAAAATTAGGTTTAACCAACCTAATGACTTCCAAGGAGCAGACCATACACATCTTGGCATATTGAGCTGTCTGGAATTTTCTCTGGTTTTCTGACCTCACAGGAAGGCAGGCTCCTTGCAAAAATCGATGTTTTACATGAGAAATTATCAATTTGACTTTATTAAAAATAACTTATGTAATAGCTCCTCTTTCAGAGGATTGTTACAAACTCAGAAATGAGAAGTAATCACGCATTTGATCCACATAATTTAAAATCAGATATGAGAAATATAAAAGTGGGTTCGAGTTTAAAAAACCCAAACAAAATTGAACCAAATATTGAAATAAAAATATTGCAAGTAATAGATATTTCTTGCATAGAAGTCATAGGACAATACAGATATTATAATTTCATTAAAAGTCTTCTAATTAGGAATTTCCAGTGGAATTCTAATAAAATGGTCCCAAGTTCCCTTACACTTACATGCAACCTGATCCTATTACCATCAAGGACAAAAATTTTCAGTGGTCTAGATTCAGGTCTGAAATCTATTTGTTTATCACAGTCAAACATAAATAAAAACTGTTTTGCTCCAGAGAAGAAAGAGTCTCACTGGCAAATGACACACTTTGATTTCATAAGCACACAGTTTTACACAAATACCAATATACTTTGGGTAAATCAGTGTTTGCATATGCAAAAGAGCGCCCAACTAGCAATGAACTTATTTTGCTCTCTCCTCTTTTATCTTCACAGCATTTGCAAGCAAAGAGAGGCAAGTGTTTTGTGGAAACCTACCCATCATGTAGGAAATGACCGTGATTTTTCATTATCTTCTTGCATTTGTGTAACTTTTTCAAACTTGTATTTTTATGACTACACAACACTACAGTATTTCTTCAAAAAAAAGAGATACATTGAAGAGGGATGAATCACAAATGGTAGGGTTTTGGTACTTCCAGTGCCCTAGAATTATTCAGAAGGACTTTGGTTGAGGAGAAATACTTCCCTGCATGTTAAGGGAGGTGGAGACCCAAGAGTTCAACACCATACCACAGCCTCTGAGAACATTATAAGCAGCAGCCCGAACTATTTGACAATATCGAAGTTGTATTTTAAAAAACAATATCACTGACAGGCTATTTTTGCTATTTTGCAGGTAGGTAAATTATAATCATAAAGCTTTATAGGAAAGCCGCATGGGTATTTTTGTGGGAGCATGTCCATGTGTTCACAGAACAGTCTCCTAGACAGAACACCTCACAGAAAAACACTGTATTTGCAGAGCATCAGCATTGCACACGGCCCATCCCCACCCCAACAGATCACTCCAAAAAAGAAAACTGCACCTTTTCATTTTCTTTGCTCATTTGAGGAAAAGGAACAGTGAATGCTGTTAAAAACAGAGCTCTGCAGTGGTGAAAAACTCTGAGGAATTATAGATGTTTTTCTGAAAGTTCAACTTTCAGCTTCTAGCACTTGAAGTGTAAGTCATCCAAGAATATCATGCCCAAAATGGTCATGTCCTACTGTCAATCAGGCCATAGATAGCCCAAAATACATGGATATTACCAAGAAAAGGAAATAGGAACATTCTTTTCTGAAGCAAAGCTGAGTTTCAACTGTTTGGCTCCTCTGAAAGGCCTCATCACTCAGCAGGAAGCAGCAGGAGAGGTGTTTAGGAGCATCCAGCAAGTTTGGGAACCACATTTCAGGACTCAACGTACCATATCTAGAACTCGTAATGCTCTAATCTGTTTTTCCGCCTCAGAGAATTAGGCTGTATTTCCAACTGCATGGAAATAAAAATCTCCAGGCGTACCTCACTTCCAGACTGGCATTACATCATCTTTAAAAAGCCCTATTACTTAGCAGCACACTCTGCATATTGCAGTGTTTTGTTATTAATACACCGTTGCAATTTATGGCAAAATGGTCAATAAAAATGTGGTTTCTAAAGAGACAAACAGCCTTCTCTCCAGCACCCAGCCCTGCCCTCACATTGGTAGGGCTCATAAACACCACACATGGAGCCCAAGCCTCAATTCCTTATTTACATACTGCCTGGGAAGCAATGACATATATAACAACAGAATATAATAGGCTCATATAACACTTTCCAGGTACAGAGAAGAATCTTATCCCTGCTACGTGGATCTTGCAAATTAAATCAGATTAATAAGATAGGGAACATATTACTGGCAAAAGCATGTGTTTATCTCTAATGATCCTTCCCAGTTCCCATTAAATCTAATTAAAAGGCACTGACTGAGTTTTATTGGAATTCCATCACCGAGGCCCAATCCTGCTCTCACACAGCCCGGCACCCACGGGAAACAGCCCTTCCCTCCTGCAGAAGCTCTGGAGCATCCTCACCAAAGGCACCCTGTCAGCAGGATCAGGGCTGGCTTGGGCAGCTGATTCTACAGCAAAGAGTCCTGCTTGTTTCACTTTACCAACTGCTTAAAAATGAAGATTTTTATCACTTTACAGCACCATGTTTTGATACATCTTGGAAATTTGTCCCATTATGGTCAACAACTGGCTAGCTAACTGGAACAAGTTTACAAATATTTTCATCTCTTCAATAGATATAATTTCAGGGGGGAAAAAAATCAACTACTTTAATTAAAAAACAAACTAGTGGGTTGGACAGAAGGTGCAAAGTCATTATTTGAGTAATTATATTTTAAAAAAACCCCAATTAGTTCCTAATTGCGCTTACGAATTTAAGACCTAGTTCTGCAATGTCTACACTTAGCCCAAACTGACATTAAATACAGACTCAATAGTCTGTATGAGTTGCATAAAAGTAGCCAAGTTCTGCTATTTTCATCTTCACTGTTCATCATTAAGGATGTTTTGAGCAAGTGCAATTAAAATGAGTTCTCTAAGCAAATTTTTTTTTAATTGCATTTGAAGAACAAGACTATTAAACGACAGATTAATACATAAAAACTGGGAAAAAGCAACAACACGCTGGGATTCCAAATATGCTACTGTAACAACAACAATGTTCTATTATCCAAATTACCAGCTTTTTGTAGAGAAAGCCATAATTCTAAATTCACGAGTTAAAATTACGTAAGCCCTTAGAGCCAATGCAAAAAAAGGAGAAACCCATTTTCTCCAACTGCAAATAACAGGAAAAAAAAAAGGACCTGTAAGAAGGTGCTGGAGGAACACGAGATTCCAATCTGCAGAGTGAAGTCAATGTGAGTTTTGCACACTTGAAATGCAGAAAGATTGGGGTCCATCTGTACCTCAAAGGTACGGCATATGCTCAGATTTACATAGCAGCAGCCACGTAGCTCTTCAAAGGCAGCACTGTGTGAAGGGAGAGCTTCTCTCCAAGCCTTTAGAGGACAGCTACTCCAACCTGCCACAGCACCAGCACAACTGCTATGATACATCAGTAAAAGGCTTGCTGTAGAACAAGTTTACATGCAGTCTTTTCACATCAAACACCTGGTTTTGAACTTGGAAATACAGCTTACCCTTTAAATAGTTTGTGTGTTTCTACCACTTTCTTTTTATTAAGCTACAGCTCTCCGAAACCGCTGAACTTAAAAGAACAACCCAGGTAAGAGAGAACGTGAACATCGATTCACAGAAACCCACCCACAGAGCCTGCTCGGGCTCCAGGAGTGCCAGGGGTTGGTGTGTGCAGTCCCACACACATCACTGAGTGCCTCCAAAACCATCCAGCCATCAAAACTGCACTTGAGGACATCTCCCTCAGCTTCTGACTTTAATTAACCCTTATCACACATCCTGCCCAAGGGCTGTCCCTCATTCCTTGAGGTATTTTTACCCTCCTCTGTAATTTTGCCTCTCCAAGGATAGGCAAGTTCTTAAGTAATATTGGTTTTGTGGATAAATAAATAAACAGCAGAGTCACTGTGACCATGGAAGCATCTCTTTTGCATGTAAGATAATATTTATTATCTATGTTCAAGACATAGCAAACTTAACTGTGGGAACATACACCTCTGTAGTATAGCAGAAACAGCTTTTTTAGGGTTTTTTCAAGAACACTTTCCAACAGATGGCCAAGCTGGAGCTCAGTCTGGTGAGGTACAGCAGTGCTGGTACACCCAGTTTCCAGCATGAAGCTGCTAATAATGAGTTGTATAGCAAAGCCTCCTGGTGCAGCCGGTGTCACCTGCTGTGGCACCTTACCAGGGAACCAAGGCCATCAGCAAACATCCCAAGGAGACAAATTTATTCCACTTGGTTTGTGTTTCTGCCTCAGGGGTGAGTAATCCAAACCTCGCATCAGCCTAACCTTAAGCCCGAAAATTCCATTTCAAAGTAATTTGCTTCCAGCTTGCACTTACACGCGGTCAAAGGACGCTGCGAAAACAATAAATTCCCTGCTAAGTGGGATGAAGGCAGAAGTTTTGGAAGTGCTTTTTTGTGACTTCAGAGGGGAGTAAAATTCATGAAGATTTGCCATCCCTTCTCAAAAAACAGCTTTAAAATCACCAAGAAAATAAATCAAAAAAAATAAAAGTAGTATGTGATATGCCATCTCCCAGGGAACTTGAGTTTTAAGTTACGTGACAGCGTTTTCCCACCCCATATAAAGTCTCCCTTTACAGGAGCATCTCTTGCAGGACTTTGCTGAGAAGCTGTCTCACCACACCAGCACCTGAGAGCTGAGATGTTAAAACCACACATGAAAGCACTGGGGGAGCCCACGGTGAGACAGCAGCTCAGCGCCGCCGACAGCAGTGACAGGCCACCAAAACCCTACACAAACGAGCCTCACCACAGACAGCAAGTCCATTAATAACAAGCAACGCCACTCATTAATACTGGCGTGGATGCACATCTCACTGACAACACCAGATTACCCAACCGAGCTCCCGTTATCCGGGGCATCGCTGCAATTTGGGCCACCACGCCAATCAGTACGGTGGATCCATGCGCTGATGGGCACAGCAGCACACACAAAAATCAAGGGTGATTTAAAAATAAAGGAGCCCAGGCAGGGAGCAGGGTGAAGCTCCAAGGCTGGGAAGAGCCGTGGGAAGGAAACGCCCACCAGAACCACCGGCGGGACCTGTGAAGTTCCCCTGTGCATCTGTAGGGAGAGCAGGCACCAAATGTTGTCTTCTCAGCTTCCTGAACTGTTTGCAAGGTTTTCCTCAGGCTTCCTAAACTCGTTTGTTGCATTACACAGTGAAGGAGCTGCAACTGTTGCAAGGAACCCGGGTCCATCCATTTCCTCAGGAAGAAAGCAGGAAGGAAAGGAAATCGTACCTCTTCATGGTTTAAGTGGCACAACCTCAGCTGCAGGACTTATCCCTTATCCTATCACACTCCTGGCTGGATTCCCTTCTGCTCACTTCCTTTTTTCATCTCATTTCCAGCTCCCCCACTCCATATCGTTTTCTCTTCACAATTTTTTTTTTATATACGTGAAATTAGAGGAGCTGTAACCTGGCTGAGGACAGACCTGATAAGACTGGAAGAATGTAATTGTATTTCAAACCCAGAGAAAAGGGTTCAGATAATTCAAACTTTGGGTTTTTTTCCCCCTGATGTTACCCACTGGTCTAACAAGAGGTGTTACCTCTCCCTACAGCACCTCTCTAATATTTTATATTACCATGGCTACCACAACACTGCTATTAACACAACCCATGACATTTTCCCAATTCTCTTATTACCTATGGCGAGCCTCAGTGCATTCCAAATTTCAGTACCTTTCACATACATTAAGCTTGGCATGCTCCAGTGACTCAGAATTTCCTCCTGTACAGGAAAATCAGCTTGGTATGGTCAATAATTTTTGCACTGTATCATGAAGTTTATCTGATGTGCAAATGTAATTCCCTCTCTGCATGCCTCATCCTGAATCCCTTTTAGGTTGAGACCACTTGACATTTTTTTTTAAACAAAATGCCTTTTAAGTCCTAATTTGTGCAGTACTTGGTTTTGATAAGACATGACATTATGATATGATGAGTTAGTTGATTCTAAGTAAATTTGATTTATCCCACTTTTGGGGCTGGTATGATTTACAAGGATGCTGCCTTTTAAGATGGGATTGATTTTAATATAAGCTGACAGCACTTTTTTTTTTTTGGTGAAACACTAAATCAGAGCAAGGTAACTATGGAAAAAAAAGGGAAAATTAAGCAAAATTCAAACACCAGAAATTAATATTCATGCATAATTGGCACTTGCTTACCGCTATGAAGGAATAGAGAGCAACAAATCAGTTTCCAGAACAATTCCACAAAATGTTTGGAAGTTTGCTTTTTATTCGTAAAATCAGATGCATGCTACAGCTGCCGAAATCTAATCTGACCATTCTGTGAACACCATGGAAAGTTCCTGAAATATTTTCCATCAAACAAGCACTCCCACGACCACGAATCTTTGTGAACCAAAGCAAAAGCATATGTACCCTTCAAAAAACTGAAAAGATTTCCTAAGAACCTCTCCTCTCTGGCTGTTCAAGTGCCGTTCTGTGGAATACCATCCTCATTTCCTTGCAACATCCTTGTGATGCAGTGTTTGAAGCACCCAAGTTTGTGATGCTGCAGCAACACTTTTCTCTTTGATAGGTAGTTATTTCCCATTTTTGCAGCATGAATCACCTATGTAATTCTGATAGCTACGTGGGAAAGGGACCGGAGAGGTTTGGTAGTTCGACTGAAGCAGAAATCCCTACCCCAGACCGACTGTGTAGAGGCATCCGCACTCACCCAAACGAGTTGTAAGCAGTTAGTAAACAATTTAGTAGGTAGTGCGTACGTGATGGAGAGGAGCTGGAGCTCTAACAGTGAGAATTCAAGGCTTTATAGAGTTACATTTCAACTGAAACCTAACTCAGCCCTCGCAGACTGGGTACACCACCACGCAGGGCATCTCATTCATGAGACCACGCAGTTTGGAAGCCGAAGGGCTACAGCAAGCCTACAGGCGATTTTCTGGCGAGCAGGGTTTGCTACAGCGGTAAGAAAACCTGAGTCAGAGCAGCACACCGCCGTTCCCGCACCTGAGCCACGCGGAAGGGAGGCTTGGGCTATACTTAGAATATACCCGATTCAAGCATCTCCCAGGAAAATGAGAGAGGTCTAGTGACCGTACACGAAACCGCGAGCCCCGCTCCGGCGGGGGAACCGCCACCCTCTTGGATCAGAGACTTCCGAGCAGGAGAACAGAGTTGGAAGTTCTGCGCTCGCCCACCCCGCGGCTGCGGGACCCCGAGCCCCCGCGCCCACGTCCAAGTTCAGGGAATGCGCGACCGGCAACTCGGGGACACGGACGAGGGAACTTTTGGAGCGCCGGGGGAAGCGGAGGGCGCTCGCCGCTGCTGCGGCACATCTCCGCCAGCCCGGGGCTAGCTCGG
>VZRJ01001411.1:1804740-1935515 GCA_013397565.1 Ptilonorhynchus violaceus | reverse complement strand
TTTTTTTTAATTTCGCCAAGGCGAACTCGCGTGAGGATGAGCGAGGGGGAGTGAGTTAGCAAAAAAAGAAAAAAAAAAACCAACAAAAATTAAACCCCACAAGCCCCGTTGCCGCGTAAAGCCGCGGGGATGGCGATGCTGAGGGAAGTGGGCACGCGGCCTCAGGCTGTGAATACAAAGTCGACGTCCGAAGGTGCTCTGGTAAACTTGGCTTCGATTAATGATGCTTCACAGAAGCACAGAATAGTTTGAGTTGGAAGGGCCGACAAAGCTCATCTCATTTCCACCCCTCTCCATGGGCAGGGACACCTTCTGCTAGACCAGGTGGCTCCAAGCCTCTGCCAACCTGTCCTTGACTAGGGCTTTAAGTAATTAACTGACAATACAAGGAGGGGATCACTCTAACAGCTCAATGCCGTCTCAAAACACCAATGACCACTCAATGTTCTCTAAGTGTTCCTTGTCTTGAGGTACGTCAGTTCACAGCCTGGTGTTCGATATTTTGACTTTCTGAGACTCTGCACAGGAGTATTGCCTTGATACCGCCCCATATCAAAAATACAGTTGTTTATCACCTCTTCACACATTTATTATTTAAAAAAAAAAAAAAACCCGAGACCCTTTAATAGGTGAAAGGTGATACAGCTTCTCCATCATCCTCAGATATTAGTTTTCTCCAAAGACAGCCGGGTGCCGATATTGATGGCTGAGACCCTCACATTCCAAGGGTGAAGCCTCAGCTTTTTCACCTTCATGTTTATATCCACAGCACAGCACCTAAATACCTTTTATATGAAGCAGTACAGCCAAGAGACTTCCAGGACCAGAAAGACCAAGAGGTGCTGAAGGACAGTAAAGTACACCACGTAGTACGTCAAATATTTCATTATTTCTCGTGAACTGGGGGAAGGACCCTGTTGCCCAAGAACCGAAGAGCCCAGTCTGGGTCCCAGAGTCGCCTCTGAGGTCAGGGACTGGCAGGACTCACAGAGGGGGTTCAGGTTGCTTTATTGCAGCAAACAATTTACAGCCAAAGGGAAAAATCCAGTTGGACCAAATTCCACATTCATCTACTGCCTTTAAAGCCTGTGTAATTCCCCCACAGTCAATTAGTATTTATACAGCCATAACTGAGCAGAATTATGGATCCCAGAGTAGAATACCTTTGCTAATACAGGAACAGATCTGAATTAAGATGAAAAAATCTGGCAGTGTCCACGGTCTTGGAAATCAGCTGTTTTTATAACCGAAATGAAGTCATGCTGAATGTCACACTGGAACATCATTCCACCGGGTTTATGGAGGAGGTTGCTCTGTGTCCTGCCTCAAACCCCCCGAGCCACCTATACAGCTCTTAGGTAATAACTGTAGCTTTATTTGAGCAACATTTTGCATTTCAAGTACAAAAATATGTAGATGCTAGAGCAAAGTGAGAAAAATGTGTGAAGGGAAACAAGGGAATTCCAAGTTTTAAGGAGCTCCTCTTTCAATCAGTGACATTTCCCACATGCCAGGACTGTCACATGGTATAAAGACACACACACTCACAGCAAACACGGTGTCCCAGCATTCTCAGGATGCAGGACTGCCTTCACAGAACAGTCTTCTTTCATCTTGACTTCTTGCATCTTCTGCAAAAGTTTCAAGGTCTGCAGGGTTGCAAGTGGTCATGCTTTTCCCCCAAACATTATCTGTTAATTGGCGTGCTGCCCTTTCGTGCCTCCTCGCAAAAGCGCCTCAACTAAAATCCTGCTTTTCAACCATCTAATTTGCTCCTTTTCATTCTTATTCCATACTTATTTAACAACAGTCCTCACTACTCTCCTTGAATAATTTCCTTTAATGATACGGTGCCATTTAGTGCCCATTTTAAACATTAACATTTATGAGAGGCTTTGAAGAACTGATTGATCTTGCTTTCAATGCTGCTGATCACATATGCATATAAACTTATTAAAATATTTAAATAATATTTATAATAAAAGCCAATGGCCTCCTTGTTTACAGGACATAAAGTGTCAATATGGAATATGCAGTCAGAATTATGACTAAAAATGCAATTACTGATAAGTAATTATTTTTCCAATTGCCTAAAAATGTAACTTGCTTTAAGACAATGCTATGAGGTGATAATTCTCGTAGAAGCCGGGCTTTAAAACACATTCTATTGAACAAATAAAGGTTGACCTTTGATAAATCATTCCCCTCAGCTTCCTTTCCATTAAGCATCAATTGCTATGAAGTGATGGAAGGATGGTATATCTCTATGTGATGGAATGGCATGACCTCAACAACTCAGTAAAAATACATAGAAGTAACTGGCAGTCTCCTATCTCCTTTCCACATCAAAAAAAGGCTGCACCAAGAACTGTATGAAAGTTTTAATGTATATCTTCTGTGAATTAACCTAAAAATGCTTGCTGAAGTGACCATAATCCAAGCCAGTAACTATACATGTATTATAATTCAGATGCTTCAAGCAATCGCCTGCTGTAGGACAGGCTTTTCCTTAGCCTCAGACTTGAGAAAAAAAGGGAATGGCGATTTTAGCTGGAAGCGGTTTCTGCATTTGCAGCCTCCCTGTTGCTGTCTGAATGCACACAACTTTGTTCAGCTTTCTGTGTGGTGTCTGACTGTCGAGACACGCAGGACCCGTGGCAGATACACAGATCAGGAACCAGACTGGCTTGTCAAATATTTATTGAAGTCTCCAGCCGGTCCCATTTGAAAGAACCAAACCAGAAGCACTGGAGAGTCAAACAGAGAGCAGATACAGAGGAGAGAGACAGAAAGGAATGGAGAAAATCTCTTTGCCTTGCTACAGCCAAAAAAAAAAGTTAATTGCATAGGAGACCAGAGTGAAGTACTTGTCAGAAGTAAATTCAAAGTTAAAGCTGCTGTTGGAGATCTGATCGCACCTACGGTACTTTATAACTTCCTCCTCCCGAGCAGAGTTATTAACACTGACAAGTTAAATAAATTAATTCATCAAGCTATAGAATATTATGAAATCTCTTATTGAGATAAATTAAACAAAGTAGAACCGATCATTCATACTCACCGGCGTAACACAACACAGGAATATTAATTATCACCAAAAGGTAGCTCTGGCGTTAGTCGCTATGAAACCACCTCGATTGTGTCACTGCAGCTGGGCCGTGCTGTTGTTTATTGTGTGTCACTCGAGTGTTTATTTGTGTGTTATTCGAGTGGCTGTGTGGGTAGGCAGGGGTGGTGGCACCAGGGGCTCGGTGTGCCAGGGGCGGTGGGTGCAAGGGTTGCTGGCGGGTGTGCAGCCCTTCGCGGAGCATCCCGTGCCCGGCCTGGTTGCTGGGGGATGCCGCTGGCAGCCCGTCCCGAGGCGCTCGGGTGCCCTGCCCTGCCCCACCACGCACAGAAAAGTTGCCAGGCAGCAGCTGACACAGGGGCAGAGAGAAGGGAGAGAGTATTTGAGAGATCAAGAAAGGAAGAAAGATCGAAGAATAAAAAAAGAACAAAGAAACGCACCCTATCCGAATTCAGGGGTCTGCACTACACGCTGTCCCTGCTGGAGAAAACATCCCTAAAGGAATTTTTCATTACTGCAGTGCCAGAGTGGTTTCATTATTAAAGACTCTGTGAGTGTGCATCTCCAGCAGCTGCAGGAGAAGTTGTCCGTGTGTGAGCTGTGATGTGTGCATTTGCATGCCGAGTGTCACGGATGGAAATTGCTGCCTGGCATTCCAGAGGATTTGGCCTGGCTTTAATACATAAATTGGGAGGTATTAAAGCCCACATAAAAACGGATCCGTGTGAAGACCTGCCTCACAAGTGCCATAATAAATGGGACAGGCAACACACGAAGTCCTAAACCCGGAAACCATGACCTTGATCTGTGCTAATCCCCATCTTCCAGCTACTGTAAGGAAATTTTCCTTTTTTTTTTCCTTGCAAAATGCTTGAGAGGTGGTGCTGGGCCACACCAGGTGGAAGGCAGTGAACTGATGCAGCTCTGCTAAAGGGCAGCTCAACGCCAGCTCGTGGTACCCAGACATCTGCTAGGGACAAGTGACATTTTGCAGTTAGCTGGACATGCTCTAGCGAGGGCATAAATGGGAAATCTTAATGCTGATTGCAAGGTTTGTTTCTCGTAAAAATAGCCTCATAAAAGTTATTAGAACAGAAAAGGACTCATCACCTTTTGAAGTCTGTTTAAAGGACAATTTTGAGGGAAAAAAAAGCATCAAGCATCTCTTTCGAAAGAAACTTCCAAATTATTTTATTACCCAATAAATTAAGGTGCTTATACAAAACAGGCCAACTTCCTTACTGCCATCCTGCTGTACTTGCAGGTGCTGCACCCACATGCATGGAGAGATCAAACTTATTTCCAATGAATGGAGTAGAAACTCCTTGTCCAAAAAAAAAAATGTTTATGGTCAGCGCTCAGAAAAAGTATGAAAAAGTATGAAAAGTATCTGGTTCAACCTGTTTCAATCTCCCATGGTAAAATTTGCGTCCAGACCCTGTGGCATTTTTGCCAGTTCAAAGTACTTCATTCACCAGTTTATCCCAAAATAAATATACTCCATAGCTCCAAGTAACATAATAACATTAACTTTATTTAATAAAATGTGACTTTCTGAGACAGTGGACAATGTGAGTTCATCTCCCAAATATCCATGAGCGTGTGCTTAATCATGAATTTATTCCACATCATTAGCCCTGAAGGTCCAGTTACTGAAATGATGAGATTTGGACAACTAAGTGCCTCTCCAGTACTACCAAAGAGTGGCAGAGAGAGCCAGTCCTACCATCAGTAACTTTGGATTAATTCCATAGTTTATGGCATTCACACAGCACCTATTTAAAAACCTGCATGAAAATTGCCTAAGGAGAGAACTCATCTTTTCTTTATTTCTTTTTTTATTAGATCTCAATGCAACTTATTTATAAAATTTTCAATTTCGTCCTGTAAGTGTTGTGAGGTAAAGTGTGCAGCTTTATCCACCTCTTTTATTTCCCAAACACAGCATCAGGAATAACCTAATGGGATCTTTCTCAGTGATAGCAAATGATTAAAATAATAATAGTGCATAATGCATAATGTCATTCGACAGAAGTCATTATCCATTTCCACAATCTCCTATTAGGTTTCCATATTTTACTGCTCTCAGGGAGCATAGATTTGCCAGAAGCACAGAAGTAATATCTAAAAAAGCAAGGGGCTTTTTTAAGACTTACACCTGGTGGTGCTGAAATTGGAGATACTTAATAAGCGTTGTAAATGGATCCTGTTATGACACATGTCAATGGTGTATTCACAGTTGTGGGCAAAACAAGGAAAGATGAGATACCACACAAATAGGTGTGCCTATCCTGACGAAACTGGGAAGCTTGTGGTTGTTTGGCATGCCCTGGAAATACATAAATCATTTCTCCTCATGACAGTAAACCCAACTATAATAAATGAGGGGGTTTTTTATTTAAAAAGTACAGTTGCCACTCTCTGTTGTACATCAGCTCCATGTGCCAAAAATATCTCGGCTTGGAGCAAAAGAGTGATGATGCCTCACATTGGTATTTCAGGTGATTTTCCCAAGGGAAAAGCCCTCCCTTTCCACCCCAAACATACCTCCACATTGCTTGATTCATCAGCCTTATAAATTCATAACACTTCACCTCCTTGATAAAAGTTAGCCACTTGCATTACGGAAGGAGCCTGCATGAACGCTTTCCTTCTGGCACTGTTTTTTCCTACAGAAAAGCGGAATTTTACTACTTGGATGAGGTTTAGCCCTTGGCTGGTGGAGCATCATCCCAGGCCCTGTCCCAGCCCTATTGCAGCAACATCAGTGCTGCCTGGCCGGGCATGAGAGCTTCTGTGCATAACTGTTTACTATCCAAACTTCCTTTAACTCTTCCTTTAGGAGAAATTAGTGGGATTTACCAGCCTGAGATGTTGGGAAAATTATCCTGCCGACAGCTATTATGTTCACTTTTTACTCCCTTCCTCCAAAATCTACCAGAATGAAAACTTATGAGTCTGCACCGCAGCGTTTCAAAGACTAAACGAGCCTTCCCCCCCTCCCCGCAAAGCAAATTATTGTGCTGCGGCAGCCAGGTGCCAGAGCAGGGTTTTCATTCTGGTTTTGGGCTAAATCTGATTAATCATAAAACAGATCAAATAAAAGAACATCTGGTGCAAGATTTTTGCCGTCGGATAAAGGCTTTACGGTGGTGCTCCAAATGGCTGCTGTGGCCAGCAGCCACCACGGCAACAGTAGGCAAAATTCTCCTTCACGGCAAAAAAAAAAAAAAGAAAAAATCAAAACAATTTGCATAAATAATTGTTTCCCCCCATAAAGCCAAGAACAGAGCGTGGGAATGTCATTAAAGTTTAAAACAATCCCAAAAACTCAGTAGGCGAATAATAGTTGTCTCTACCATCGAAACATCATGTTCGAGGTACCTTGTTTAGAATTTAAAAATGCAGACAGGCTCCACTGTCTGCACCATGCTTTTACGCTTTTAGCATAATCAGGCTCTGAATGTCATTTAAATGCACCTTTTAATATCGCTTTGTCTTTCATCGGGGAATAGTAAGGCTGCTACAAAAAAAAGGTTTAGTTTATTTTACTCGCTTTTGTTCTTTTTACAAAAGGTAATGTGAAAATGTGCCCCAGGGTCTGCCCCATCCCGGCGCAGGCAATCCGAGGAGTTTGGGAGGAGCGGGATCTGTTTGCAGTCCTTGAGTGCCCCCCATAGGCTGCTGCTCAAATCATCCTTGTAAACTAGGCACAAACCCGAAAATCTTTCAGTTTTGGGGAAAATGAGCCTAAAACCTTAAAAATGAAGTTCCCTTCATTCCGATCAAAATATAGATCACAAAGGAACATTACAGTGGTTGACAAAACTGCAGCGACAGTCACTGTTTACATTATATTTTATTTTTTGAAAGCTGTCTGTGTTTAGTAAAGTTAAGGCTTCAGATAATTCTAAATATAACTTATTTAAATGTCGCCATTTAAACTGAAAAAAATTAATAGTCATGGCATATTTTAAGTCAGGATAGTTACTTTTCCAGCAGAATTAAAAAATTAATTCAAGTTTTTATAGGAATAGAAACTGCAGAAGCATATTGTAACTTGAAATTATATAGTTCTCAAAAGAAGAGAATTGATATATATTCATAAGTTCTATTAGAAAATTAAAAAAAAACCCAAATCAATTATGGTGAATACTTAAAAAGTAGGAATTTTAAACTTACGTTAGTGTTCCTTCTTTTTATAATTGATACTAAAATAAGTTGTCCTTTTATCTGCTGGTTGATGTTACAGCAAACACCACACTTCATAGCTGGAGAAATTTCACACACACGACCTTGGCAGGGTCAGACACCTCCTTGTCACATACCCACCCACCTTTGGAGCATCTTCTGTCTGCAGAAATGCACTTAAGGAACATGAGGAAGGGAGGTGGCAAAAGGGGCAAAGGAAAGCATTGAGGAAAAAAAAAATTAACAGGGATATAAAAAATATGTTCGACAGGTGCAGTCATATAAAAACGTGTTAGAAGGCGCTTCACAATGTAACAGAAAGCTCTGAGGGGTTAATTCCCCCAGGCTTATTTGGCTAATGCTGTTAGGGAATCACAGCATTTGCTCTCGTGTCAGTAGATGGAATAACAATGAAACTCAGAAATTGCTACATGGAGGAGAGGGAGAGCTGGAAATGAGAAAATACAGAGAACGATGCAGAGGGGAAATCCAAATTAAACTTCTAAACAAAGATCACATTCATCTTTATAAACTCCTCCTTGTTACAGAGGCAGGTAGGTCTGCCATCCGTGCAAGCAAATCAGAATAACATGGCTCTGTACAATAAATTTAATCCCTGACCTAAAGCTGCAGTGACTGTTCCCATGGAATGACTTTGGCTCTCCTCAGTGTGAAGTCCAGCTCATTTGCTGTTACCCTTCCCTCGCAGGAGAGACTTCTGCTCACTTGCAAGTGCTGATGTAGTGGGACACTGAGCAGCCTGTTCCTTCCCCCAAGCTCTGCAGGGCACACTGAGTAGGTCTGGAAGAAGTTTCCTTAAGCAAGTTGCTGGGTGGGTCCTCACTGATAATCGTTTTCACTGCTTGGGGTTTTAGATAGATCCCTGTTGAAAAATGTGATTCTGATTCAAAACACTGATTTGCTCCTCTTCCCCCCTCTCTCCCTCCTCTAAAGGGTGGGTATCCCCCTCCTCTAGGCAGGACAAATTCTTGTTTGCCTGGAGTGAGGATAGAGGGAGTGCTAGTGGGAGGAAAGGAGAGGAGTGGAGAGACAAAAGGCCTTTGTGTTAAACCAATCCCTTGTTTTGGTGATCCTGGTTAAGGTGGGAACTCACTTCAGTGACCTGAGCGGCTCTTTCATGGCTGTGTGCTACGTTCCCATGTGAAGGGAGAGCAGCAGCAAGCTGTGCACTCAGACAGGAGTGGAAGGGCACTGGGTATTGGGTAATGTCCAGTGACAGCTGCACGTGCAAAAGAACTTCAAGGGCTTCACATTGTTTGTTCAATACAGGAACAGCAGCAAGAGAGAGCAGATGATGCCAAAACACACGTGGACATCTGTGGCTGTGAGGGACCTGGCCTGAGCTACTGAGACTTCACTTTCAGGTCTAGTCATGAGTATATGAACCTGTTCTTCTCCAGTCCTTTTTTCCTTGAAGGAAACATGGCAGTTCTTCTCTGCACATGTAGAAAAAGGGGGCTCAGCTCCTCTTCTCCATGCAAGAGGGACGCAGTTCAGCATCTGCCTATTCCTGTCCAAAGGGCTTTCACAGATCCTGTCATAAAAGCCTGAAGGGAAAATTGCAGCAGAATGAGAGAGGAAATTCCTTCATAGATAAATAACTAAGTGATTATAAACAAAAGGTAGCAGTAAATTATCATTATTTTCTCAGTGGAGAAAGTGGAAGTCTCTCCAGGAGTCCCCAAGGATATTTCTGCAGTATCACGAGCAAGCCAAGAAGACATCACTTACGTTGTGGTTTACACTTTGTCTATCCTGATACATGCAGAAGCCTTGTGTGAACCACTAACCTGGTGCCTTTCCTCTAAACGAGAAGGCGGGGGATTGAAGGGTGAATAAATAATACAGGGAGCATGGAAAAACAGAGAGGGAAACCCAAAGAAAGGCACAGAAGAGAAAGTCACTGGCAGCTGGGCCACTTGGGAAGACTGGTCCTGAGGGGAAACCTTCTGCAGCTGATCTTAAAAGCTTATTCAAATCAATTAAAAAAAAAGAGGAAAGGAAAGGAGAGGCAGGAATGGGACCGAATTATCTGATGGAAAGAGGTGTTAAATTGCCATTGGTCCGCAGGAGGATTATTGAATGAAGGGGTCCTGCAGCTTTCGAAATCAGACCTAATTTACCTCTTTATCAGTCAGGTTTTTGCTTTGTGGCAGCACACATCCTGAAGCTGGCACTTGGCCAGTACTTTCAGATGATGAAAATAAACTTAAATTGGCAGATTCCCCCCATCATCTTCTTCTGAGACTTTTAGGGGTACAAATATCTGCAAAACAAACAAAAAAATACCAACCAAAACCAACAAACCAAACCAAAATAAAAACCAGACACCAGGGAAGGTATTTATGTCTTTTCTCAAAGTAAACAAAAGTATCTCTGCAAACACATAAACTAGGAAGGAGACAAAACCATTTAACAAGCTCTCATATTAAACACACTTTGATAGAAAGCTTAATTACTTCTTTCTGGAAAAAAAAATCTACAAGGATAATGCTATAGCAGGACAAGTAGCTGGGATTATTTGAAATGAAGGCAGGAAGATCTTGTAGTGCCCTATGGCAATCCATCTGGGGAAGATTTCAAAAATATCCAACACTTACTTTAATATAGTCTGTCCCAAAGGCAAAACTATTTGCTTTTCACAAGGATTTTTATGAGCTACATCTTAAAAGTAATCACTGGCAGAGATAATTTATTGTTAGCCAGGGAGGATATTGAAAGGCGGGGGAGCTATTAATCATCTATGCAGATATGGGTGAGATGCTGGCCCTATGGAAGTCAATAGTAAAATTCCCATTGACATCTGTGAAGCTGGGCTATTACTCTCTGTGCTGGAGGTTTAAGTGTTTGCTCTCTCTATTAGGTCAAGTTTCTCGTTCGCATAATTTTCTGATTTACACAGAGTTACACCGTGGCTTGACCGAGGGAATATCTCCAGTCTGCTGGAAGGAGTGTTTTCCTACAGGAGGACTGCTTTAATATTTATAATGGGAATTGTTTCTGTGTTACAAGGTACAGGCATGCTGTAAAATGTGGGTGTAGAGGTACAGTCGCTGTTTGTGAGGAATCGTGAGGAGGCTGCAATTGAGATCTTTTTGAGTGGGGCAATGTCACGCTCCCTTCCTGGCAAGTCCACCTGTGTTTCATCCTGCTTTCCTTACTAGAAGTTCACAATAGAGCTGTCAACTGCAACAAACCAACAGCAAGTCCAGAAATATCCACACTCAAAATGCTTTCGTACAATTCCCCGTATCCTTCAGCTTCATCCATGCCTTTGATGGAAAGCGGGGACATGAGCCCCAAGAGTTAACTCTGGAGAAAAAAAACAAAAAAAACGAAAAAAAAGCCATAAAAAAGATACAGCTTTTCTGCTGGAGAGGATGATGTGTTTCATAGCAGATCACTTGATGACACCACACCACTTAGATGCCCTGATCAACACTCTCTCACTTCTGCTCGGTGTTTAGATCCTTTGTGAAATGCGTTGCCGAGAATTCACACGGCTCCATCTCCTCTGCAGCCATCAAGGATGTGATCAAATTATTTCCACCTGCCTGTAGACAAAGTGCTCTGGGGGCATCATTGTTAGTCTGAGCCCATGGGAACAGAAGTGATTAAACAATTGCTGTTTAAAAATAGCACCACACATCAGCAGCGGTCCGTCGCGGAGTCAGCTGTGCACCGGCAGCGGCAGAGATGTTTGTTTTCACCCTCTTCTGGGCTGTCATGGCAGACAAAATATTCCCTTTCTCCGAATTGATTTGTTCTGAAAGCCCAAGTATATTTGTTTTCCCGAGCAAATCCTTATGATTAATAGTAGTAGGTGAGAGTTATTCTGTGTGCTTTATTTTAATGAATAAAACCCAGAGCACAGGGAGGTTTGTGTTCAAACAAGGCTGGAACAAAATTCAGTGAGAGAGTTTTGCTTTTCATGTGTCTTTTTATTTTTTTGGTGTTCAGGATTCAAATCTGTAGCACCACGTCCTAAATCCCTATATGGGAAAGAAGGGTCAGGCCCCAGTGATGGATTAAATCTCCCTCACCAGAATATTTGAAACTGCTGTTTTGTTCAGAAGCACGGAGCTGATGAAAGGAACGATAGCCTTATCTATATATTTGTTTTCATGTATATTCAAAACAGGCTGAAAAGCCTGGTCTCTCTTAATTAAATCATGAATAAATATGAGATTTCCTCCCTTTAAAGCCCAGCCCGCTGCCTGAGCTCAGACTCTGCACACCAGGCAGAGTCTGATCGGGCAGGTTCAGCTGGCTGAACCCTTTTGTCAGCAGCTTGAGTGATACGTTCAAAGTGCACGATCTGGCCTGGCACGTGGAGAATGAGATCTACTGAGCACAACCCTGGCGCCTCAGAGCCTGAAATTCAGACTCAAAAGACGCACTGGCCTCCTTCCCAGGGCTGTGGGATGTCAGTCCTGGCATCCTGCACCATGATCCCACTTCCTGGGACCCACATTCCTTATTGTCACCTCGGGAAGAAGCGTGTGCTCCTCTCCAAGGAGTCGGGCAGCACCAGGTGAAACCCCCAGCTTGGGGCTCGTCTGAACTTCCTAAAAATACAGCCCCATCTCATTATTCCTTGGGGGAGTGAGCACATGGAGCAGCCAAGAAGCTGGGGCAGCAGGTCTGGAGCAGCAGCAAAACCCACCAGGAGCACACCCAGACCTCAGAGGTGCTGGCAGGCGTCGCTCTCCCCACCCTGAGCTCCCACGCATGAGCTGCTTTCCGTCTGTCATCCCGGGGCTGGCCACCCATCCATCCCGAATTTTGGAGGGAGGATGCTCCTGGTTGTGGAGCACGTTGCCCTTGCCTGTGCAGGGCAGAAGGCAGCCAGCAGCAGCAGAGGCGGGTGGTGGATGGCTCGGGAAGGAGCGGGAGGATGGTCCAGGACACGCGCTCAGCGCTCGGCACGCAGAGAGGCATCAGATGCAGAGAGCTTCTTAATTATGGCAATTCAAGGCAGAAGTGAAATTGCCTTCCTAATTTTGGAGAGAGCTGATAGGAAACACCCACCCTGCTGAGGCTGGAGCACAGATGGAGCCGGACTGCCAGCGATAAGGTCGTTCAAGGGGGAATGTGGAAAGGGCAGTGCCTTTGGGGCAAGGGCCTGCTCTTCCCCTGGATGCTGGCTGCTGAAACTCTCAGGCATTGCCTTTAGTTGCCCCACTCGTTCACCAATTCCTTCAGGAGAGGAGCTAGTGAAAAGCACGCATTGCTGGATGAAATATTCCCCATTTGTTCAAGCTTTTCCAAAGGGCAGCTGATTTCAGTGCCAGTGTGGCTCTGTGGAAGGGCTGCGGCAGTTTGTTCCTCTGGCTTTTCCACACAATGCACAAAAGCCTTTCCCACTTCACCAAACATCCATATCCCCAGAAGTGCATCACAAGCCTGTATTCATGTAGACGTCCAGAGCTCAGCAATATCCTTGGAGGGGGAGTGGGGTTTCCCAAGGGAGATGACTAACCCTGATTTTTTTAATCAAACAGCAGAGAGCTGTAATGCAAACAGAGATCCAGATGCCATTTTCACATCCCATTCCTCGGTGTGTTAACCCTTAATAACACCTGATCTGCCCACAGGCTGCAGAAGGAAGGGCTGTGCTGTGTCCTGCCTGCACTGCCCTCAGCTGTTGGAGACAAAGCTCATCCTGCTGGGTGGGAGGGAGAGGATGCTGAGCCTGCCAGGAGCCTATGAATGCCAGCACCTGAGAGAGAGCACCAGGATGGGCTGAGGCAGACATGGTGGCAACCTGCAGAAAAAGACTGAATCAGGGTAGGAACTCCCTTTTTGAAGTGGGGGAACGCACAATACATGAAGAATAGTATATAATTCTGAAGCCAGACCATAAAAGCCACCCTCTGCCACTTACTTTACCAGTTTTGGGCACCTTAAAATATGCTGGGGAATGGAATGTGCATATGGTGAAATGTGAGCATGCATCTGTACAAGTGCAGTGGTTGGTAGAAATGGAGGCAGTGAGCGGGGAACCAGCTAAATGTGATTTTATGCTACACTGAAATGCTCAACACAGGAAAATCAAGGTCATGGTTTTTTGTGTGCATTTGTTAAGTCCAGGCCAGATTTAATGGCTCAATTTTGAGTTACTTTCTCCCCTGCTGTTCCTGTGTTAGAAATCTCACATGTACCTTGTACCAGATTATATGATGGGTTTATTTTCCTCTGGACAGCATCACTTTGGTGCTTTGAACCCCTCTACAGCCCCCATCTCACTGTCAGGTGAATCCACATCCCCTCATGGTGCTTCTACATTAAGTTGCATCTCTTAGGCCAATTCAGGACAGCCACTGTCAGCAGCACAGTACACAAATTTCAAATTAGCTCTCAAAGTAATCAACGATTTATCATTTATTTATGCGTCCTTTTTATATCTAGCTTAACATTTAAGCATTAAGATAAAAAAAAAAGAGTCTTTGAGTTTACTATTACATTTCACTCTGCATAATTGGAAGTATGAATCCTATTCTATTTGATATACAAAACTCTTGTGATGGGCTGTAATTCAGCTAACATTTCTGCTTTTAGTACATCTTCCTTCCTGAAGTTCACTAAAAGGAGTGGGGGGAAAAAAAAGTAGATGTGTGTCACACAGTGCTTTTTACATTGTGGAATTCATAACCCTCATAGGACAATAACATAAATGATGCATCATCAAGTTCTGCATTGTCTGAGGCACGTACCTGACACTGACAGAGAAGGAGCTTTTCTGAATAATCCCTTCACAGGAGCAGCCTTGGAGGGGCTCTGCTGCCCTGGGCAAAACTCCACTATCACCAGTCACCCGTAAAAAGGGGACCTGCCTGCTTTGCAAGAGTCACTCTCAAGACTTTAGAGTTCAGCTTTTTTCTGGCACCCGTGTTACATCTGCTTTCCAGAAGCAAGGCTGCTTCTGTAGCTATTTTTTTTTTCTGAAAATGGAAAAAACCTTTACTTCTGTGCTGTGTCACTTTTTTTTTTTTTAAAATAAAACTCTTCCTTCCCCCACCCCTTTTCCCATTCCTGTTCCTATCCTGGCTCCCACTGGCCCAGCAGAGGTAAACAGAGTCCCTGCTGCTATGAAAGGAAAGGGAAAAGACTTCCCACCCTGAAGAAATCAGCCCAGCTGAAAGTGTCAGGCCACCAAAACTGGTCCTTGTCAGCTGCTGCAGGAACCATGAACTGTTGAGCTTCCCAACAGAGCAAAAGTGAAATAAGTCAGAGTGGCTTCCTGTGTATCTTGGTGGCTGTTGCTCGACAATGGAGGAGTTATATTAAATTCAGAAAGTTAGAAGGTATCTGGAGAGAAAATAAAATCTTGACCCTTTTACAGGTTAAAAAAAGAAAAAGGAGATCATGGAGAACAATATCTAAAACAAACAGCTTGGAATACTGGGTATTAGGGACTTATTTGGTGATGGAGAGGAAAACTTATTAGATATGAGTTCCAGTAATAGCTTTCTATAGCAACCACAGAAATATGAGGTCTGGGCAAAAGGAGGGAGAGAGAGAGAGAGACATTTCTTTTGCCTCTGCTGATGAAGACAACAATTTTTCCTGGAACATGTCTGGAGAAATATATCAAAAGCCTTTATTCACGTGTTTGGTGGGAATATGAGAATACCTTACAACGTCAGGTGCAGGTGTCTTATCCTTGCCCAATATTCTTACCTCTCCCACCTAATGATGGTGAGAAAAAAAGATTGGTTTAATTTTAAGTTTTACTTCTTTGAATAAAAATTTGCTTACTGAGAGGGATTTGCATTCTGGACCTTGTTAGGAAGCCAGGGCACACCTGTACAATGATATACTGAAGGCCTTAGATGAGAAGATTCAAATGGTCAATAATTTCAAGATAGAATTTGCCTCTTCTGATCCTTAAATTGCAAAGATATAGGCATAGCTATGGCGATTGCATGCTTTTTATTTGCCAAACTTAAAAATTAAGGATGCAAAAAAGTAGATCCAGAAAATTGACTTCATACCTCACCCAAGTTAAACAGAAAAAGTGTTTCTGCTGCAAGTCTAAAGATGCTTAAATTATAGCTGTGTTTTGAAATGTCTTTTGTATTCAGAGATAAACTTGGTTTATTTTTGTGCTACTTACAGACAAAAGCAATTTAATTTGGCACTAATGATTACTAGTTAACTTTCATGATTCCTTGCAACCGTATTTTAAACTTCAGTGAAATTAGTGTTAAGTTATGAACAGAAAGCTGAGAAAAGGAAATCCTGGGTCCCAAACTTGAGCCTGACGCCTGCTAAATGCTTTGCACTGATTGTTTGTTGCTCAGACACACAACATTTCTGTTGATCCTCTGCTGCTGTGGAAGGATCCTGCCTGCTTCCATTGGCTTCCTCACCTTAGCACCTATTTTTATACTTCCCTATGGATGCCCCAGCCTGTCCCCATTGTTTAGACCAAGCCTAGGGGGAAAAAGTTTGCAGCCCTAACAGTTTTGCTTCCATCTTGCCCAGTCCTGCATGGCACAACCCCGTGTAAATTCTTGTATTCCATATTTATGCCATGGTTCCCACCTTCACAAGGTCTTGAGATGCCAGTAGGAATAGATATTAATTCTGACAGTAATAATGACCAGCATGAAAGAACAAGACTTTCTCCTTCTCCCCCTCTCCATTTGGATCTCTGTTGTAGCCAGAAGCACCAAGGGCTTTGGTTTCCCCTTGCAAATGTACCTGTCCCAGCTGAAGGGCAGCGTAATGCAAGATTTATATGTTGCAATTATGAAGTATTATTTTTAGACGTTTCACCAGCATTACAATGTTTCAGCCAAAAAATCTAATGTTGCATAAGAGACCACTCAAAGTGTAAACCTGGAAATGCAGTTTTAGTAGGGTCCTCAGCTTGGCAGCAACCCAGTATTGCTCCAGTCCTGTACCAGGAAGAGAAATAAATTGTGTAAAGGCTCTGGGTGGGGAGCGCAGTCAGGAAACACCTAAACATTAATACTGATTTCCATTCAGAAATGCCAAGAACATCCCATTCCCACCTTCTACAGCCAAAGCTTCAATCCTGCAAAAAAGGCTTTAATCCACACCCCACTATTGGGGAGCATCTGGATGTGTGTCCAAACTGGTTTAGTGGGTTCCTTTGGATGAGCCAAGACCTACGAGGTCTAAAACTGGGTTGTGGTTGATGTAAACATAATGAATTAGAAGCATATTGGTAAAAGCAGCTTCATTTGCAGAAAAATGGCAACCTTGGTGCAGTTCTGATTAATTCCCAGCACCTGTCCCCCACCTGAGGAATGCCAGAGGAAAAACTAGAGTCACCATGGCCCTATATCACTTCTCCCCTCAACATTCCCTCTTCCTACAAAAAAGTTATAGAGAAAGATGAAGGGGAAAAAAAACCCTGTTAGTTCAAACCTGAATTCCTCAGACTTTTATCCAGTTTGTTCTGTGCTGCAGAATGTTCTCAGGTATCACTTATCCCATTCGTGCAGAAGTAATCAACTTACCTTGCACTACCCATCTCTTTGTGAGGAAAACAAGCCTCTTAGACATCTCAGAGTGCTGCCTTTTCTTTTTTTTCCTATAATGGTTGTGTCCTTCTCTGTTATGTCTGATCAACTCTGTTAATCAGAGTTATCTCCATGTATCTGATAACTATTTATAGGATAAAGAATAAGAGAGATGGGAGCAACACATGGAACCAGAGCTCCTTTCTGCCAACCAGCAGTCCTAAATGTTAAGCTCAGAAAATCCTGTTCCCCCCCACTTTTGGCAAGTTGAAATGGGAGAACTGGGAGCTGTCCCTCTAGCCAGGCACCTCAAGGCACGAGAGTGGAGGAGTTCACATATCCTTAGGTTGGTTCACGCTTCTGGGGCATTCATCTTTTAGTCCAAGTTCTTAATGCCTACAGCTTTGTGTCCTGCTATTCCTGACCCTATTTTAAATGTAGACTGAGGTGACTTGTGGCTGTGTGATTTGCATTTCCACAGACCTGCTGCTGAGCCACCCCCGCCTCTCCACCTCAGGCAGACAGGCCTTGGCATCCTGACATCACTCCAGCATTCCCAGGTCCCGTGTTGTTTGCATGTGAAACCAGCTCCTCTGGGTTTCGTTCTGCTCCTACACAATGGCTGCTCTGCCCGCTGCAGCACAAAATTAACTTCGAGGTGAGAGATTCAACTGTGTGCATCGTCACGAAAAGAGCTCGCCCCAAAGTTCTGAGCAAGAATGTTTTGCAGGAGATCATGATGCAGGAAAATTGCTGCTCCTTCCATCCCATTCCTGATCCAATCTCAGGTTGACTCATGTAGCTCAAATTTGTTTAAAGGGATGAGATAATATTGTGCCAGCGATATGCAGTCATGATTCAGCTTACACTTCTGTCTTCTGCTCATTAGGAGAACCTGACAATGTTAGCAAATTATTGCTTCGTTAGTGTGGATACAATTTTATCGACATATTTTAAATTTATGCAAGGTCTTGCTACCGTGGACCTTACAGATGCTGTCCATTCATAGCAACATTAAATTCATGTAAGCCTGAATTTCAATGCAGGACCAAAACTATGGGATATTATTCTTAGAACAATGTTAAATTTAGAAGCAAGAAAAAGGGACTCACAATCATTGCACACATTTTTAATGCTTTCCTGGCCAGGATGAGTGTAGGGAAACAAAGAAAATAAGTGTGGTACTGGTGATTTTGAAAAGACACATCTTTAGTTTTATAGAATTATAAGAGTGTACTGAGTGCTATCAAATATAGCTCCCTACATAAAATGCTGTTAGTTTGTCTTGTCAGTCTGCTGATGCTCCTGAGTTTGGCATGGAGGGAAGCTGTGGGTGTCTTGCTGGAGTAACAGAGCCGCAAGTGAATATGCTCAGAGTTTTAAAATGATCATTTTTATTCCCTTTCTCTCTAAAGCTCTCACTAGAAAGGCTTTATGTTTCTTTGAACTTTTTCACAGTTGACTGTTAGGACAACAGGGGGTTTTAATCTACCATCAGCTCCATCCTTCTCTCACTCCCTTTTCCTCTCTTGATCATCCTGTATATTGAGAAGAGATTTCAGGATATTTTCTTTTACCTCTCCTTCTGTTTGTAGTGATTTTAAAAGAAAATCCAACTCAGAATAATTTTACTAGACAAGCTAATACCTACCTAGTAATTAATAACTACTTTAATTCACACTGCAAAGGACATTTAGACTTCCATCAAATTTACTCATGATAACCAGTGATCTTCTGTAAAACTCACCAGATTTGAAATGGAACACTGGGTTATTTTGCATATCTTTTCTTTAAAAACTTTAACAGTAGGAAAAACCTCAACCCAAGACATTCATTTGATTTAAGAGCTGTTATGAACACACAGAGATGGTTTCCTTAGTTTTGAATTTCAAGGCCTTTCTGTTTTTACCCCAAAATATAATTCACATCATTTAGGAGTTATTATAACATCAGTGGTTAATAGATTTTTATTTTCTCTTCATTCAATGTGAAATAGAGAGCTGTGGGCTAAGCCCATTAAGCCATGATAGTTGCTACATAAAAAACTACAAATATTCTGAAGTTTCCAAAACAAACAACCCCAGACTTAAAAATTAACTTAAAAACTCAGAATTCAGCCTGAGGGAAGCTCAAGGAAACGAATAAAAATATCCAGAAAGAATTAGAATCAACACTGGAGAGACAGTAATTGGGCTGACTTTAGGTTGACTAATTCACACACTAAAAGTTGATGATTTTGGGCATTGGATTTGGGTTTTTTTTAAGACTTGTCTTGTCTTCAGCCTCATTTTTGGCCTCACTAGAGGTATCCATACATGTATGTATTCACTAATGTATTTCCTACCTGCTTTTCCTCATTGCTGGAATATATACAGTTGCATATATGAGTGTATATGCAATATACATTTCCAAATTTATATGGAAAAGACCTCCTTTTAAATGGAATACACCACAAGCAAACTACAGGAAGCCAAGAAAGTAATTACTGCCCGAGGTGGGCAGGCTGCACTGCTCATATGTGATATTTCCCTGGCAATTGTGTGACAGGAGCTAAAACTTCCACTTCAAATGCGGTGCTAATGCCTCCTTCTTCACCATTAAAAAGTAAGTTGTGATATTCTGCCTTTATAGTTGGCAAAAAAAGCATAAAGGTGCAGTGTGGCTGAATTCTGAGCATTTAGCCCAAGGTAACACAAAAATAAATTCACTTCAATGAAATAATTTCAGCTCTAAACTGGAGTAACTGAAAATAGGCATTTTTCACTTGAACTCAAAGCTCCTTCCTAACTGAGTTGATCAAGGTGGTCCCATATTTTCACCCAGCGCCACACAGAGAGCGTTTTTTTTCACCCCACTTTGAAAAAATAAAACCTTCCCTTGCTGTATTAACTACCTAGATATTCATGTGGTCAGCACAAATTACAGGGATGACTCTGCCAAAGAGAGAGATCTGCAGTCAGCAGTCTCTTCTCCTCAGATGTCAGTGTGCATATCAAGAAAGTAAACAAAAATAGAAATTAGGCTGAGAAGAAAAATGGCAGCAAACACCTCTCGTTTGGTGCTTCCAGTAAATTAAGAAATCACCTTCCTCTTAAACTTTCTGGGCTATTTGTGTGGTTTTTCACAATCAGAGGGCCTGACATTACATATAGATATATATACACATATAGATATGTATAGATATAGACATAAACGTGTGTACAGCTCATGGTCCTCAGGCAGCCAGTGCTTTGCAGAAAAACACACCAGCACAGCCTTAAATAAGGAACAAGATCCAGATTTGGACAAACTTGGCCCAAGAATGTGAGAAGTCGGATGCAGAAATGAGATTTGCATCCTGGTTTTGTTAGTTTTGCCCTGCTCTTCCAGAAAGAAATGAGGGGGCACTCTCTAGGACATCTGGAAACCTGTAAGGAAGGAGGAAGGGAAAAGGCAGTGCAAAGAAAACTGAGCTGAAATTTATCCTTTGCAATTAAACAGGATGTTTCTTTCCTGGGCTGGCTCGTGGAGTCACAACTTATGGTTTGCACTCCTGGA
The DNA here is from genome assembly GCA_013397565.1 of Ptilonorhynchus violaceus. Lineage (NCBI taxonomy): Eukaryota > Metazoa > Chordata > Aves > Passeriformes > Ptilonorhynchidae > Ptilonorhynchus > Ptilonorhynchus violaceus. Next base: position 1,915,202 of record VZRJ01001411.1, on the reverse strand, counting down.
TTTTCTGGATAAAATAGGTTCGGTGGAAGCGTCCGTGTGAACTCCCATCCATCCAAATTACTGCATTCCTCCAGGTTCTCCTGTGGAGCAATATCCTTCCAATGCAGGCTAATACAGCTTGGCCTCTGCGTTGCTCCAGGAGCTCTCAGAGTGATTATGAGCCGGTGTTTCTGCTCCCAAGGTCCGGGGCAGTCAGGGTGCTTATCAGCTTAGGTGATGCTACGATTGCAAAAGAACAAAAACAACCACCCAGCCTGCACCTTTTAAGCAGAAATACCTATTAAAAGCATTACAGTTGCTGGTAAAAGTACACCTATCTACTTTAATCCACTCTCACAGATTTTTTTGAGTAGTGTAGTGGAATATATAACAGCATCTCTGGCCATAATAGTGGCATGAAAGGCAAACAAAATACTCCACTATTTTTCTGCTGCATTTTTTTACTCCTGGAGAGGTTATGGTATCAGCAAATCATCTCGATGTTATGGTCTCACCTGTAATTATTGTCTTCAGTTTTGGTTATTTCTTAGAATGTGTAACACTAATAAGGGGATATACTGAGCAAAAATGTAAACTGTAAAAAAGAAAAAAAAGAGAAACCTGGAGATAATTTTGGTTTTATATTACAGGCAATAATAAGATAGTTTAGCTTGTGCAGAAATTATAAGAAATGAAGCAGTAAATACAATCCTAAGTGCTGTATATTACTTAACAGGAGGTAAACTCTGCCATCGTATCAACTTTCCTAATGTAAGAGGGATAAAAGTTTCAATAAAGCTGAAAGCTCTCTCCTTTCAAATGTGTAAGAAAACATAAAATTATACATCTTATCTTCTCTCCAACCTTCTTCTCCCACTATTAACTTCTGGAACTTGAGATTAGTGACTCTTGGGATTCTAAAGAGTAGAGTAGGGGATTGTATGGATAATAAGAGCATCCACCATCAAATATGCAGAGACAACTTCCTAAGATGCTCACACTTCATGGAATTAGCCACCCACAATCTGGAGTTAGGCAAACACTTTCTCTGCAATCTTGTTGTCCCCTCTGAGGTGTCCTTGTGTCTTTCTTGCAAGTTCTTGAGAGAAGAAAATTCTGAATTTTGACTATGCCAAGGTCCACAGTGACATTACATCTCCTGAAACACGATAAAAGTGATTTTGATTTTTCTCTGCTTCCAAAGTAATTAGCAACTTTACAGAGGGTCCCTTAGCCCCTATGAATATGAATAATTTCATATTTCATAAAATTCAGGTCTTCTGTTCCAAAAATTTTTCCTGCCAGCTTTTTCCTCTAGCCCTGTTTCTCCCTGGAGGTAGCCAGGATGTCTTTGCAGATGGGAGGAAAATCATAAGTGAAGAGGAGATGAGATGCAGTTTTTGTGTGAGTGAGGTCTGGGCACGGCACTGATACAGACTCTGGCTCACACGTGGATAGATGGGTCACTCACTGCGCTTCAAAACGCACCATGCTCCATTCCCTGCAAATGATCCCAAGTGAAATCGTGCCCAGGTGGAATGATTCTCCATCCACCTGCTGGTTTTGCTGTCAAACCTCATGTGTGCTGCGAGCAGGGGCCTGGGGAATGAATATCCTATAAACACTCCTGGAAGGCAGGGCAGGGAGGAGGACGACAGTGTGTGTTAAACAGAACTTATTGTTAGATCCTGTAAAGATTTCCTGATTTTCCAAAGCTGTTGGTTGCCACGGGTCAGTGTGACATGACACAGACACTGGTGTACACCAGATCACACCAGCCTGGGAGGGGCAGAGGCGGGAATGTCTCCAGGAATGCATAAATCTCCCAGAGTGAGCATCCAGGGGCAGTCCTGCACTGGAGGGGGCTGCACGCAATTTATTTTCATTCACGCTCTCTTCCTTTCATGCTGGCAGATAAGTAATCTTCCTCTTCTCAGCTACATCCTTAATTATAGCAGACAGAAGATTATTTACCACATTGAAATTTCTTTCAGATCCATTAGTTTGCTCAATGTACATCCAGCCATGGCATTACTTTCCTCTGACAGTGCTGCTGCAAAAGGGTTTGCTAGTACACGGAAGCAGCACGTTGGTCTAACAGTGCTCAAAGTGCAGCATCCATGCTGGCCATGTTTGAAAGGGCTGGGGAGGCATAGTAACAATATTCCTTGGGTTTCCACAATCCAATCCCCGGGACTATCAGATGGCTTTAATAAGAGTAATTGATACAATAATCTTGGAAAGCACTTTTGAAATGGGAGTATATTAACTTTATTAGCATATAACAGAGCTGTATAATAGATCAAGTCATTAACTGGAATATTGTTATAGACTGAAGAGAGAATATGATTTAAATTAAAAAAAAAATTCCATTATTTTTACTTTTACTATTATTTTAATAGTCAAAGACCTGTTATAAAACGTGCCTTGAAATATTTGAAGATGGATTTGATAATCCTTCCAACTTCAGCACCCATCAGCCGGTTACTTTCATGTATTTCCTTGCTCTTTTTCATAGCCTTGATGGTTACCAAAAAGAAAATATTCCATTGTCTTTTTTCATTCTGAAAGAAATGCTTTTCACATCATTCCCCAACGTGGGGCTTTTAAGTCAGCTGGAGCAGAACAGAAGGAGAGGAGGAGGAGGGTGAGAGGAGTGTCAGCACTTGGCCTCTGCTGGGTCGTGTCACAAGGTGAAAAAAGGGGTGAGAAGGATGGCAGCTCCTTAGGGTCTGCTTGTCCTGTGCCACACTGGCAGCAGTCAAACCTGGCAATCAGATTGCTGGGCTTTTTAATCCCATTTATTATTTCAAGACAACTTCTTGTGGGGGGAACCTCATTCCTCTCTTCAACTCCCTGACAAGGAGGTTGTAGTGAGATAGGGGTCAGTCCCCTCTGCATAGTCTAAAGGGAAAGGATGAGAGGAAATGGCCTTAAAATGTGCCAGGGGAGGTTCAGATTAGATATTACAAATAGAAATTTCACTGGAAGAGTGTTCAGGCCTGGGAATGAGTTGCCCAGGGAGGTGGTGGAGTCACTGTCTCTGGAAGTGTTCCAGAGGTGTCTGGATGCAGCACTTGGGGATGTGGGTTAGGGGTGATTGTGGTGGTGCTGGGCTGACAGTGGGACTAGATGACCTTGCAGGGCTCTTCAAACCTTGATGATTCTGTGATTCTGTAGGTGTTAAGAACTGGAAACTGCTAACAATTTTTTAGAAATCCTGTTAAAATCTCAAAAAATCCCTGAACGCAGCAATAAGACTCCCTCAGGTTATACCCTTTAAATTGACAAAAAGAAAGCTGAAACAACTTTTGCCACCCCAGGAGCTTGTTCTCCAAGCAGGGCTCCGTTCTGGTGCCCCCAGACTTCTTGCAAAATTATGCCCAGGCTTGGGAAGATCATTCAGTCCTTTTCTCCAAACCGCTCGTGAGTGCTGAGCCGCTCCCTGGGGAGAAGCCATACAAGTGGTTTATCTGTTTCCCCTTCCAGCTGAGCACTCCCCTGCGCTTCTCCACCTCCCAGCAATCTGCTCCATCCCTTATCCTTGCTATCAGCAGAGGTTTTGCTGCCTGGGAAAGGAGGATTAATCTCCCCGGGAAGCACACGCAGGCGTCCTCAGGCAGGGAGCGCATCCCTGAGGGCGTGTGGGGATGTGCTGCAACGCAAGGCACATCCTCAGGCTTTTCCCACTATCAGCACTGACTCTTCCTCATTACTTATAGAGATTTTTTTTTTCCCCCTTTCCAATGCTGAATTGCTTCAACAAATTAGAATAATTTTTTTTTTTTCTTAGACCTGGTCACCAGCACCTATTCTTCATCACCGCTTTTGATCTTGTGTGTGGCAGTAGTTCGGGTGATGGATTAGTTACTGGGGCCGTGGAATTCATGAAATCTCTGCTGTTTAGTCACAGGATAACAGGGACATGGCCAAAGGGGAAGTGGAGTCTGAATGGAAAAGCAGAACAACATTCAGTTACAGTAGCAATTGAGTCATATATTGATTTGGAATTCACTGTTTCTTCAGGTCCCCACACATCAAGTTCTCCAACTGTTACTCCAGGGCCTGGGATTTAACAAGCCTCTCAGATGAATGCTGCATTCCTGCTTCTCACAGACGCTGTTTCAGACTTTGAAAACTCGGGGATGTGTTCTTGCAGTGTCTTACCTTCAGCTCAGTTTTTCAAGGTCTTCTCTGTAGCCATCGTGGCTAGAGGCAGAACATCTAAAAACCACAACCTCAGACTCCAGAAGGTGATTTCAGGGTGAAGAACAGTGTCCCATGCAAATTCTGGTGCAGGGCACAGTCAGGCTGTGCAATATTCTATTCAATATTTTTGTTTGCAGATTCTTGAAGCTGTTAGGGAGACTTCAGGTGAAGGGAGACTTTGGCTACCTGTATGAGTGGCCAAAGTCCTGTTAATACTGGGTACCATCATGATTTGCATTGTTTTATAATTACTGACTCATTGGTTAAGTCTAAGTCTAAACTTAGTTCTTCTAAGACCTTAATTGAAGAATTAAAAAAAAAAAAATAAAAGGCAAATCTATTTGAAGCAATAGCTGCTGTTAAAGCTTAAGGATGATTTTCAGGAAGGGTTTTTAGAAAAAATACACTTGTGTTATATCTGATTTCTGATTTTTTTTTTCTTTTTCAAAAATATAGCTTCCTTTTCAAACATGTCTTTCTTTGATAAGCCTCAGAGCAATGCTGTTAACAGACATTCTGAATCAACATATCTGTCACTGATTTTTTTTTTTTTTACATGAAGCAAATAAATTAAAGATCAAAACGAGTATTGGAATAATACAACACCTTTCTTTCACATGAGGGAGTGACCTCGTTTGCCACTCTGCTTTGCAGGAGCGATGTGCCAGCAATGCTAATAAAGTGCCATCAATTCATGTGCTTTCTTGGTTAAATAATGTTGACTTTGAGAAGTGACACATCTTAAATTGTGCAGTCCTGTGTGGGGCACAACACAGAGATACACAAAACCTGTGTGATGTAGAGCTCTGCCTACTCAGGGCAGGACTGACCCAGGAGTGGGATGGAGGTGCTGGGGCTGTGGCTCTGTGCTGGGTGATGCTCCAGCTTTCCCCAGGACTTGGTTCCTGCTGCAGAAATGTAAGGATTGAATTACTTACGATTCATGAAAAGAAAGTTCCTGCCCATCATCATTCAGGCAAAATAACGTGGCTGCAAAATGTGCACGAACATGAGTTCAAGTCATGAGGTTTCATGGGAACAGGGGCAGAGGTCAGGGTGGGTTTCAGTGGGAGCTGGAAGATTTGGGCTCCGAGTTACTATCCACACTACCTTGTCTCTGCTCCTGTTGCTGCTAAATTAGAGTTAACCTGGAGACGTCTTCTTTGCTGAAATTCTAATTTAGCTTTTCTGTGTAAACACCCATTTAGTATCTATATCTCGCTCCCACCTTTGTAAAGTAAAATAATAATATTCTCCTGCCTCATATGGTGTAATGAGGTTTAATACATTAAAGATAGTGAGGCACTAGTTGCTATAGTAATGTACTATTTAAATAACTGAGGGGAAAAAAAAACCCTCAGAAGTGTTTCAACAAATGCAGTTTATGGAGGGCTACTTGTTTTGCACAAAACATCTTTGGGATGGGGAACACATCACGGGGAAAGTCTGCACGAGACTGCTCAGGAAAGGAGCTGCTAAGGGCGGTGTGGTGCGTGGTGGTTACCAATGCTGGGCATGGAGAAGGCTTTTCCATCCTGCCCACATTCCAGGCGTGGCTGTCTGCTGGCAGAGTGGTGGCTCAGGTGGGTGAATTGTTTGCCTGAGACCCTCAGCCTGGGGAGGTTCCTCCGACCATCCCTTCCCATGCTGGTGGGGATTTGTTTGGAAAGGGCCAGCAGCAGGTCCAGTGCCTGTGAAGCAGCCAGCTGTTTGATCCTTTGTACAGACACAGCAGCCTGGAGAGCAGCTCTCTGCCCTGCTGGAAGCAATTAAACTCTCTGCTGCTACTTTAAACTGCCTTTGGAAAATACCTCTGGCCCTGAGATCAGAAACCCACCAGCAGCTTGCAGGGCGCTGGTGAAGGAACTACACTGTGGGGCTGGAAACGTGGGCTTGAACCTTCCCTGGCAGCAGGGGAAATCAAATATGTATTCTCCATTTCTTGGGCAAACTCTGTAAGAAACAGCGTGTATAACACACCAGCACTGCTACCAATCGTTCTCTCGAGGGCCAAGTTTTAAAAATAAAGTGACTTCATCTGTATTCTTCCCGTGTTTGTTGGCTGTGCTCTCTGAACAGCTATTAGATCAAATTCCTCAAGAGATTTGAGGAAAAAAAGTGTGATTTCTGAGTTGTGATCAGCTTGATGGGTGAAGGAGACACCACCTTGCTGAGAGGGGAGAAGCTGTGGGCAGCAGAGGAGGCCAACCCTGACATGCCCAGGGTACCATGACATGCCCAGAAGGACATTGTGAGCAAAATCTTTAACCTAAGTGCTTCGGTTTCACCTGAGTCACCCTTTAGGCACCTGGATAATTTTTAGATTTTGTCCACAATCACACTGAATAATTTCCTAAGACAAAATTTATAAGCCTAGCCCATTTTCTAGGGGTGATCCTAAGTCATGAAGGCAAAGGTAATTATTTTAATTCTATTTCTGATCATAATATAGAAAAGATGAATACGAGAAAGAAAATGAGGGGTCTTCATGAACAGTGTAAAAGTTGCTTGTTTTCTGATTTGGTTTTGAAAAGAAGGATTTTTATATTTTTATATTTTTTATAATTAGATGCACTATTCCTTTGTAAAATTTTATTTGGGTTAGAATGCATGGATAGAAACGGAGAATATGGACAAAAATGTATCTTGGTAATAGGTCAGATGCAAAATGTATAACTTGCAAATCAAACCTTAAAGCAAGTGAATCTCTGCTGGAATCAATAGGAGCTGAGATGGCTGACTGAGCAGAAGGTGGGGAAAATAATAGTTTGTTGCCTCTCTGCAGCAAATATAAGTCAAGTCAGTCCACCATGACCTCAGTGTGGAGCAGAATTTGTGCTTAAATGGTTTGTTTTACATATAGACAATGGTCTTCTAAACTTGACTCCAGCAACGCACCAAAGTCCACAAACAGCTTTACTGGTGGGAAAAAAAAGAAAAAAAATTACAGTATAGTCAGATGGGAGGTTTTTATTTTTTAAGCAGAATGTTGCTTAGAAAATTCTGACTTGCTGTAATAAAGCAAAGTGTTTTATGGGAAAATAGCAGTTTTGAGAAAACATTTGCCTCAAATGTTATCCAAATTGAGGGTGAAATTTCTGATTCCAGTGATATAGAGAGAAAACTACCTCTGTTTTTATCTGATGCAAACTACCTGAACACAACCTTCCCCAAATACTATATGAGAATGTATCCCCACTGGGGTCTAGAACCACAGAACCTTCAAAGCTGGGAAAGACCTCCAAGATTCCTTTTCCAAAACAGCATTTATACAAAGAGGAACCACGGTGATAAAGACTTTCTGAGTGTCATGGTCCCCACCTGGGAATAGGATCATGCCATTGTCTGGAGTCAAGTACTCCTTCAGCCTCTTTTCCTCTCCCTTACACCTCTACTTGTACAAAAACTATTGATTTATCTGTGAAAAGCAGCTCCATCCAGCAGCAGGTCAGCAGGGGAATATGTAATGGGCTGGCAGACACTGCTCTCCAGGAGGAGCCCCAGCCTGAAGTCCCTAAACCAGACAGGGGTAGAGCCAAGCTTGGCTCGGACACGCCTGACGTGAACTCCTCCAACAGGGAGTTTTTATAATTTTGCTTTATGGTGAAAATTTCCGAAACCTCTTGGTTCTCCCTCACCCCCGAATAGGACTTTTGTAATCTGAAAGTGTTTTATGGGATGAGGAAATTGCTTCCTGCCTTGGGCTACCTTTCAAATTGGACCCAAACTACCATTATTGAATGGTTTTCAGGTTGTCCTGGCTGGTACCTGCAGTGACTCCATCATGATGAAGCTTTTAGACCTTTTAAAAAAAATTTTTGGCAGTAATTGCCTGAATTAACTGAAGGGAATTTCAGGCCTTGTATACTCTTATATTCAGTGAATTGTAGGACTGGTTTTTTTCAGCATTCTGCAGGTATTAATTAGTTAGGAAAAAGCATTAACACTTTGCTCACATTCTCAAATATCTGCTCATGCAAACCAGTATCTGCTCACACAAATGAACATATTGATCTCCTTTTAGCATTTCAAATAAACAGTTAACAAAACATCTTTAATTATTTTACAGTCTTTCATGTCAAGCAAGTGTTCTCCCTTTTTTTAGAGGAAAGTGTTTGAAACATCATGGGGTAAAATTAAATTATTTGTCTGAGACCACAGAAAGGCACTTTCAAAGCCCAAATCATAAAGCAGCAGACCTTACTTAAATCACCTCCACGGAGGTTTAAGCTAAAGTATTGTGCTTGTCGTTGTAAAAAAAAAAAAGCCCAACTTATGTACAAAGTCAGCTGCAGTCACTTGGCTTAAATAAGTATAATCTGTTCAACTGCTCTAACTCAGCCTGGTTTGATTATGTGCCCAGCAGTGGTGGCTTTAATGCTTTTTAGCTGGGGGGGGTTCTCAGCAAGAAAACCTCCAGTGGCCGTGTGTGTGTGCACGGAGGAGAGGCTTGAGAGAACAGCATTGTGCAAACAAAGCCACTGTGAATGAGCAATTTTCAGGATATTTTGAGCAAAAGAATATTTGGTTATATTTGGGAAAACAGAAGACATTTATCCATAGATATTCTTGCAGTCTCCTTCTCTGCTGCACATTTTGGGGGTAGCTGGAGCTGCCCATCTCTGGGGCAGCCCATGGAATCCGCTCCGAGAGGGGCGCTCGGTGCCTGAAGGCACCAGGATCCGCTGAAGCACTCACAGATCTTGTTTTCCAACATAAAACATCGTAACAAAGAGAGCTCCAGTGCACAATTGCACAATTAATTTGTGCAACAGATGACACAATGAAAGAGGGACGTGGAGGGCGTCCTACTCTCTCCCAGGTGAGAGCTCAGCACAGCCTGAGTTCAACACCCACCTCCCTAACTCCTGCTCTTAGAAATCCCACCAAACTCTGGTTTCTCATGGAGCAGGGAAGGAGGACGGAGACAACAGCGGACAAGGGACTGCTCATGTGTGCTTTTACCAGGGGTAAAAGTGACTCATTGCTGACACACAGAAAATAAAGGTGTGTAAGGTCTTATTTTTCCAAATTTCGGGAAGGTTTGAGAGCTAATTTTAGGTGAAATCGATAACTTTGAGCCAGAGCAATCGCTACATATAGAACAAAATGGAAACTTTTTAAAAATTGGAATTAAAATTGGCCTTTATGGATCCGTGTGTCAAAGGCAGGAAATTGCAGCTACGAGTTCTTGGGCTCGGTGGGAAGTGCTGTGAATGGGGGTTTGTCTGGCTGTAAACTGAGAAAACCCCTAAAGATCTTCAGGATTTAATTATACATAATACTTATTCCAAATGCATAGGTATTGAGAATATGTGAAATTCATTATCGTTTTGGGTAATGCACGTCTGCTTTTGAAAGGTGTTCAGGGAGACATGGGAAATGTACATCCCTCAAGCCTCCCACCTGCAAGGAGAGGAGAATGACACAAAGGAGACTAGTCTGGGTACTTCTGTGATCAAACTGGAATCTTCTTCCTTCTGGAATATTGTGGATCAATTTCATGCTGAATTTAAATATCTGCAGAATCATAGGTTTAATCTAGATAATGTATTTTGTAAGTTTTCCTGATTTAATTTCCTGGCGTTCTTTCTCTGTTGTGCGCTGTAGGCTTTGTTGCATACAGCCTCTAGATGATTGATAAAAATAATTTTATAATGAAATGTGAATTATCACTAATTCAATCTGGTGGGGTTTGGAGATGACAACTATTGATATATGGATTTCCTTGTTCCTCGGGAATATACAGTCAATAGCACTGAAATTGGGATTGATCAATGAATTGTCTTGCTCGTGTGTGTAGCTGCTTTCACAACTCATAATTTTCCAAAATATTCATAAATTTAAAGGATAAAAATTGTCATAATAACTTAGCATCAGTCTTGTTGTCCAGAGAAGCTGTGGCTGCCCCATCCCTGGAAGTGTTCAAGGCCGGGTTGGATGGGGCTTGGAGCAACCTGGGATAGTGGAAGGTGTCCCTGCCTATGGCAGGAGATGAAATGGAATGAGCTGTAAGACTTTTCCAACCCAAATCATTCTGTGATTCTGTAATTCCATAATTCTATATCATTGTGGAAGTCGTTATAGTTGACAATTTAGCTTGGGACTTATGGTTTCCAGTGAGTACCGGGAATCTTCCAAGGAAATGTGAGATAAATATGGAACAACAACTTTTGGTAGCTGATTTTGTGAACAGCTTTATCAGTTTTGGTATCAGTAACACTGAAAAATAAACTTATTTCTCAGGGTAGTGTGCACATGAAAGCAAAATTTGCAGAAGGGAAAAAAAGAAATCAGGTCTAATGAACCAGTTATCACTACACACTCAGTACATTCATACTGAAAAAGGGTGCAAAGCCATTCAAAGAATGCGTGCAGAAAATGCTATGAAGAAAAAGCAGAGTTAAATCCAACTGTATCAGCTGCAGCAGTAAATTATGAATAAAAGAACATATATGCCATTTATGGTCTCTTCAAGCAGGGAGTACCAATATGTGTTTCTGTGACGGCATAACAACATATTTCAAATTCAGGATCCCGTCCAAGGTCCTCTAAAGTCAGATTTAAAATAATTCATCTAGAACCTGACTTCCTCGAGTCACTGTGGTAAAAAGCAATGTAAAAAAAATATATTAGCACTTAATAGTCTTGTTAAGAACAACAGCGCTCAAAGCAGAAGCAACACGTTACAATCCAGGGAACTGAAACATTTCCGTTAGGAAGACTATGCATCCAGCATCTCCTGGGATGGAGAATGAGATTTAGGATGAAGAAGAGAAAAACCCACCTGGCTTACTTGATCTGTTTTCAATGGAACCCAAATAACTTTTACAGAGAGTACGACAACAAAAATCTTTAATTTTCAGAGCTCCGTATGGTGAGAGACTCCAGGAAAGGGGAAGTTTTCCACCCTCATCCATAATCCCTGAACCCTCATCCTCAGATAACTTTGGCAATTACTTGGAAGTCTTTAAAATTGTAAGCAAACCCCAAATTGATTGAATGATGACATTAAAGGCATCTGTGAAGTGATTAATTGGGTCCAGTCACTGCCCCAGGCTGCGTTCCACTCCCCAGGTTCAGAGATGTGGTGCTGTCAGCCCTGGCCTGGTTCAGGGCTTTTGGGCTAGGAATCCCTCTTGGCTTGCCCTTTTGGACTGATGGGAGTCAGGCCATGGCTACTTAGCCCTATTTCTTCCCTTTTTTGTCCCAAAGAATGGGGCCAGAGTACTAACTGGCTTCTTAACAGGAGGCAGTTCTGTAAGATTAGAAAAGAGGAGGAACGTGGGGCTTGCATACACTTTTTCTCTTTAAAGATACACTTTTTTGTGCCTCTCCTCATCCAAATAGTTTTTCATTCTCTTGGATGATTTCCCAAAGTTGTCACGACAGAGGAAAAGCTTGAGGGGGATTTAAATTAGGAGATTTTTTTATTGCCAGATCAATACAGGGTTGTCATTCAGTATGTAAGAGGAAAAGTGCAAGTATGAGACACTTGTGAGGGAACTGGGCAGGCAGATAATAGTTGAGGGGATAGGTAACAGGATAAGAAGGATTTAATCTTGCAACAGATGTCCCCATCTTTTTACTGGGAAAGGTCTGAAACCTAAAACATAAGAAATCTGACAAATTTATAGCTAAGAAAAAGGCTTTAGGTAATTTCATCTTAAATGACAAGAAGAAAGGTGAAACTGGTCACTCCAGCATTTGTCTTTTTTTTTTCTTTTTCTTTTTTCTTTACTTTATGTAAATTAATAGCAACCCAGAATGGATATCCATGTTCAATCCCATAGAGGTGCAATTCGCTTGAGGTCTTGCTTCAATCTGGTCACCTCTGCTGCTGGGGGGAGGCTGTTATTACCCCATCTCAGGTGATCCTCTGTGCTCACTGCTGATGCTCACAGCCTGTGTTGTGATGGAGAGGAGTTTACACCGTATAATCACTGGTGGCCAGCCTTGCAGAAAAGGGAAAAGGCAAGAATTTCAGAGCTAAAATTACATTCTCTCTCTCTCTCTCTATTTGAGATGGATCCCATCAAATCAATGTTGTGAGAGGTAAAAGAGCGTGGGCGGCCTTTCAGTGTCACCGAGCAAATTGTTGCTGTTCTTTGTGGTAAAGTGACAATGCCATTTCCAGAGCTCTCAGTCAAGGCAACATCGTTCCCAGACACTGAATCCTAATTGTTAGATCTCTTTAGTTTATTTTGAGGTAAGCTGATGACAGTGAATAGACAAGAGACACAATGTGGTAATTTCATTAGTAAAAAAATGCGTGTTAAAACTGTAACATTGCCACAAGTGGGGAAAAAAATATATCAGGCACTTGTCAGACTACCATCATCTCATGATCTGGCTGTAGGGAAGGACCATCTGGTTCATCCTGGTCCCACTGAATGAGCAGGAATGGGCACAGACCTGGTGCTGAGTGTAGAATCCAGCTATAAACACAACCCCCCCAGATCCATGCGCTCAGTGTCTGTATTTGCACCAGCCCACAGGGGTGGCCGGGAGCAGATCCCACAGCAGTAAATTGATGTGAATTGAGGCTGGGGATTTGATGGAGAGCGAGGCTGGAGCAGAGCAGGTTGATTCCCTGTGGTGCTGGAGCTTCCATGGCCGGGCAGTGAACCCAGAGTCCCAGGGGCGCTCCCTCATTTCAGGCCCCACTCGAACATGCGGCTGGAGACACTCTCGAGATCAATTTTTAGATTAGCTGAATACTTACTCACCGGAGCTGATTATGAGTGGAGGCTGATTATAGTAATTTTGCCATCTCTGAACGAGTTTTGGATGCCTCTGATGAGTGCACATCCCTTCCTCCCCAAAATGGAGGCACTAGAAATCAGTGAGCACTCAGCAGCGTGGAAGATCTTCTCTTTTGTAGCCTGCTTTTAGACAAAGGCTTTAATGCACTTTTGTGTCACACAGATGTAGAAAGGACTGAACACAAACAAGGCCCAGACCAAAGGAACCAAATTAGGCTGTAGAGAAACCTCTGTGTGACCCTATAGCATATTATCTTCTCATGTGTGTCAAAATCAGGTACAGCCACTGAAATTTTAGAAGGATATTCATGGTTAGAAGTTCTTCAGCTTCCTAAATAGCTGTATTCTGTCTCCTAAAAAAAAAACAAAAACCTTCCTAAATATTGACATTCTGTTATAGAAAATGAAATATTTGACAAAAAAATCTCAAAAAACACAAGCAAACAAAAAACCCCAGCAAAACACTTCTTAAAGCCTTGATCCAGATGCATCACAGTCCTGAAGCTACCAAAATAATGATATGCCACTAGAAGACTAATTGACGTTGTTTCCTTATGGATTTTTATCTCCATTGGACACTGAGCAGGTGGATAAATCATAGTATCCTTTACACCATGCAAAAATATTCTGTTGCAAAACAAATAATATATTCTTATCTCCCGAACATCATTACAGGTTGCTGTACATCAAAAAGTGGTTGTCAGTCAAACCCACCTCACCTCTTACCTGCTCATAGGCACAGAAAATTCTCTACAGCTTTTCTGTCTGCAATCGCTTATGCAAGTTGGGAGGAAAATATAAACAGCTTCTCAGCTGAGAATAAGGTGTGAATCCACCACTTAAATCAAGGGTTTACTAAGTAAATTTAGAAAATCACGCAGAGCTTCAAGATTTAGAATCACTTTAAAATTTTGAACTGGTTCATTTTTTCGTGCTGGATTGTTGAAGCAAGTTGTGGAGCAGCGTGACAGGTTTTAGAAAGGAGAGAGATAACCTGTTTATTCATCCAGGTCTTCCTAAGTCCAGGTATTGACTGCTGGTTTGCCATGCTCCCTGAAAGGATCTCTGGAGACTGAAAATATAAGGATGGACTACAAAATTTGTAATCTTCCAGGACTGGAGTTATCCCTGATTAACGAGAAGACGACATGATGACTCCTAAGCACAAGAAATCGATGTTCCATGTTTCCCATCTCCCCTGCCCCAAAAGGAAAGAAAAGTTATGTAGGTGACAATACTCAACTGCAACAGGTTTTGTAGATATATATGCACCATGGAAATGGATGTCCAGAGATCCCAAATATATCCACCTGTAAACTTAGTCAGCTGCACTACACAAACAGAAAGAGAGTTTTCACTCACAGTTTGGAATTTGTTTCAGGCACAGTTTTCTGTGCGTGGTTTTTTTTTAATTTTGTTTCTGCCTGTCTAACTCTTGGAAATGATCCTTAATGATTTCTATTATTTACTTTATTGCCCCTGTATTTAGGCCAGACATACCATTAGACGTATCCTATGTGGTGATTAAATTTATTCTTTCAATATTTTGGGCATAAGAAGTGAATATCAACTTCAGGAATACAAAACTAACCTTTTTTTCCTTTAAATTGCTGTGTTTCTTTTAGGTCATTTCACTACATTTCCAGAATTAATGAAAACAAGCTCTTCACCTTTCCTTTTCCCATAACGTATGTTCACATGGAGTTGTGAACCACATTTTGCAGAAATGCTCAAAAGATTTCAAATAGTTGGATTTGCTTTTTCCACCTAAATTAAATTTTCAGGATTTTTATATTTTTTATATGTTGGGGTTTTTTTACTATTCTTGTACTATGTTCTGCTCCAGAGATTATTACAGTTTATCTTGCTTATCAATAGCTCTCTGACATTTATTGAGCTGGAAATATTGTTTGCTCTTCACTGTCAATCAAAATCTTGACTCCTACATCTAGCTATCCATTCTGCTTTACGATTCTGATTGATATTGGGAAAAAAAAAAATCATTGCTGGATATAACTTAACACCGAAGTAACTGGTGGGGATGGTGGTGTGTTGAAAAGAGAGCATATGTAGCAGCTACTCTGTCAGAGATTGAAGAAGTCACCCAAAAGCAAACTGGCTGTGCTGCTTAAACTCAGCTGCCTTCATTTTTATGAAAAATTAATGCTGGGAGAGAGTCAAGGCAAAAAAATATCTACAAATAATTGGCCCAGTTCATTTACATCTGATTTTTATGGTGTCAGCGAGGCATACTTTGGCTTCAGTATGAGCAGCATCAAACTTTCTGTTTGTTAACATTTCAGATTTGAGAATGAAAAATAGATAAGGAAGAGTTCAGAAGTGTTGTAAAGAGAAAACAGTGACAAAGCTGGAGGAAAGGCGTAGTTCTTCTTCCCAAAATTAGAGGCATTGGGTGGAATGAGTAGCCTATACAATTAATATCCTATAGGTCTAATAGGGTATATCACATGAATGCTGGACAACATGTGCAGCTCCTCACAGAAGTGACCAAGGCCAGGTTGGACAGGGTTTGGAGCAATCTGGGATAGTGGAAGATGTCCCTGCCCGTGGAATGAGAAGGTGTTTAAGGTTCTTCCCAACCCAAACCATCCCATGATTCTATGATTATAGATATAAAAGGCAGTTAATGTTCCTTATAGGTGTTGGATGTACAGTGTGCTAGACTGGAATCCTCCTAACACCTCCCTCGAGGCTCAGGGACAGAGGGAATAGGAGCAGCCCTGAGCTGGCTGGCTGGGAGGATAAGGAAGAGTGCTGAAGTCAGAAAGAAGATATTAAGCTAACTAAACATGGCAGATCAAGACATATTTCTCTCCAATCAAGAAAACTGCAGTGCTTTTTGTAATAAAGGCATATATTCTGTTGGAGATGGTCAATTTAAAAAACAAATTGTCAGTGAAGAGCTCCTTACCTATGAAAAACTGGGACCTTAATTTTTTCTTCCAATCAGACAGCTTTCTTATGCAGCTCAATTTCATTACCACTGAGGTGACTTTCAGGGTCACTCTGAGAAAAAAAACCCTAGCAATTATATTAAATAGGAGAAGAAAATAAAAAACCCTGACTGTTCTGTTTACTTGAATCCTGCCATTCTGTCATTCCAACATGAAAACTGTCCTTGAAGTCTAGCACAACCTACAAAGACAAACAGTGGAGCGAGTTTATATAAATCAAATTGGTGTCATATGATCCCCAAGCCCTGATATGCTTCTGTAAAGTTAGATGCAAACTCTATTTTAAGCACCAAAGGACTGTGTGGCACCTTTTCTTTTTGCATTTTCATTGCCAGGGACATGTCTTTAAATAAAAAGAATATCTTTATCAATAAAGGCATTCACCACTTGCTGAGGTAGAGCTCAAACTACACTCTAGTAAATGACCTGATCATAAGTTGTAAGTGAGTGCAAAGCTGGAGTTGTTCAGTTGTTACACTTGGCTCCTACACTGAGAGGAAAACAACACATCCATACAGTCCTGCAAAACACAAATCCTAAAAACTCAGCAGCAGAACTCCCAGTGTTATCACTGGAAATGGGCTTGGCTCACTGCTTGTATTAGTCCTGCCTGCATGCAGAAAAAACCCTCGGCAAGCAACCAAAAATGGGTACTTTTTTATCCACAGTGAAAATGTGGCAGCAGAGGGTTCTTTTGAAAGAGAGAGACACTTATTCAGAGGTGAATATTTCTTCCAGTACACCAGGGACCTAAGTTTCAGGTGGAAGAATTAATAATAATGACAAGAAAGCAAAAAAATAGTTTTATGGTCAGCTCCAGTTTTCTCTCATTCTCTCTTATGCTCTCCTTCATTCTTCTCCTTTCCCTCTCAACTCTTTTTTTCAAACATAAAAATATTATTTTTGAAGTTTTCAATTACAAAGAAGGACAAAAGCACTGAGGAACCTAAGTCACTATTGCTTCTGAATCAAGTTATGTCCTTAGATGCGGATTGAGAAAAAAGCTTTTCTGTGAAAAACAAAGAGAAAAAACCAAAACAAAACAACCAACCAAACAAAACCAGAAAAAAAAATGCCTTTTTTTTGTCAAAACTTTTTAAATAAAATATCCAGTTTCCTGGCAAGAGAAGTGGAGCCACTATACTTGCATTTTTTATGAAAAACAAGTATTCTAAGCACGGCAGCCTATTATCTGCTTGGCACTGGTTTCATTGTCCATAAAATTATGTGCCCTTGGCTATAAACCCCCATAAGCTGGACTGCATGTAAAAATCCACTTCCCTTATATAGGATTTGTGTGTTGTTCTTGTAGCTGGTGCATTTGCACTTTCTGCTTCAGGATTGCTTCAAGAACTCCTTTGAAATGACTCTCTCTTGTACACTGAGTGCACTGGTTAAAATTCAAGTTTGTTTCAGAAGGACTTAGAATAAAATACACAGGTATATTTTTATTATTATTATTATTGTTATTTATTTTTTTTAATTTTTACCTGCAGGTAGCATCAGACTGTTTCTCAGCTTTAGCATAAATAGTCTTTGCTGGTAACCTTTCAGTTACAAAGAATTCAACATTCAGACCTATCAATCTTTCACTGCAGAGCTGCCAAGTCTGGTAACAAAGGAGTATTTTGTTTGAAGGGCAAACCAAATTGACTTGTGTTTCCAATAACTGTAATGTCCGGCTTCTTATCAGTATTAATAAGAAAATGCAAATTGCATTCCTGTCCAAAAAAATTGAAAAAAAGAAAAAAAAAAAAGAGTTGAAATGAGCAGTACAAGCAGTAAATTGCTTGCAATATGCTATTATATTCAGATTCTCATTTTCAGCTATACAGTAGTTTACTTAAGGTGAGCAAAAAGAGCAATCAATGCAGAAAAGGACCAAAATGTTCCAAGTCTGACTTTTAAGTATGAGCAAACAGAAGAACATAATGGATAATTGTACCAGAAATAATAGCACATACCAATGTGTAAATCATCAGCAGGTTAACCATTAATCTCTTCATTGAGATTTTTATTTAAAATAAAAACAAAATTCCTGTTAAATATGCAGGAGTTTAGAAATTCTGAACTACCCTTGGACAGCGATCAACACTTAATTAATCAATTTTCTGTCTGCGTTGTGAAAACAACTTCTGCTTTATTGCTTTTTGGAAACAAAATTAAAGTGAGGCCATATAAAAACTATTATAAGAGAGAACTTGTGGCTTGCAAAGTGTTCCCCTCTCTGACTAAATTATATAATTTCTGCCTCTCATTTAATTACCTAATGTTAGCCAGAAAGCGATGGGCTTCCTCATTTTTTGCTTGTTCAAATCCAGTATCTGGATAAAAATTCAGCTTTTTCTCTCATGTGTTTGAATTACACAAAATCTGAGTGCACCAGTATTGGGTATCAGAGTCACATATGGTCCCAAATGGAGCTCTCACTAATGTGTGACAGGAACCTGGGGATGTGTAACCCAAGGATGGGTTAGAGGTCAGCTTTAAAAACTTCTGGAATGGATGATGTTAAATAAAATGTCCTTTCTCTTTGCTGCTTGCTTTCTTTTCAGGGTAACCTGCAATTTAATTTGCATAAGGCACAACTATCCTAGTTTGTGTAGTAAGTGTGGAGTGAAACATCGCTGAAATATCTCTCTGGTATCAACATTACTTACTTGGCAAATATAAACCCATCAAGGGGATCAGTGTTCAACCTGCTCTCTGTTACCTGTGAGGAATAGTATCTGTGAGGAATAATATAATACATTAAATGTTCTTAAACATGGAAATTATTGGAAAGTTCTGGTATGAGTGTGAGCACTTAAAATGGCCACCTCATAATGTAAATTTTAAATCACGGATCAGACAAATTGCCTAAATTCTGCTCAGGCTATGGTATAAACGACTCAAAATTCACTTGTATCTCCTCTGATTTTTACGTTATCAATGATTTGGCATCACACAAACAAATAATTATTAACTAAGAGCTCCAACACTCCAAATGAGACTGGCCACACGCTGCCAGCCTTTGCCATGAGTAGAAGAACAGAATGAAAGGAATTTTTGGCCAGACCACAGCTTCTGTTGACCTTCATACAGCAGCCATCCCAATTACTAAGAAATCTCCAGTCATCTTCTCCAAACTTTTCCATTCTGAGATGCCTTCCCAGTATTTGTTCAGGACATGAGTGTGCTGTGGGTGTGTGCAGTGACCCGACACTGCATGGCTTTGCTTCTTCCCTTTCTGTGCCTTCCCTGACACATCCTGGAATTTTGTTGGCTGTCCTGACTCTGAGTGAGTACTGACTTCCCAGTTTCTTTAGCTATTTTATTGCTCTGTCTCTCATCATTGTTAAATCCTTTCCCTGCTCCTTGCAGAAGGCATTCCCATTGCCCAGCTCTGCCTGACTGTGCTTTCCCATTTCAACTGACAGAGCTCACACTGTTTTCTATTATTTCCTCTATTTGGATTTGATTTTTTTTAATTTGATTTTTTTTCTTTCTAATTATCTCCTGTGTAGTGTTCTTTAACTAATCCCCATGACTATTTTTTTTTTCTTGACCTTTTCTGATGATGTTTTTTGCTGAGGGTTTGCCTAAAGTCAAAGTCAAGTTTTGGGTTGTTTATTTTTTTTTTTTAATTAAAAAATGTTCTCAGTCTACTGTAAATATTTCGCTCTTTTGCCTTCCCCTTGTAGCAATTTTAAAAAAGATTTTCTCAACTTTCTATAGTTTTCCCTATGTAATATATTAATTTGAGAATTACTGTGTAAAATTTAGGATTAGTTATTAATTCAATAAATTTGCCACTGCAGATAGACATCCTATTACACAGTGGGCTTTAGAACAGTCAGGAGTTGCTGTTTCTTGGCTGTCTAATCCATTAAATTCTATTTTTGTGTTTGTTTTGTAGAGGTGCTCATTACTTTTCATTCTTTATTTCTCAGTTGATATATTTAGAGTGCTTTTTTTGTGTGTTTTGTCTCAGGAAGGGCTGATCCCTCCATCTGAAACCTCTGACATACACTTGAACTCATGAGGCCAAAAGGAACTTGACTTTTTATGAATAGATTATAAGTGTTAATAACAAATCCGCATTTTCCTTAATTGAATGTGTGTTGTCAAAATTACTACTTTGAAGTGTGAATCTCCTAACTTGTTTGAATTATACTCTAGATGAAACTGTTTTCACTATTTGTTTTTTGGTTTGTTTTGTTGTTGTTGGTTTTTTTCTGAAATACAATAATGAGGAATAAACTTCTAGAAATTTATATTGATCCAAGTTAAAACCAGAAAACTTAGTTCCTGCCTTAATTCCATCTGTAAGTGCAGGTAAAAAACTCTGTCAGACTTTCGTAAACATGTGAGCCCTAAAATTTATCCCCTTCATCCACTGACCAATTTTTATACGTCTAATTTATCTATGTTAGAGACCTCTGAAATCCACTCTGACAGAGCCCAGTAAAATGAAAATGAATTTCACCTCAGAAAATGAACCAAGATGGAAAACTTGGGAAACTGAAACTGAGTATTTGTGTAATTGAATAGCTAAGCTCGAATTAATTAATTTATCCTTCACTCAATTTTTTTTTTTCCTTAAAAATATCAGAGTATAATTGATACCTTGGTGCTCTTGAAGTCAGTGAATTTAAGTGTGTTGAGGGTTTTATTTTATGTCTTTTTCAAAATAGCCTAATGTTAGCTAAAGTGATTGAAAGAGTATCAGGTAGTTATAAATAGTTTAGCTAGATTGGCTTTTTAATTCCCTGTGTCCTGTGCCTTAAAGCCGATTTTAATGAAGAAGGTATTGTCACATTTCCTCATCTCTTGTATATTCGTGACTCTGGAATGTTCAGATAATTCATTTCTCACTAATCAAAAAGCCCATGAAAATATCAATAGAATTATTCGAATCTGTAAAATTTCAAAAGTATTTCCGTAGTAAATGCCGAAATTAACGGCAGCACTTCGCAAGCAGAGGTTAATCACAGTTCTTTGTTTTGCTGCTCACTGCAAGGACAATGCTCATTGCAAATACATTTGGTACATGTGTGGATGGAGTATGGAATTTTCATGGGTCCACTACTCAGGTATTCCAGCAGGACCTTTGCAAATCTGGCTGTTGACCTCTGTTTGCAGAGGAACCAGGTAATTAATGCATCAAATGCTGGAAACCATAGCTACAGTGGATCTCTGCACCCACTGAGATCGTTTTTGTAGGCTAATTCCTGCAAAGCCAGGCAGGGTGGAGTGTTAAGCATGACTCAGAAAGGGACAAAACCTCTCAATTCTGTTTGAAAATTGAACTTCATTCCTTGGAGGACTAGAGATAGAATTGGGAGCTACAGGGACCATTGTGGCATCTCGCATTTGTGAGCTTGTCAATACACCAAGTGCTTTGGATGCTTGAACTTAGCTGCATGTCTGGAATTAAAAGGGAATTTATCTTATTCTTTAAAGGTAAAATTCTCTCTGTTACGGCCCACACAAAATATTTGCATTAATTTGCATCACTTACCATGAGTGAGTAATAAGCCCTGTGCTTCTCTCAACATTGCATAAAAAGTTCTCCTTAGAAAACCTAAAAGAATTCGTTGCTCTCTGAATTTGTTGGATGCACAGAGCCCCTCACCCCTCGATGATTAACTCTGCCCACAGAACAGTGCAGAGCCCAGTCCATCGGGACTATTTGCTCTGCTTGTTCTCTCATCAGAAAGCCTCGTTCTCTGCAGCCTGAGAGTAAATTGAATTTTAATTTCAGTTTTGAAGCCTGGTCCCCTACTTTTTCTTTTAGATGAATCGTAGGTTAAGCTGGTCAAAATATTTTCTGCATCCCATTAATCCCAGTGGTGGGATCTCATGATATACGCTGCAGTGAGTGGTTCCAGAAAGAAAAGGTGAAAATATTCATTGTCTTACAAGAAGCTAATGCACAATCTGTGGCTTCACGTGAAATTTTCTAGCAGGACCTATTTTCACAGGGCA
Organism: Ptilonorhynchus violaceus; assembly: GCA_013397565.1. NCBI lineage: Eukaryota > Metazoa > Chordata > Aves > Passeriformes > Ptilonorhynchidae > Ptilonorhynchus > Ptilonorhynchus violaceus. The sequence continues at coordinate 1,893,304 of VZRJ01001411.1, read as the reverse complement.
AATACACTTAGCTCAAGCTGGTGAGCCAGGCTGTGTGAGATTACTGCCCCCACTGCAGAGGGATTCTTTCAGACACCCTTTCTCATAAAAAATTGTGGGTATGCTGCAGCTGAGCAGTGCTTTGACCATAGGGGATCTTCGTGAAGGAGACCCATTGTCTTACAGGCAAACGGTGCTGATGCTTGTTAAGGAAAACCTAAATAATTCCAAGCAATCCCTCCGTTCTGCTCGTGTGCTGTGCGGAGCTAAAGGACATCTCACCTTCTTCAGTGTCTCTCCTGCTTCTGCCAAAAATGCCCCTGTCAGCACAAATGGCAGCGGGCAACCTGCCCTGACTATCCTGGTGACCAAGGGGAAGTGATTGATTACCCAGAGAGAGCTCAGCATTCCACGCTGGCCACAAATATCCGTGTCCCTGGACCTTGAGTGGTGCAGGGGAGAGAAGGTGCTCTTGCCAGGAGGGAGCTCCTCAGGAAAAAAACAGAAAAAAAAAAAAAGAAAACCAGAAGAAATAATACTCCTTGGTACCACTAAATTTTTTATGCAGTTGTCTTCCAGAGCAAGTCTCAGATGTCCTCAAATATTAATACTTGTAATGAAATGCCCAGATTAGCAATCGCATAAATCCTTCCCTCGGACGGAAGTTTCAGCCCGTGGGATCGCGGCCGATTAAAAAGATTGTTCCAGCCTCAGTCACCTTTGCTCAAGCTGGTGCCAGGTGCCATCAGCCAAGTCAGAAGTCAACAGGGTCTGCAAAAATGTGCTTCTCTGGGGGGCAAAATGTGACTCATCTCCCTCTCAGCATCCCAGCGTGGTGGATGTGAGCGAGGCACCGCGGGACGGGAGAACGAGGGCAGATTGCGGCAGGGAGGATAAAACTGCTCCGTGAAGCCTTTTAATACATTTTAACTAAGAGACTTGGGGCTGTAGCTCGTTCTCAATTTCCTATTGACCTTTATGGGGTTTTAAAAGAGAGCAGATTTTCCCTGTTCTTAATTTATGCCACTTACCAAAGATCCCTGGAGTCAAATCTGCGCTAATTTACACAATGTGCAGATTCTCTGAAGGCAACGGGTTGCGGCGTAAATTAGAGCATAAATCAGGTCAGAATTTGGCCCCTGATGAAGAGCCAATGGAAAGATGTTGTCTTAAATGATTCAAAAGAAGCAGCTAAGCCTATTGATTTTTATTTAAATGAATCACGTTTGGAATAGATCTCAAAATGTTATTAAAAATTGAAACAGAATGCTCTTTATTCTACAAGATGGAAATATTTAGCATATCTACTCTCTTGTGACCTGAAGGGAGAAGCTGTACTGATAGCAAGAACCAATTCCTAAACAGCCCCTGAAAATTAATATATTCCATGAATAACAGAATCAAAATTTGGTGCTAAATACCAAGATAACTTTGAAATAGCTAAGCAAGGGGGGCATAAAGAGCACCTGTATTTTTTAATGCTAGGATCTTCATGATTTACTACAGTATTTCTTTCAAGGCCCTGGGTATCTTTGCTATCTGCACATATTCATAATACATCATTTTGGATAAATTCATGGCTACTATTCACAGGTGCAGTCACATTAATTTCACACCTCTGAATTTAGCTCTTTGCTGTGTATCTGGAGACCATTCATCAATATTCTCTGGAAACTAGCTTGCTCCCTTCTCGACAAATAACCATATCAGCCTCTGATATTTTCAGCCAGAACAAATTCCACTTGGTGGCTTTCATTTATATGTGTATATTATTCTAAATATAGGAAATATTCTAGCAGATGGAAGGCAGGGCATATAGGAGCTTCTATGGCAAACTTTAAATAAATTGGTTTTGTGAGGAGACCTTCTCAGCTGGTTATTACATCAATAAATCAAGAAGTATCAAATGTGGAAACATTAATCAGATTTTGATAACGTCTTCTGGAGTCATTCAGAACAGCTGACATAAAATAGCTATAATTACATATTGTGGTATTGTATCATGTGTTTCATATTTCATAACATTTATTCGTAGGGAATGTCTCAACAGTCTCCTATTAGTAGAAGACCATTATCCTTTGACAATGGCCTATTTTTCTGTTCGACTGACATTAACTCTTAATTATCTTTTTTTTTTTTTTTTCAACAATAATAAATTAAAGTAAATGAGGATTATGGAAATCTCTCTGCCTAATACCCTGTGACTGTTACCTTAAATGCTTAGGGCTAGAGAATGAAATTTAGTGTGTATGAGCTCAAAGACGCTATTTACTACTTTAACATTTTACAAGTCATACATTAACATTTAGCAAGTCATAAAAAATTTACATCTTTAAGCGATTTGTACTTAATAGGTTAGTGATATGCATTTCATTCGGGACGCCGGGGAAAGAACCTATAAAATAAAGGCATTTTGCATTGTCTGCAAATAGTTTATGCTGCTACCATCAAACCCACAGGAGGAGTCTGCTGTGCTGCTCCTCTTTAGTGAGGAGCTATTCCCCATGGGAATAACAGCATGGTAGCAGACTGGTACAAACTCTCTTGAAGTTACTCAGCTTCCATTAAAGTGCTTGCAATTTAAGGAAAAAGGCTTAAAATGATACAGCGACCGCTGTAACAAAGCGACGGATTCCATTGGGAATAAATATTGCTGTACGATGTCTGTGAATATTTGCCCTATTTCTTTCGGGAGGTTCCTGCAGTTCTGTTTGGTCATATTTGATATGCTCTGATGGATCAGTTGTTTAGGACATAAACTTCATGTCAGGATCACAGTAACCAAACTCTGGCTCTGTGAATCAGTCACATCCATCGTTAACCATGTTGGTGCCACTAGGTGGTACCCAAGAATATGAACCATAGACAGTCACTTTCCCAGGATTTCCCTGGTTTTGCAAGGGAAGGACTTTGGGCTTCAGGAAAAGACTGTCATATTCCCGTCATCTTTTGGGGGGATGTCAGAGGCACAGAGGAATTAAGGCCAAATCGCTGCCCCATGTGATCCCATTTTCCCAGTTCCCAGGCAGCAGCACTGAGAGCTGCCACAGCCTTTCCCTCAAACACAAACTATTAAAACCCCATGAAGAGGTATTCAACACCAGACTGCAAGCTGGAAATTCTCCATACAAAACCAGAATGGGAATTAATTCGTGTAAATTCTGAACTTCTTTCAAATGTACTCTTAAAAGGAAAAACACAGAGGTAGGTTTCCCAGATACATGGTTCCTATTAAATTACTTATTTTGCTCTACTCATGATTATATAAACTAATTTGGACATGCCACTGTTTCACTATTTGCATGTCTTTGCAGGCGTTGACAGCTGGAAAATGAGCATGAAAACAGTACAGAATAGGATGCTTAGACAGCAAAATACTGCAACTGTAACTGGTGGAATGCTTCCTTCAAAATATCCCTATTAAATATTTTAGTTTCTTTTAAAAGAATCGATTTCAGACATGGCTCCTACTTCCGTAAAGTTCCTCTATTTTATGGCACAACTGTGAATTACTTATCCTTTAAATAAAACGCATCTTAAACTCATGGAAAACCTGCAATCGGGCTCTGCAGGATAGTCTGGCTTTTCCCTTGGGAGATCTCCTGGGAGGCAGGTTGGTGCTACAAAAGCTCCTCAGCGTTTACCCTGTGGAGCGTCTGTCACGTTGCGCTGCTGTGCAGGGATCTGCGTGGCATCTGTGGAATGGGAGGGAGCAGGAAAAAGTTTAAAATTGCTGTGAAATCAGGGAGTGTGTGCTCCAGTCCCGCTGCTGTCTCAGGAGGGGCATTAAAAAGAGGTTCGTGGAAGAAATATTAATATCTTCATGTCACAGACTTTAAGAAGTGTTTTGCTGTTTGTTTAGTAATGTTAATGCTTTCGAAAACTAATTTCTTCACTTAATCTTTGAAATAAGAGTACTGGTTAGATCATCCCACATCTCCTACAAAATAAGACACTTTATAAGGCACTTGGATCAAATCTGATCTTGTCCCCTTGTTTTTCATACGAGTTGCTCTCTGTCTAGCTCATCTTCAGAGAGGAGAGGAAAAGGATTTTATAAACACTGTAAATTTTTCCTTGTAGCTCTGCTTCCTCCTAGATTAAAAAGTTCTCTGTGCCATGAATAGACAAACACAGAAATGCTTCTAAGATTTGGAATGCAAACAGTGCTGTTGATGCTTCTGCATCAACTTTGTCAAAAGTACTGGGTCCCTCCTGTGTCCTCTCCAGTCTTCTCCATCTTTGATAGAACAGAATCATAGAATCACATAACTTGGGAAGAACCTTTAGGATCATTGAGTCCAGCCATTCCCCCAGCCCTGGCAAGGCCACCACAAAACCATGTCCCTAAGTGCCACACCTACACAGCTTTTAAAGCCCCCAGGGATGATGACTCCACTACTGCTCTGAGAAGCCTGTTCCAGGGCTTGACAACCCTTTCAGTGAAGAATTTTTCCCAATATCCAATCTAAATCTGCCCTGGTGCAACTTGAGGCCATTTACTCGTCCTGTTGCTTGTGACTTGGGAGCAGAGACCGACCCCCACCTGGCTACACCCTTCTTCCAGAAAATTTCAGGGAGCAAGAATGTTCCTCCTTAGCCTCCTTTTTTCCAGGCTGAGCCCCTCCAGCTCCCTCAGACTCATGCCCCAGACTCTTCTCAGCTCCATTTCCCTACTTTGGACAAGCATGCAAGGGAGCACAAATTCCAGCCTTTATAAAACGATTCCTTTTTTAAGAACAGTGGTAGTGCTATTTCAACTCTCCAAACCATTGAAACAAATACTGTTCTGAAACGTTTGTAAATAACTTTTGTACATAACTTTTTTCCCCCCTGCCAATTAGAGAACAAATAAACACTCGGGCGTTTTGATCCTGATCCAGCTTTCCAACTGCTGAGTCAATACATATATATATCTATATCTATATATATAAATATATATAAACAGCTGTAATTTCCTTTGGGATTAGAAAAAAAAAAACCTTTTTGCTCAAGTGCTGCTGTTGAGCATGGCCAGAGGCACAGGCAAACCCGGGACGGAAGAACCCTGCCCCATCCCGTCGCGAGCAGCGCGCGGTGCCATCTGCAGCGCTGCCGCTCTCCAGGTTGCTCTTTTCCCTGGAGTGCCATCCCCTGCCTCCCGAGCAGAGTTCAGACCCGTCACTCTTTCATCCCCCGAGGGTGATTCAGCACCTGGAACTCCCCGTTGAAAAGGCCGTGGGGACTGTGGGCAGCCCAGAGAGGAGGGAGAAGCATCGCGGTTAATGCTCCGGCTGATATCAAAGCTCCTGAGCTTACACCTGCTCATTTGAAGTGTCGGTGTAGGAGCTCTGGCTCCGGGTACCAGCCACGTTTTTTATGTCTTTGTGCAAGGCAGTGGAGGGGAAAAGGGCACGGGAATATGATATTTTGCTTATTTTTAGGAACTGGGTTTAGGATGTTCTGATTGTGCAGTCTGGAAAGGTCTTAGTTGGTGGGGGGGTGCTGTAAAAACTCAGGCCTGAGGAAATAGATGTAACTGCCCTGCGTATCTATCTCGATTTACTGTCTGTGGTGTTCGAGAGAGGAAAGAAACGGAATTATTTTCAATAAATTTTACACATAACTTGACATCCGATCAAGCGCACCAACATTAGCAATCAATTAGGAGCTCAATGCACGGTTCTGAGGAGCTGTAAATTACTGCACACTAATGGCTCTCCAGCAAACCTCCAGAGCAGGTTCAGGGTTTTTTTCACCAATAAAGCAGCGAGCAGGGGAAAACATTCAAATTAAGCCAATTTATTTTAATTTTCAAATAAACAAATCTTACTTATGGCGCAAATAGCAGCAACAAAAGCAACACGATACTTACCAAATACCCCTGGATGATTTAGAATACTTCTCATTCATATTATAGCGCAGGAAATACTTTTCTCCATCTCTTTTTCTCTCTTTCATCTGAAAAGTCTGTCACTCCAGTTGTGCTTGGAGACTTGGATTTTTTTTCCTGTTTGATTCCGTTTTCCCTTTGCACTAAAACTACACCAGATTTAAGTGATAACAAGTTTTTTTACTTCCCCATAAACTTGTCTCATTCTCACCGAAGTCTCTAAGAAAATATGTCATAAAAAAAAATCACATTAAGCATTTTTTTTTAAAATTTATTGCCTTTCTGCAGCTCTGAGGCACATATGTTTTGGAGTCAAACATATCTCTGACAGACTCCCTGAGATCACCAGGATCAGATCTGCTAAGTAAGAGAATGCAATTTTTAAGCCTTTTCTCTCAGCTTTATCATCATTAATGGTGCATACTTCACTGAAAGTTTCTTTAGAAATATTATGTCAAATGCTGACTTCATTGCACATATGTCACACACTGATATCATTATTATTACTCAAGTTCTTACTGGAAAGAAGTTGGGGCCAAAGTACTTAATTTACTTAATTAATTGTTAACTGTTTGACCAAGTGTGTCTTCCACAGAGAAGATGGGAGTACAATGAAGTGAGAAAAATTTCACAGGGCTTTAGATCAGGCATTAAGTAAAGCAGTTATATCTTTTGGAAAAATGAGTGTCAGCTAATGCAGAACTTCTTCCCTTTATTCAGAAGATTCATTAATATTCTTGCTTATTCTGGAATATGAGCAAAAGTCCTTCACACAGACATTCAGCCTTCCTTTTCCCTGAATTTCCAGTATGCATAATTCACCTTTAAAATCAGGTCTTTTAGAAAAACATCATGATATTGATAAAAAAATCTCCTGTCTTGTGCACTGGAATAGTGAAATCTGAATAAGTGTCTCTTGCACTGGTCCTGAAGAGAAATATCAGGTGGCTGATAACTCTATTCTGCAGTTATTTAGAGAGAAAATAATTCTATTGAGAAGAGGATTAAATGTTTGCATTTATTCAGGCAGTTTTACTGACATGAAGTGAACTGTGATTGTGAATGGAGCCTTTGTACATTTAATGTTTATGTCTGTTCCTCTCTTGTCTCCCTGAAAAGGCATTAATCCACCTGTCTATCCCAGTCATTATTAGTTTACTCATATATTCTTCTGTTAATAGTAGGAGGTGGAAGAGGACATGAGTCATTGTTATAATTTACAATGCTTAAAAATATAAAACTATAGAAAGACAAAATCATAGACTCATAGAATGGTTTGTGTTGGAAAGGACCTTAAATATCATCTTGTTCCAAGCCCCCTGCCATGGTCAGGGACACCTTCCACTATCCCAGGTTGCTCCAAGCCCCATCCAACCCAGCCTTGGACACTTCCAGGGATGGGGCAGCCACAGCTTCTCTGGACAACTCTGGAGTCCCAATATCTCACTACCCTCACAGAATTTCTCCCCAATATCCCATCTAATCCTGCTTTTTGTCAGTTTAAAGCCATTTCCCCTTGTCCTGTCCCTCCATCTCTTGTCCCAAGTCCCTCTCCAGATCTCTTGGAGCCCCTTTAGGCACTGCAAGGGGCTCTAAGGTCTCCCTGGAGTCTTCTCTTCTCCAGGTGAACAGCCCCAACTCTCCCAGCCTGGCTCCAGAGCAGAGGGGCTCCAGCCCTCAGAGCATTTCCATGGCCTCCTCTGGGCTCATCCCAGCAGGTTCATGTCCTTCCTATGTAGGAGACCCAGAGCTGGATGCAGGTGGGGTCTCACAAGAGCAGAACAGAGGGACAGAATCACCTCCCTTGACCTGCTGGCATTCAGAACATCCTAGAAAGACAAGAAAGTTACCAAAGGCTCCCTTTTCCTCTCTTCCTGAGTACACATCCTACCTTCTTTTACAGCTTGGGAGCACAATGATTCCGAAAACGCAACTGCTGAGACACTTTGGTTTGCTTTTTTAGAACCTGCAAAGGATCACATGGGGACAGCAGGGCTTTATGTCGGTAATTTACACAACATCTAAAACGCATTGGGAGCCATTTCTGCTCCTCAAGGCAGCAACTTTGTGCCGTCTTGAGAAGTATGTGTGCCCTTTAGCACACATCAGCATGCAAAAATATGGAGATGAGCCACTGAGTGAGTTCATCCTGGGAGTTTCTTTTGGCTTCTCCAGTGGCTGCTTCTCTCTGTGCTGCCTGGGAAGCCTGAGGCGTCAGTGGCGTGAGGTGCTCCTCGACTGCCTGCCAGTGTCCCCTCAGCATTTCTCACCTCTTCTTTCCAGTTATTCCCCCAGAGAGAAAGCTGTGGGAAAGCTAACTTAGCCAAAATCTCCCATGGCTTTGCAGTTAAAGGGTGGGAAGTTCACTTACATCATGCTGCTCCATTTAAGTCCTCTAATCTGAACTATGAAGAGGAAATCGAATTAAAGGTTGAGTCAGTCAGAATTATGCATTACGTTCACAGAAAAATAAAACATCCCAAATCTCTATATTACATTAAAAAATACACTCAAAGAAGGTTAAGTTAGCAAAATCAAACAGAAGCATGGAAATGCCATAAAAACCATTGCTACCTTATGCCACTTCAAACTAAGCCTCCCCCTGCATATAAAATATAATACTGTCTTTAGCAGCAGCTTTTCATGCCTTTTCCAGAAAACTTCTCCCTCGCTGCTTCACAGAATTAGTCTCCCTTTGCTTTATCTCACATGTCCTTAAATCTTCTTACGTCTTCATTTACTCCTGCTTTTCTCTCTTTATTTTTTCCTTGTCCCTGAAACCACTGAAATCTCCTCTCTCAGTGCTGGCCAGCTCCTGGAAGAATTAACTCTGGGTAAGAATTAGTAGCTGTGGGGTTGCTGATGAAGGGCAGGGTTCAAACCCTGTGGTGTTCCACGAGGGGTTAGGCTGACACTATGGAGGGTTTGCTTTAATTTTATCCTGTATTTGAACTTACAAAAGGGTATCACCTGGACAGGCAGTCACCTAGGTAAAGAAAATCTATTTATACCTAGAGCAGCTACACTGCAGCCTGAGACCCCATCTGTGCATGGCCTTGGCCTGGGCAAGTTAGGGAGAAAAACAGTGAAAAGAATACCCAAAATACTCCAAGGAGGCATTTTCTCTCTAATGCCTCTCAATTACCCAACCTTAGGGCTCGCTCCTGACAACAGAAGGTAAAACACTTTTAAACAGACGTGCGGTTTTAAAATTGACAGGGTCCCCTTAACAACTTCAACAGTTGGAGAGGTTTATGTAGGTGGGTGAATCTGATGCTAAATAGTTAAACCTGTTTTAACTAAGAACTTGTGACTTCCAAAATAAAATCCTGCCTGTAGAAGAAAGTAACAGCAATTGGGAACAAAGCACAGAGGAATGGGCCAGCTCTAATTTACCCAGGTTTAAGGAGGCTCATCTGTGTGCTTGATTTTTTATTTGGTTTTTTTTTTAATGTGAATAATTCAGTCAAGTTTCTGCTAACTGTCTCTGTTGGAACAGAATTTTTCCACTGCTGTTGCACAGTGAGTTCAGCCTCTCTTGGGTCAAAGTTGTTGGGAAACATCTGAGCAGAGTGTGGGGCCCCAGCACTGGGTACCTGCCACGTCCAGCACTGACCAGTGTGTCCTGTGCTGCACCAGCACATCTGTGTGCTCCGTGCAAAACCACTGTGGGCTGTTTCTTGGCTTGCAAAAGCTGCTAGATCTGCAAATGCAAATGTATTCACATTAATTAGAATAAATGACCACGTGGTTGCATCGTTAACTAAGTTCCCCAACTCCCAGGGAAGGAAGCTTCTGCACTGTCAAACACTGCAGAATTTGCATCTGAGGGAAGCATTTTCGGTTTCTGTATATTTTACCAACAATTAAAGAACTGAGCTGGCACTTTCCTTTCACATTTGCAATTTAAATCTTCAATTTTGGGCCACCCCACCATGTTTTCGTTCCCATCTTGCTGGCTGATTCGCAGGGATGGAGAGAGTGACCTTGTGTGTGATGATGGTAGGGTTTAGAACAAGAGTTAGCTAGATTGCCTCACAGAAATTGGTTGGCCAGCAAGGATAATTTTTTGGGCAGTCTCTGCCACTGCACAGCATAAGGTGATATTTGATGTATCTCTGTGTGTGACCAGGGAGGGGAGGGCAGCAAAGGAGCCAGGCCAGCAAAACGGGGTGAGGAAGCCACGGGGCTTGGATTCAACAGCCCACAATCATCTCCTCCAAAGCAGAGTGCAATTAAAACCTGGCCTGCATTTTTACATCTCACCCTGCAGCTGATGAGCCAAAGGAAGGCTGGTGACACAAACAGCAGCACTGCCAGAGAGACACTGCTCCTTTTGGGGCAAAAAACCAAAACCACTGCCTAAAACTTCAGTAATATTTTCGGCAATCAGCATAATCCAAAATGACAACAGGCAATTCCACTGCTTGTGTCCAAAAAAAAAAAGAGACCCAACTGCTGTTCATCCTTGTTATGTGTCCTTGGGGAATTGCCACTGGTCATTGAGGAGAGCCAAGAGAACAAACACTGAGTGCAGTCAGCTCCTACAGCAGAAGAGTGATCATCCTCAGAAAGGGATTTGTAAGAACCCCAATAACTGGAAATTCTCTGAGCCACGCTTTCCTTAGAGGCCAGAGCTGCAGGAGGGTTGGTCTCCTGAGTACAGGCTGCCATGTGCTCCCCGAGCAGGGATGTTCTTGTACACAGCATTAAACCCTTTAAAATGAGCTGTCCTTCATACAGTCAATAGGGGAACTATATATTTATAACCAACTTTTTAATCTGCTTCTTGTCTGTGAAAGAACTGCATCCAGAACTCTCATATCCATGCTGTTACTGCCATACCCTTATTGCATAATTTAAAATCTTTTGACTAGACTACATAGCAAAATATATATTAGAAACAGTGTGCACTTGAGAAAATTAAAGATAATCATGATTTCTCTGTTTCAAGGTTATTGGTTGTATAGACTTCTGCTGTGTGCTGGTAAAGCCCATGAACAGTATGTGGCAGATCTGTGGAAATACCTAATTAAAAATGTGAAGGAAATAAATTATATAAAATTAAATGCTATGGGTTTCTGCTTGTCAGCTATAACATACAAGTGGTTTTAATGTAGCAGAGATGATGTGATTTTTAACCTTCCACGCAGACCAAATTTAATTTGTATTTCTCAAGCTTCTTTCAGGCTGGCTACCAAATCCTCCTCCTTTCTTGGAAATCTCCTAAAAACAAAAGTCATGCCTACAATTTTAACAAACCAGATATGTAGAATTATGAACTTATTGAGAGGTGCGGCAGAAGTTACGCTTTTTGTTAGTAACATGTTGGATTATTGCATTACTCTTTCAATATAAAGAAATCTTTGTTCCTTTTTGAGTCATCTGCTCTATAACATTTTGGTGAGAACTGACAGGAAATATCTCTCTGAAGAAGGGAAACGCTGCTGTTGGTTTAGCCTTGCCCCCATTAGAATAATTTAACACCAGTATCAGGATATAACCCCCATTGTGGGGATCCTTGTGGGGCAGATATCAAAATGACAAACCTCCCCCAAAGAATGAAAAGGTTGCAGCCCTAATCCTGCCTGCTGCCCCATGTCCATGGACATATTCCACTCCAGCCCGGGATGAATCTGCACAGAGCAGCTTGGCAGGAGCAGACCTGAAGTTTTAAAAGCACGATTGCATGACAGTTAATAGAGAACTCAATTATAAGTCACATCACATTAAAATATATGACAAGGGGAGAAAACAACTCGTGGGACGACTATTATCCAAAGATGTTTCCAATTACAAATCGCAGCACAGCTTGAGCACCTGGGCTATTCATCCCAAAAGCTGATTACAACATCATGATATGAGTGATACAATGACTAATACAGTATCAGGACCAGCATCTCCCACTCTATTCTTTCAGTATCATGTAAGTGGAAAGTGTTTAATTAGAAAGCTTTCAGCATTCATTTTCTAACTTAATAGGCTTTTCTGGTTGATAACAACCTTATTATGTGTTGGGAATAGATGCTTAGCCAACCCAAAAATATCTTTTCCCCCCTTTTTTTTCTTTTAAGAAAAACAAGCAGATATCTCTCCCATCCATTGAAACGCTGTTATTAGATTTGACTCATTTTAATAGAGCTGTGTCAGTTCAATTAGTGTAAGGGCAAGAAATGACAAATTATATTCTAGTTTTGTGAGTGTAATATCATGGGTAAAACAGCATAGTTCCAGGCTATAGATGTAATTTTGCTGGTGCTTTAGGACAAATCTGGGCAAATGTGTGAGGCAGCAATTCTGTCTTTAAAATTCCACCTTGTAGATGGCAATGCTTGACCAAAGTATTAACATTTCATCCAAAAGAAGCTCTTTCATTGCCATTAAATTTGTGTACTCATTTCTTCCAGTTTCGGCAAAGTCACTAATTCCTTACCTGGTACCTCCTGAATAAGTTACAAGTGTTGCAGTAAATTATTGGAGGATTTTATGCCAAAATTCCTCTTTTTTTGTTTGTTTGACGTGAGACTTAAATTACACCACACAGAAATTGAAGCTTCTATTGCTCATCAAACATAACGTTCCCATTTTCATTCCAAGGAAACTTGTGAAAGTGATGGGGTTTGCATCCTTTATGTTCCAAAAGCTTTCCTTTGCCTTTCTTAATAGCTGCTGGGAAGAAAGAGAATTTATGTAAAAGGGACTCCTTGTCTTCTTAAGTGTTAATTAACATTTTCCTCAGAGTTTCCACTCAAGATATGGGCTTATTTTCAAAAGTGAAAACCTGGGGCTTGCTTTGGGTTGTTCTTGTAAGTAAAGAGAGAGAGAAAAAAATATTATCTCCCTTGTTTTAGAGGAAAATTTACATAGTACATTTTTTAGTACTTCAGGAGGGCTTTAGTATTTGGGAGGATTTTTACATAATACCTGAATCAATTTAGTTAGATTTTGTTTTATGTGGTTCTAGCAAGCTCTGGAATGTGTAGCTTCAACTGGAAGTCTAATCTCTGCCAAATACCATCACTTTTATGCCAAACATTTAATGTGTAAAGTACTTTCAGGTGGCCACCCATCCCACAGTTGACACCTAGGAGTACATGTTAAGTCTTAAAACATGAGAACAGATTCGAGTGTCACCTCTCTTTTACCTGAGGATAATTATCCTCAAATGTTCTGCTGAAATGGTAAAAGTGAAAAAATAAAACCACAACCAAACACATAAGAAACAAGTAAAACTCTTTCATTTTGTGAAAGCAACCTAGGGTCTTCAAAGTGTTGTGAACAGATGGGTGCAAGCACACCTTTGGCTATTATAGCTGGAAGAAGTGGAGCCAGGGAACAAGTGAGGCAGATTGCTTCCTTACACCAGAAATGGGGAAGAAGTGCCTTTTTAAGGATGAGATTGGTTTTCAGTTAAAGACTGAGATGCACTACAGACATTGTTCTGTTGGTTTTAACTCCACAGTTTCAAACTTCACGTTTTTCTCCAAGCATAGTCATAATTCTGACATTTTTTCTAATTGGGAAATTAAATCATGCTCAGTTTCACTGGGACCTCAAATTGTCACAGTGTCAATAAGTGGAATTTTGGGGGCAATTTTCTTAAATGATAATTATTATCTTTTTGTCTGTAGAGTGCTGGAGGAGCATACATATTGGAGGAGGGTTTTTCATCTGCATTCCTTCTTCACCTCTTCCTTCCTCATCCTCATCCTCAGCCTTTCCTCCCTCTCCAGTTCTGCTCGGCTCTGTGAGTAACACCTGCACCTTTGCAGCTCCTCTTTCAGCACTGCTAGTGCCTAAAACATAGAATTATCCTTGTTATCAGCTACCACTCTGTGTTTTCCAGGGAAGCTTCATGTGTCAGAAAAAGAGGACTGTTTTGGTTAAAATATGAAACCACAACTTTATGTCTGTAGGGTAAAAAATTCCTTGAGAAAAACAAGCACAGTCTTTGAGTTTTTGTTGGCAGTTTAACTCATAGGAGAGTTTTGCTTATAAGAAACCAAGGACAGTGATGATGAAATGTTCAGTGCCTAATCTCCAGTAAAAATAGAATGCAGAAGGATATTTCTCAGGGTGTTTTTGCTGGAACCATTTTAATGTCCTGTTTCCATCATCATTATAAGGAAGGTAAAAATATCAATAATATCTTTTTATGTTGCTGTTACCTGATGTGAGGAAAACTGGTCTTTGAATGTTTAGAGAGCTGTTTGATCCTTTATCTTCAGCATGAAGTGCCAGTAGGTCAAAGTCCTAATGCTCTTCCTAATAAACACATATATATATTTATATCCTCTGAAGCAGGCAGCAGCAAATGTAATTAACTGTGGTTTAAGGTGTTTATGATGCACACTGAAGTACTGAGCACATTGCAAGGACTGAAATCATCTCCATTCTGCTGGTTTGCTTGTCAAGTGGATATTCTTTGTGATCAGGACATAATGCAAAGAGAGATAAAGTTTCTTGAGCTCTAAGTTCACTTTGCACTAACAGGAAAAGGTATAAAATTGTCATTTGTGTGGTACTGAATAGTTTATATCTCCTTAAGACAGTACTTGATAAATGAAGAGATCTCTTGCAAACTCCATGGTTCTGATTCTTGCCTGTTTATTGGAAGTCTTTTCTCAGCCTATATTCCCCTTAAACCTCCTGTATGAGCTGTGGTTGCTGATGGAAACTGAGCTTTTCAAAAGGGAAAAGAATGAGAAAGGAAAAGGAAAAAAAGGTAATGCTAACTTTAAGTTTTGGTGGAGAAGAGCTTGACAAAATTGATCCGCAAGGTTTAGCGTCGGACGTCAGTTCTGAGAACTCACATTTTTAAGTCACTCTTTTCAGGCTAATGTAATGATCAGGCCTGGCTTAGCATTTTAACAGCTGCATCTCTCCTGACACCCGTGGAATTATTCATAAGGCTGACGTCAGACTACGCCAAGGTGAGTAACTTCAGTGGGATTAGGCCATTATGAGCCAATCTTATGCCTGCTGGAAGCACAATTTTGCTATTAGTATGAAAGGTGTACAGACAGGCCTTTTGATTGCATGGAAAACATTCTGGTTCATATTTATAATTTGGTGTGTGTATGTTCTGCTTTGTGTAAATCAGACCGTTTTGTAGTGCCTATCCCTGGGACTGTGACATGTGCCTTCATAAATGAAACATAATGTGTTGTTTTGAATGCATAATGGCAGTTTGCATATTGATCTATAAGTTTGAGGTTTTTACAAGTCAACATTGACTTTTCTTGTGAATTCTTTTGAATACATTAAAACACATTATTTTGTGTAAGAATTTTCCACATGCCTTTTTTTCTTGTTCTTGTTCTCTTTTGTGTTGCTCCCCAGTTTTTCTCTGCCATTTGCCTGCCCTCTGCGTGCAGGCTCTCCCTGAAGGCAAACAGCCCTGGCACCCAACCCCAGAAGGTTTCAGGGGAATACCAGGAGACATATATAAGACCTAGGAAGCATTACAATAGAGGAAAAACCCGTGATGCATTATTATTGTCTGCATGACCTCCCTCTGAAGCAACGCACGGCCTCAGCTTTGATATGATTATTCCTGAATGTGCCAAGGCACTACTTTCTGAAATAGCCCCGGTGTCAAAGATGATGAATGGCCAATTCTGTAATGTCAGTCCCACTGGTAACTCCAGCAGTGGCACAGCCCAAGCCCTGGGTTGTCTGGAAACCTCGATGGGGAGAGGGACTGGGAGGGACTGCATGGCTCAGGACATCAGAGTTCCTCAGCTTTGGTCCTCCCTTAGTCCAAACTTGGAGCAAATAACCCTCACAGAGTTGTTTTTACACTTTCAGGTGATACATGTGTTTGTCAGACTCATCAAAAGGCAAAATAAGTAATCAATAAAGTAGCTAAAATATCCATGTATAAATTATAAGCACCAAAATATGAACAGGCTTGAACAACTGCCAAAATTCCATTTCTGTCAGTTACATCTTCTCGTGGCATTTTTAAAAGATGTCTATGAACATTTTAAATGAGGTTAATTTTTTTAAATGAATAATTTTACTTGATGAATAAGATTTAAAGTCCTGCATGTCTGAGGGCAGCATTCAGTAGTTTATCTGGGCTGTAAAGACACAATTTCCCTATTCAGTGACACCTTCTGCCACCGAACACCTACTTCTGCAGGGTCCCAGCACCAGACTTGCTGCATCCCAGAAGGTAAATCCCACAATATCACCTCTGTGCTGTGGCGGGAATTTCTGACAGAGAGAATTAGAGCAATGCAGCACTTTGCCTGTCAAAATGCACCTACCTGCAGTGACTGTGCTGCTGCTCATCAAAGGCAGCTCCCATAGGGTTTAAAAAATAAGGTATTCATCTCGCGGTGATGACTCACCTTCATCTTTTAAGTGTATATGTTGTCACAAAATTTCTTTTTTTAATCTACTCTGAGCTCCTGTTTACAGTTTCCCATTCCAGCAATTCTCCATTTCCCTTTTACTTCACCTAAAAAAAACTTTGTACTTCCAGAAAAACACATAGGACATGTGAAATGTCTGGTGCCTAGCAGGGTTGTTTTTTTAAAAAAGAACTACTTTCTCAGTCTTGTCTTGGTATTTACTTTGAAAATTGTTCTCTTTACTGTGCTTTTTAAGAAAAAAAATCAAGCCCAGCCATAAAAATCATTCATCTTCATATGCTGAATTCTTCTAGCTTCAGATTTCATATGAATTGCCACATAAAGCATACAATCAATTAAAAATTAAACGCTTAATACAGCTATGTTTTTGGAAAGTTGTTTTTCTTTCACTAATTAATTCTTCCAAAGCCCCAGATTGAGATATATACAGAAAGGCTTTACATTAGCACTGGAGAACAATTATTATAATAAAGCTTTATTTGGAGTTTAAAAGCTAAAACTTTTCTGTTCCCTGCATCCAAATGAAAAGTTATTTCTTTTCTTTGGCTTACATGTCCTGTTTGCAAATCCCAGCCTGAAAAACGGCTGTTCCCTCTGCTGTTCTGCTCCCACCCTCAACCAATGCTTGAGGACCATTTTTAAACCTGTACGTTCTTATTTAGAGGTTTTATTTAAAGAGTGAAAGCCTTTCAAGGATTGCTTTTTCCATAGCCACTGGTAAATATCACATTTGAAGCCTGCCAGTCAGGTAGAAGTTTTAATACAATATTTCAATCTTAAGCCATCATTGTTTCAAAGAACAATGTAATTTATTAGAGTAACAAACCAGGCTATAATGGACTCAAATCAATATAATGCAATTAAAGCACATAAAATATGCAGGGCACAGTGGCATTTTGGCTCTTCTAACTACTTTATTCTCGTGCTCATATGCACTGCTGTCTCAGAGCATGGGCCCATGGGGACCATCTCGTGGTCCCCTAATTTGAAAGGGATCCTGCAAGCAGAGCACAATATTTGATGTACAAGCATCAGTGTCCATCTCAGTTCTCCTGGTGCTGAATATGATGTGGAGCCTCCAGAAGGACTCAAAATGCTTAAGAGAGCTGTGCTTGGTCATAGAAACGGAAGATATTGCTATATTGTTCTTTAGAACAAATGGATTAAAAGTGGCTTGGTAGATGGGTGGGAGGAGAAATACCAAAAACAAGACAAAACCCTTTGCAAGCAGTACAAAAGCAGTTTTAACGGCTTAAAACTAAGGCTAATTATTTAAAATTATGCAAAACACTTCCCACTGTCAAAGTTCTGCATAAAGAAATGGTTCATGCACAATACTGAAATGTAGAATACCCTTATCTGATTACAAAAGGCACTTGTAGCACCTCGTGGTTTTAGGCTCTGGTCCGGAAAGGTGCATGGGACCCACACTTGCTAATAACCCACCAACAGTGAGGATCAGCCCTTTAATGAGTTTCTCCTCAACCTTTTTTCTTTAATTCCCACCCGATCATGAGACTCCCTTCATTTATGCATATTATTCCTGGAGTCTGATAACTGCACTGTGGGATTTTCCAGTATGAATAGCTTTAATTCTGTCAGTTTAGCTTTGTACACACGAGACGCCAAAGCCAAACAGCATTCTGTTATAAGCCTACTTAAAATATCTGACAGATTTCAACTTTTGGCAATTCTTTAAAGTTTCTGGATGTAAATCAGCCATCCATGACTTAATTTTGCAACAGATGTTTGTAATAGATGGTAAGTACTTCACAAATACATTTCTTTTGCTTTTGACACAAAGCATATTTGAACATTTTAAAAGGAGAAGCTTGCGCCTGAGTTTTCTCTGGGAATCGAGATTGGCGTGTAAATTGTTCATGGCAGCTTCTAGTGGTTATCCAGAGGTTGGAGGGCAGTGTTATATTTAATGACAACCACACAATGGAAGCATTATGGCCATTAAATATGAAGGACCAGAGAGTACACGCTACCCAAATAACTCTTGCAGATTTGAAAAGCAAGAGCTGTTTCTGGAGATGAGTGCCTCAAGTCCAAGTATCGTGTTCTCACAAGTTTATAAAGGAAAACACAAACCTCTCTTGAACTGAGCCTTATCTTGAGCTGGCCTAAAAGCTCACTCAATTGGTACAGCACGGCTGAGTCACCATACCTGAACTTACACTCATAAATACAATTTCCCAGTACAATCTAGTACAATTTTTACTGGATTTGAAATGTGTTTTGAAAGTTGTGCTCTTTTGTAAAACAGGTGGTTCTCAGAACTGTTGAGAATGGCTTCATCCTGCTTGGGTTCTGTTTGTGTGTTTGCTTTGCTTGCAGCAGGGCTTTGTTATTTAGTTTGCTTGAGACAGAACTTTCTCGTTTCGCCTTTTTCATTAGTTTGAGGCAGCGTGTGTGGTCTGGCTTTGGTTCAGAGCTGTCTGACAGGTTCAGACAGTGGAAAAATTAGGAAATATGCTACTGATGAGAAATCTTTGAAACCAAATTAAAAATTGAAAAATCGTGAACTGAAATTAATGCCTATCATTTTCCTCGCTGCCTAATACATTAGAGCCTGGCTGTGATAACCCAAACCTGACAGTTCAGGCAGTCGAAATGGGCTCTTACCTGAAACCCTGACACTTTCCTCTCGGCAGTGGTGGGGATTTGGAGCCCAGCAGTTTGATGCCTGTATGCCAGCACACCTTTTTTCAATATTTGCTGCCCTATTGGGTTTGCTGGAGGGCAGCTTGGGAAAGGATGGGTCTGCGTTGCATAAAGCCCAGTACCACAGTGCTTGGGCCAGAGAAGGGACTTCAGGAGACCAGGTTAAGCTCAGATCTCGTTAAGCTCAGACCTAATGTGACCCAGTGTGTCAGAGATCGGACTGACACCCACATAAAGCCGCCCTGAAGCATTGTTTGTATCGCGTGGCCCAGCAGCAGCAGGAGAGCCCTGGATGTCTCTGACTTGGCCCTGGATCTCTCCTGCTCCTCACATGGTTTTTGCAACCACAAATTGCTTCAGAACTTCTGCAGAGCCGAGAGCTTTTGCAGTGTTTTGGTGCAGTGTGTTTATTCATTGGGTTTCTTGTCACACATGTATGCCAAGTCCCGTTTTACCATAGGCTCAAATATTTGTTCCCTTCCCGTGATTGCTTTTGTGGGATCTCTCATTACTCTGAGACCTCTGGCTGAAGTGCATTTGCCTTGGATGAAGCTATCTAAACCCTCCCTGATACCTCCCTTTCTTTGCTGGGCTGAATCATGGAATTTGTTCTTTGCTCTAACTATATAAAATAAATTTCAATCCCTCAAGTTATTTTTTTCATCCATTCTATTCAGTTTTGTGGTTTGTTTTATTTTTGTGTGTGCATTGGTCTTTTTTCAGCTTTCCTGAGGGGAGGGAGAACAAACATAGGGGCTGGGGAAATAGAAGTTAGTTAGGGAGTTTTCAAGCTATTTGAAGGGCAAGACCTTTCCATGAAGATATAAATTTTTGTAAGTCTTATTTTTGTGGCACTAGGTGTGGGGGTGAACGATTTTCAATCTTCTCAGATATTTAATTGCTTATTTTCATCTATTTATCATTGTATTACAGGATGTCTACGTGCTGTCAAGTACCTTTGCATCTTGCTAGCACTTCTCTGCCTTAATCCAAACTGCATCTGACACCCCCAGCGTGGGGAAAATCCCAACTGTTGATTAGCCAATTATTCATGATCCCATTAACATTACTGGAATTACTCGATTTCACGTTGTACCTTGTGTTGTAAGAAAAAAAAGCAACCAAACAAAGCCCATAAAAGTGTATTTTACTTTCCTAAGTTTGCAATTAGAATGCCATCCTGCTTATGCTGGAATGTTAACATCTGATGGCTAAAATGTGAAAATGAATATTTTTCCCTAGCTGGGATATGGTTGTCAGCTGTCTTTTAAAGCAGCAGAGGGTTTTCACACCCTTTATTTTGCTAGAAAAGGTCAATTTTCAGAGACAAAGTATTGGTGAACCGTGCTGGCTTTGCTTTAAGCCCTGGCAGGCACAGTTTACTTCAGGGTGACGTGACAATAATTGTTCTCACTTCTCTTACTTTGATAAAATAATGAAAAAATATTATCAAAATGCTTTATAAAATAATCATTTCTATTTGTCTTCTTCTGGTTTGCGGTACTGCAGGGCATTTCCTCTCTGAGCATGGAATTTCAAATCCCGGTTCTCTTTCCACAGAGAAAAGAAAATGCTGTCAAGGCAGCAGCATTGAGGGCAGCATCATGGTTTCCTATTGTGCTGCAGCCAGGTAGCACTCAGACTTCATTAAACAGCCTCTCCCAGCTTTAACTTATAACTTTTGGACAATGCAGAAACCTGCCTGATCTGTCCCACTACTCGTTATTAGATTTGGAGATACGACATTCTCAAAAAGAGATTTCCCTCCTTTCTTTCTCTTTTTCCTATATTGAAATGGCTCGCTGAAATATGGGATCCTCTGGAGTCGGCCCAAAAGCACTTTGAAGCCATATATTTATAATGGTTTTGTTATGAAGAATGGCATCTGGCTAATGGACCCGTACAACTGCTAGGAAAATATTGATATACGTTCAAATCACAGGTCATATACGAGGGAATAAAGCCGTGAAGAATCCTGCAGAGGTTACTTTGTTGTGTTTGGGCATTTTCTTACCATTTGTCTGTTTATTCTGCTTGCTATTTCAAAGTCTGTTTGTTAAAACAGCAGATATGTACTACATTTTTCTGCAATCTTTTCCATTCTCTCTTTTGGTACAAGATAAACTTCTTACAGCTCTGTCATCCAATTCAGGCTTTCGTTAAAATGTTTTAAACCCTTTCACTGAATTCACTTCTTCTGCCAAGGATTCTTCCGTGAAGTACATTTTTCACACTTTTTCCACTATGGCTCTTCGCAAAGATTAGGTCATTTGTGTCAGCTTGTAAACAGTCTTTTGGCTTATGATTCTTTTCTGTTATTATTGTAGATTAAAGTGGGCTTGGTAGCACAGCACTGTAATGTTGAAAGATAATTAGAATGTCCCAGTTTCAGGAGCACAGAAATTCTTATGTTAAGCCGAAGAGATGCTCAAAGTAGGCTTTTGACAATAACCCATATCAGATGCTTCAGAGAAAAACCCTATACAGCACAACAATATAATAGCAAAATGGGAAGTTTCTCGTTATACCTATTGGCTGGGAGCTTGAATGCCTTCAAGCATAATACAGGAAGTGTTTGAATTCTTATTTTATCCGCAGTTGTTCTTATATATATTTGAAAACATGCACCAGTCTTTATCCTGCCTGTATATTACAGTATGCCAGCTTTTCCTGAGGGGCTCTTAGTGCTTTCCCCAAGTTAGAAACAATTCTGAAATACTAAGTAGGCACAAATCTCCTTTGATTACTCAAGAGATTCTCCCTTCACTGTGATTAGGAACTGTTGCCTGCTTCTGGCTTGTTCACAGAGGGGATATAGGACATCCCACTAAGGCATGGGGCTTTTTTATTTTGAAAAAATGTCCTGCAATGTAGGTTTGGTGTTGTTAGAGATGAAGCTTTAATGCTATATTCTAAATTCCCAATGTGTGGCATGCATCTGTTTGCAAAATCACCTTGTTTATGTACATGAAAGTGCCGTTCGTCATTAGTACATAACAAGTGCCACATAACTCATTGCACCTGCCAATAAAAATTGTTACCTGAAGGAACTAATTCAAAATCTCACTGCTTTATCTGCTTTATTGAGGAGTGCACTCTGCCAGGGTACATAACTAAAGCCCCAATAGTCTGATACAAATGTCCCAAAACACAGATTTTTTTTTTTTTTTCCTTTAACTGCGTTTGTTCAATTTTCCTGATAGATTGCTTTCAGCTCTCTCTAATTTTTCTTGTAAGTGATACTCCAACAGAAAACCAGAAGGAGAATGTTTGGAAAATATTTCAGCAGGTTGTTTTCTGTGCTCATGGCTAGAACATTTGCTGAAGAGCCAGACACACTGATAGATCTCATGTCAAGTATATACATTCCGTAAAGTAATATGAAAGGAAAAAAAAATATGATGTAATAAGTGCGAGGCAGGAAAAAAACTTTGCTAGACATTTGGAGGCATTGTTTGCAATTGTTTTTTTCTCAAATTGCATCATTCCAGTTGTACTGGACAGTAAGAAACAATATAATCCTGGAAGCAACGTGAAGAAATATGGTCAAGTAGAAGTGATGTATGGTGAAAACATTCTGAGACCAGCGAGGAAATTGAGGCTATCTGGGGCAATCCAGTAAGTGTAACTTCTACTCCTCTTGTAGTTCAAGCTGCAGTTAGTGTTGTCCTGACTGTGAGGAGAAGATAATATAATATAGGAATCTAAATCCTGTTCCTTAGTTTCCTAAAGAGATCTCCTATGCAGGACATCTGCTGACTCCTGAAGGGCTGCGCTGAGAGTACAGAAAATACAACAAAAGCATGAAAAGAGTCCTCTCCAGATGGATTTGGTACATACACAATTGTATGCACAAGCATGCAACCTGAAAAAGGTTAGAAATACAAAAAGGAGTTTTCAAGGGTGAAGAAACCAATAATTTTAAGCACAATTGTCCCTTCTGTCACTTGGGAGGTCAGTGGCTTTAGAAAATGAATCTTCATCGAGTTTGTCCCCAGCAGACGTTTGTGTCAAATGCAATCAGCAAACATTAAAAAGGGATTTCTATCAGTCAACAAGGAGCTCAAACTAGAGCATAGGTTAGCGGAGGAAAGAGGTTCAGGGAATGAGAACATCAGTGCATTGTATGTGGAGTGCACAGCTCCTCTGTAAATAGTTATCAGAATACTGAAAAGTGTTTAGTTTCAGAAACATGCAGTCAGTTCATGGTTTTATTAAATGTGTAATATGTGAAAGAGAATCTTCAGAGGGAATTAGCATAATGTTTGAGTTTGGGTTGAAACTCCATTCATATGGAGATATTCTTACCTTCAAAACTCTGTGAATCTGTCTAACTCATCTAAAATATGACATCTTCTTGTTCTTGTTGAGATTATGGAAACATGCTAAAAAAAATGGAATAAAGATGGAAATGTGTGGGGGTTTTTATTTCTAGATATAGCTTTTGCAAGAAAACAAACTATAAATAATAAAAAAAATCCCTCAGCAGTGGTATAAATCTGGGTTTGCTGTGAGACTTAGGCTAAAAATTCACTGGCGGGCTTGAAAAGAAAACTGAATGATTCCTAAATATGAAGGACTCTGGCTATACCATTTCCAGCAAGTTTCTGATTCATAATCCCTTCTTTTTGATTCTGTTTCTTTTTTTTTTTTTCCCAAAGCTTTAAGAACACAAGAAAGTCTATTGGTAGTTTAATTTTGTAATTGTCATGTCCCCTGGCTAATTAGGCATGCAATATAAATGAGTACAACTCAAAAGTAAATGTGTGGGAGGCTGATGAGATCATAGCTCTACTGCAGTTAGTTTGTTTAATTCTCAGCGAGTCTGAAGTTTGTGGAGCTGTCAAATATTTTTTTTTATCAGGTCAAGGAGAAAAAATAAATAGCTGGGATTCATACAGAAGAAACATCATAAATGAAGTTTATCGCTGAAAATTTATGCATCCCTTACACACTATTCATAATATCCAAGCTGATATTAAAGCTGGATGAGTGTTTGGGAATTGGATGCTCATCTTCCAGAGAAGAAATGGATCATGGCCTCTGGATGTGAGAACTTTCTCTGGTCTCCAGGCTGTCTCCAGAGAAGAAGGAAAGAAAATGACTGTCTAGTATCCCTATAGAATAGGCACTGGTGGCCTGGGATAAGGGATGAGTCCATCAGCCTGAGCAAGATGGAAATGCCCTGAGAAGGAAACACTGTGGCCATGTTTCAGTGCTCAGGCAAAAAGTTCTGCTCCGTTGTTTATTTGTGTGGCCCCCAATGTAAATCTCAGCAGTAATCTCAACAAAATCAATGGACTAATTGTAGAGAAAAGTGTTACCCAATGGGAATAATGATTGGCAGAATTTTGCCCTTAGAATTCAATTAAAGTTATTTACCAGATTGCTGTTTTCAGCATCTTTCTTATGAGCTAATTTCAAGAAACAATAGCAATTACATATCTGTCAAAAAAAGTGTGATTTTCAGAGCAGTAAACAGCCCCAGTTCACGTGCACTCCTTTGCACACCTGCAGGAACTAACTCAGTGATTTACATGGGGAGGATGGGATCCAACAAACCACCCTGCCCTGCCCTGACTGCTGGGGGTGTGTAATGCTCACCTGTACGCTCAGGAATAATTAGCAAAACCTTGATAATTTGTGACCTACGTTGTAAAACTGCTTTTGCTTGCCTCAGCTGAATAACGCCTGCCTTTGCACCAAAAGCCTCTCCTAGGTAATTAAACTGGTTTCTCAGGAAGAATCTCCTGGCCATTTGGTCACCTCCTTTCGATGCAACACACAGAGTATAAAACTCATTTCAGTAAGCCGTGATCATGGAATCTGGGGGAAATATTTTCAAACGAATACGTGTTTAAAGAAGTGATTAAAAATACTGGAACTATTCAATGAAAATTCCATATGCCAAATGGTGAGATATAATAGATGTCTGATCTGTTAAAAGGAAAAACCTTTTAAACTAATCGATCTCGTGCGCAACAATTTATGTCAGTGCCTTTTAAGATGATCCCGTCTTAAACGGGTGGCTGACAAAGAAATATGTCTGATACAATTGCTAAATGAATAGATTTGCAATGTGCTAAGGCACATTTAAGAGGTCTCTCATGCATTTTGAGATGAGGTTGAAAACCCTGGCAGGTCTTAAAAAGCGGATTCTTAAGTGCTGTATTTTTTGTGCCATAATATTATGGCTCAGTGGCATAGCAGCGTTATAGCAAAACATGGGCTTTCTCATTCTTCTGCTCAAGACTGTTTTCAAATGAACTAGGCAAGAAATGGTGGGCTTTGTTTTCGCTCTGAAAAAAAAGAAAAGGACATTTTTAAAGGACAGACTGTCTACAGCCATTTTACAAAGCCTGGAAGCAGTACCTCGTTCCCACTCATTCATCCAGCCCATCGTGGTCTTGTCCAAATTATCTAGTCCCTGGCTGGCCTCCAGGACTGACTGATGAAGGTTTTGTTTGCATGATTTTCTTTGGCATTCCATCATCTCTACATGTAAAGGAGTATTAAAAAATAGTGGAGCTTACCACTGGTTTTGTCCTTAAGATAAAAAGGAGTTGGTATCATCACCAATTTAACAGGGGCATTTTAGCCAATAACACAATGTAAACTTTTGCCTCTAAAATGTATTACAGTGATGCATCCTGTGTCTCCTGCCATACCTACCCTGTATTAGTTATTATGCAGAGCAGTGTAAGATGGGAAAACAACTACAATCTTTCATCCTAATGGTTGCAGACAGTGACTGGTAAAAGGTGGGAAGCCTTGTATTACTTACTCTTCCATATTCAAGTGCATATGCTGCATTATATGTAGTATTCAACCAGGAAACATTTGTCCTGAAGAAGAGGGAAGAAAAGCATTTTGAGAATTTGTTTCCTTGTCTGCTTCCAGAAATAAGAACTAAAGTATGACCCCTTGTTGGGAAAAATGTTGGGCTCACAGAGACAGGAATATTTACCTAGAGATGAATCCTATCAAGGGTCTGTACTTTTCTCCCACAAAACATGAGTCGAGTCCTGGCTATAACTCAAAGTATATCTCTATCCTTAATGAAAAACCACATGCTGCTCACCAGTACATCTCCATCCGAGTCCGGGTGCACCATCTTTTTAAAATCAGAGAACAGTTGAGATTTAATGTTCACCAGTAAATTTCCACTCTGCTCCCTTTAGGAGAGTGCTTCTGATTCACAGACGTCTTTATAAGCCTATAACTCTTTATTTTTAGTGTCACTATATTGCCTATGAGACCTCATCATAGGGGTGGGCAGCTATCTAAATAAGGTGAACATGCAGGACATAAAGATGATTTTCTAATCTCAGAGTAAGACGGGCAAGAATGTAGAAATAAATAAAAAAGAATGGTGAATACGAGAAAGCAATGAGGTAATATTGATTAACACGGTGTGTAGTACATCTCAGCATGGCCACAGCCAATGAAAAACAGTCCCTTCACGAAAAGAGAGGTTTGAGGGACATCCTGGAGGAGAAGTAGTTATTTTTTCTTATGTTTATGGGAAGCTCCTGCAAAGAGGGAGTGATAGTATGGGAGAAAGCATCAAAATGCCAACTTGAAAAATGAATCCTTTAAAAATGGAGTTCAGCGGTATGATCTGGTCGGAGGTGGGGAGACGACATGGCTTTGGAGGAGGAAGCAAGAAGTTTATGTTTGACACAGCAGAGAAAGTAGGAGGAGTAAAATGAGCAAGACAGGGGATTAAGAATGGTGTTCTGCTCGAGACAGGCATGTACTCATAATGCCAAAGAGAACAAGCTGAAATTCACGATGGAAAAAAGTCGGTAAATTCCTATCTGTTTTGATATTTATAAAACCTATGCGTACAAGACATGCTGGGTGGATAAAATCTGCAAGATTTTATCAGAAAAGTAAGAAACTGCTTAACTGGTGGTGTCACCCACAGTGCTCCTGGAGAAGAAATCTTCTGACTCAAATGAAATGTGTATCCAGGTTAGGTCATCTGAGGCCAGAAAGTGTTATGAGTTAACAGAAAATTAGCGACGGGACATAATGTGTGGCTAATGTGGTTAGTTGCAAAGGAAGTCAGCAGCAGCCAAAATGAGAAGAGGTTGTTCTTCCCCAGGTACACCCTAATGAATGGATGTTGCATTTGTCAGCTGCTGAGTGGGTTAGCACATAAAGTGATATTTAGAAGCCCGGTTTTTGCTGCTTATAGCTTTGTTTGTTGTAAGATCTCTGCAGGAGTTACTGCTCTGCCCAAGCTGGTCCCAGTGTCACGGGAAGAGGCACCAACAGCCAGAGGGGCTGAACCCGAGGGGCAGGGGCTCGTGGCTGTCCCCTGACCAGCTGTGGTCCCCAGATGGATGTGACCTTGGCCCAGCACCACTGCCCCCAGGCCTCATCCTCAGCGCTGTCGTGGCTTGGCCAAGAATAGCAATGCAGATGGTTTAATTTAAATCCATGGATAGGACAGATGATGCAGCACTTTGAAGTGCTAGGAACACCTTGCCAAGGTTATGGGGACTTACAGGCTGAGGGACAAGTGTGTAGATATTCCACACAGGAATCATGCATGAAATTCAGATAACCTGATAGACAGAGCTGTGAGTGTGAAGAGGACACTGCTCAGGAGCAAATTAATAGAGAGGTTAAAGATGGCTGCTCTGATTACTGAATATATTGCCAACATGCTAGAGAGAGGCATCATATAAATTAACATAGAAGATAGACACTGCTGAAGTGAAGAGTGAAGTAAAGTTAAAGTAAAAACAATGGGTAATAAAATTTCTCACTTTGCATTTACAAAATTATGTAGGAGGCCACTGATTTCTGCACTTTAAAGAACTCAGCTCGTATTAGCCCACAAATGGCAACACTTTGTAGTGAGGTTATGTGAGATGAAGCAATGCACATTTCTAGTGGTTTAACCCTGGTATTTGTCTTGAAAAGAAAATTAAATAAATTGCAAACTCAGGGATATCTGATTTACATGGAATAGAATATCTTGAGTAGAATGGCTTGGGTTGGAAGGGACCTTAAAAATCACCCAATTCCAGCCCCCAATGCCAAGTGGAGAGGTAGGGCAGCCTTGTTCTGAAATTTTTTGTCTTACACTTTATTTTTCAAATACTGCATTAGACAGATGAAAGAAAGTAGTATCTAGGTTATATCTTCTACCCTCTACATTTTTACAAACCCCAAATTCTATTGTAAATGTGTCTTTCCACTAAACACAGGTTTTTTTAACCCACAGGAGGATGTCTGATACCATGTTTAACACGTTATTACAAAGGCAGGCTCACTATTCATGCCAATAAAAATTGATGAAAAGCCATGCTTGTTTCTATGGGAGTGTTCCCGTCTCATCCTCACGTGGAGATGTAATTGTGGTGTTGCACTGGGCATTCTCTACCCCTGACCCCACAACATTCCACCGCTGCAAGCAGTCCTCTGCCGCTACCTCTGGAAGCTGTAACACAGAAATGCGGTTAGAAAATGTGGGAAGGGGATGCTTCCCAGTATTTGGTTTGCAAATTTCAGCACAGGCCAGGCTCCTGAGTGGCCTGTGGGTTCTTCTGTGTGTGGGTAGGTGTGCTCAGACGTGAGCAGGCACCAGGGTGCCGTGGGAGGGAGGACAGCGTGTCCCGCCCCGTGTCTGTCACCCCGCGGTGCCGTGGGTCACATCTCGGAGCCGCTCCAGCAGGAGCTCTCAGCCTCCGCCTCTCTTCACAGGAGTCGGGCTCAAAAGCCCACGTATGAATATTTAAACAAAAGGCATTAGCAAACCTGCCTGGGAAATGTAATAAGAATGTCTTTTTGAAGAAAATACGCTACCAAAATGACGGATAGCCACGCTTTTCACCTCTTCTGTTCTAAGTGCTCTTAGTGTTAATTTGTGAATTAGGGTTTCTAATGAAAATAGTACTTTATGCAGTGAGGAAGGTATTATATTTTCTTAATCTATTTTACAGAAGCCCTTTTTGTTGTTCAGGCTGTTCTCATTTAAAAGCTAAGGCTTGTTTTGTATTTCACTGCCTGTCGCCAGCTTGCTGACAAAACTAAAGGCTACGAATTTGTTAGACCCTACTTTATAATATATTCTGTTTATCATCATTTCTTTTTCATTATGGTGGTGTTATTTTCACTGCTGTACTGAAGGTACTGTCAAAATTTCCATTATAAATACGGTTTCTGAGGGGTTTGTGAGTCTAAGAGTTCTGTATTAAAATCCTTTCTGGCTGAAATTTGGCATGCAAGTCTCGGTAAAGGACTGTTTTCTTTACATTCAGTTTAAATTGGCTTAGTCATCTTTTTAAAAGAAATTTGCATGTAAGTATCAGGAGCCACACATATAGTACAATCTCATATATTTAAATAACAGCAGGATAAACATATATTTACAGAAAATGTTTTTGAATTTCAATAGGTATCAGTCTGCAACCACTAAACGACGTGGAAGAAAAAGCCCTGATGAAATACACCTATTCCATAAATACACGTTGACAATTTCATGACTCGTGGGTTACTACGGCAGATTTATAAGGTAATGAGTGAAGATGCTGTGTTCAGTGTTTGACAGAGAGGCAAAGCAAAAGTGTAGAAGTTAGTAAAGGAGGAATAGATATATCATCACACCAGCACAAGGCAGGTGTTTGTGTTTGAAGGGATTCTATTGAGACAAGCAAGAACAATCTTTCAGTGACCTCTTCTTTCGTGAGACATTCGAGACGCTTAGTAAGGGTTTCTCTACATTTTAATTTATAGAACCTAATTTGTCCTGTCACCTCTCTGCTTTCACTGACTTCTCAGGGATGATACACCTGTCTGATGCTTCTCCCTGCTGTAATACCTTGTTACAGGCTCTTTTCGTGGTTTAGTTCGTACACTCGCCTCGAAAATCTCATGGTTACTGCTTTTCCTCCTCTGTGCTTCAGTAACCTTACAATGGCAGAAAAAGTAAGCGGTGTTTGAAAATGACAGAAGAAATGTCTTTTACTTAAAAAGGTGCAAAATATTAAAAAAAAAAATAAGCGTGGGATATACATCAGACAGCATTTAAAGAATAATGGTTCTACAAAAATGAGAAAACACAGATGTTTCTCATGCTTTGATTTCTGACACTGTGCAGTTTTCTTAAAACAAGATAAAGATTGAAAAGGGGTGATTTTTTCCCTGGTTTGTTCTATGCCTCCCTATTACCACACAGAGCCCCAAAATGTGGCACTTTGTGCACCTGCTCTGCCTTCTTTCGGTCTTGGATGCTAAACACTTCTAGAGAGGATCCATCTGGAGCTGCTTTGTGCTAAAACCTGCTGAGAATAGACTGCAGAAAAGATTCCTAAACATATGTTTGCAGCCTTTGTTTCGAAGCAGAACAGTAGTTAAAATTCCAAGGAATCCTGGTTTATGTAGCCTCAGTACCATTCCCACAAGTGTGGCACAGAGTAACCCGCCCAGTGGAGCTCCGTGGGTTTCCTCTGAGGAGCGCCCTGTGGAAATTCTGCTCCCCACTGCCTCCCAGAGACCTCCAGAAATCTTCATAAACCTCCTTCTCAGAGCTTTTACAGTTTGAGGTTCTTGTTTTCTTTTTTTCTTTCTTTTCCTTTTAATAACGATCACAACTTCTGTAACTGCCTTTGGAGACTAAGAAGCTTCCATGGCTCGGAGCATATGCAATATCTTGCCTGATTAATATCAGTAGATATCTCCGTGTATGTGCATGAGTCCAATTTTTTTAAAAAAATATGGTTCATTAAAGAAAAAATCCCCAGTGATTAAAGTGTGCAATAGATATTATGTTTGTTGACAGAGGCAGAGTGGAATATTGTGGCAATATCTACTACCCATCTCTGTAGTCCATCCCCCTCATATTCCTGCAGCCCTCAGAGATGCCCAGCAGGTAGAGGGGTACAACCCTAAGGATGCCAACAGCATCCAGTGGGCAGATCCTGTTTTTTTGCTTGTGTGCTCACTGAAACGGATCCAGAAGGCATGGCAAGGCACCAGATTCCTTTTCAATATTCCCAGCTGAAATACCTGCAGGAGCTCCCAGGTCCTTCAGTCAAGTGATAATTCACTGGGTATGAAGAAGAGTAACTAAAACAATCCTTCAAGCAAAAAAAAAAACCAAACAGCAAAGGTGCAAAATTACCCATTTACTGAGTATTTATTTAGTGGAAAACTGTTCTATATAATGACCCTGTATTGTAAAGGTGTATTTTGCTTTTGTATATACACAAATGACTGTGCTTCAGGGAAATGCACAGGTGAAGCTTAATCTTTCCCCAGAACCATTTTGTGAAATGACTGGTAGTGTAATTAATTTTTCACTATATGTCCTAAAGTGAAAAAAAAGTAAGTAGTCATATGCACTGTCAGCAAGGTATGCTGCTGTGGTACCCCTTTTATGGACTAGATAATAATAGAGCATTACAGAGTCTTTCAAGTTCCTTCTCCTTCAAAAGCCTTTCTATATTAACATATTTTATAAAAAAAGCACAAATTCTATCATTTTCAAAAACCACACTGTAGTATTGAGTTTTGGTGAAGAACCTGGGAGTATAAATAGAATTGTAGTGTTGGCTTTTGAATAGCAATTTATTTAATCTTTGAAAGATATTGCAAGCAGGAATATAAGTAAAGGGGAAAAAAAGAGAAACCAAATATGCAAATCTAAGAGTAATATAGAGGTGGATAAGTGTGGAGCTGTAGCTATTCCTCAGCAGAACATGGCAGGCTCGTGGGACTGACACCATGTCAATAGAGCATTTCCATGAGTCATTTTTTTCATTTTAAAGAAAGGAATGAAAGAACTCAGATAAATACTGCAGGGGCGTCTCTAGGAATGAGATCCTGCTGATATGTGGACTTAAATCTAAACATATTTCCACAACTTTACTCCAGAAATAGTTATAACCCTTCCGATTTTCAGTTCCATTTATTAATGAACATTTACTCTGTTTTACTCTCGTGCCGATATTGTGATTGAGTTAAGCAGCTCTTTTTCATTCCCAGTGTTAAGCTCCGTGCAGTATTCAGGGAGGAGATGGTGTCCCCTCTCAGCCTTCCAGCAGTGGTGAATTGTTCCATTCCCTTACCCGTGGGCATGCTTTGAACAGGAGCACAATGAGCTCGTCCCTTCTTTCCAAACACTCGCTGAAAAGTTGGCTTCCTGCCACTTGTCACTCAAGAAGAAAAGGCAAGAGTGGTTGAAATTGCACAAATGTCTCTATTATTGTTCGGCTTGTTTTGCCTATCCCTCTGGTGGCCAGAGCTGAGCAGTAACTCTTGATACAGCTGACAAAAAGCTGCAGTACACAGGAAAAAATTGTCCAAAGTTAACATTAAGGCACGCTTGCGCCAACTTTAGCAACCCCGTGGACTATTATAAAAAAAGATTTTCTCTATTTCTGCTATTAATCATAGCAGAATGGTACCCAAAGACTAATCCGTTTTTTATTACCTGTAGGTTCTTGTAGGAGGCCAAGATTTCCATTTGGATGTTCCTACAGGGAAATATCTCAGTGCTGTCCAGCAGTAGTGGAGGACCCAGTGGAGGGTGCAGCGAGTATCATTTGCACTTACCACAGGACAGACATCAATAACTCTGTTCCTCTCTCCAGGCTGCTGTTTCCTTCCTGTGATGCTCGGTGGAGGTTGTGCTGCTCCTCCCCACACCGGCACAGGGCAGTGGGTTCAGTGCCAGTGGGTTTAATACAGTGCAGTAAAGTCAAGGCAAAGCAAATAATTGGTTTTGGATGAAAGACACAAATCCCTCCAAGAAGAATAAACCCCAAAATTCATTTGCACAGTCCTCATCACCATCAGTTATATATACAGCATGTTTAATATTAATTGCTGCTGTGAAAATACTTCTCTTTATGAATCATAGAATCATGGAATGGCCTGGGTTGGAAGGGACCTTAAAGATCATCTCATTCCAACCCCCTTGTAACAGGCAGGGACAGCTTCCACTAGATCAGGTTGCTCAGAACCCCATCCAGCCTGGCCTTGGAAACAAGGACAAAAAAATGAGCATAAAACAGCTTATGCTCCCCACATATCAAAGAAGTGCAAACCAAAATTGTTCTGTGTACAGATACTGTGCATCTTTAGTGGACCAAAAATCAAGGATTCAGATCTTTCAGATGGAAGTTTGAAATTCAAATCCTAACGTAACCTTTCCCGTGTTCCACTGCCCTTGCCTGTTGGAGGGATAATTTGATAGCACAAACCTGGATGCAAAGCTTGAGTTCACATCCAGGCTTTTTGGCTTGCAACCATCCTTTAAAAGTAAAAATGAATCCACCCCAAAATATACAACCTCTGTTCCTGCCACATGAGTTACGGCAGAAGGGAATCCTCCCCTAACGACCCTGACCCAGAACGAGTGCGAGCCTGCTTGAAACACTGCTTTCCTATTTAGGAAAATTTATGGCACCCTAAGTACTGAACATTTGGTCACAGCACTTTCCCTACAGGTTGGCCTAATGAGTCTGTAATCATCATCTTTCTGCTGAGGGTTTTCATCCCGTCAGGGTTGGTCTGACATTCGCCAGGGCACTCCCATTTGTTAGGGGAGGAACCACGTAGCAAAGAGGTGCTGGAAGCAGCAATTTGGGAATGCCGGCAGGAGGGTGGGAGAAGGGATCAGCACAGCACTGGGAGCCTCTGGAAGGGGCAGGTGGGCTGGTGTGAAGTGCCCTTCTGCCACTACCAATCATATTGCTCACACTGTCACGTGTAACTGAGTCTAATGTCTAATCTTGAAAAATACTGAAGTTTAGTGAAAAATATATTCCCTTTAAAGTGCATGTAGATATGCAATTGGGTAGGAAAAAACGATATTTAAACTATAATGTTCAAAGATGGTACGGGTGTCTCGTTTGCTTTCTCACAGTCCTGACTCCCCTGAACTGCTGCAAATATATTCCAAATATTTGGAAAACAGCACAGAGTTGTTGAAAGTACCTTTTGTAGAAAGGTGACCTCAAAAGCAAACCGTTGCCACAGGCAAAATCATGTTACTGGAAGCTCCTCAGAGACAGGGGCTGAATTCCTCCCTTCCTTGGTCTGGTTTTACACCAAAGCATGTCTGTGTTCCCTACTGGAGTTGTGATTTAGACCGGTGCAGGGTGGCAGAGGCAGCATCTCTTGGTAAGAAGGACGTCTATGAAATAGGAAACCTGTATCTCTACCCTCGTGCACTGGGTACCACTTCCAGGGAAAGGACCACTGCTGTCCTGCCCTGGAAAAGCTGCACCATGCTTGTCAAATAGGGAGAAAAGATGCCACTGACAACCCTTCTCTCACCAGTTTTCGAAGACAAACAATTGTCTCCAATTTGAACTGCAGTTCACTCTACTCTGCAATGGTGGAGAATACTCCAGCATAAAAATGTTGTTTGGAAAACATTCTTCCTCGAGGAGAAGAGTGCTGTCAGAGACAGGGTTTTTTTAAATCTAAGTTTAGTGTCTTTGAAACATTTTTTTATTAAATATCATTTGCCCACATCCACTTCCATTACGCAATAGTAATGCTCACTAAGATGTCATGATATTATTTTTGTGTTTTAAAGTCAACACAAATTGAACTGCTTTTTACGAAATTCGTTCAGAACAAGATCCTGAGAGAAACCAAAGCAAATTTGTTAAATGCTTCATGTCGCCAAATCTGATTCCTCTCTCCCCCAAAAAAACCCTTCCTGTCAAGGAAATATCACCCAGCTGTCAACAGACGTCACATTTCGTGTCGGAAAGGAAGAACGCAAAAAGAAATTATCCAAATTCACATCAGCTCTAAGGAAGCAGAGGAAAAACAAAGAAAAAAAATCTATTTCAAATAATTTCCATAAAGTTGCAGGGAAGGTGGCCAGGTTGTGAATTCAGTGTGCAGAGAGCACAGCATGCAGGGCATTGGCTCTCTGGGGGTCCTGCAGCTGAAGGAGCACAGTGTGACCATCCTCCCCCTTGGACAGCCCTGGGATATCACCTAGCAGCACCCACAGGCTGCACAATGATTAGAACCACAGAATTATTTAGGTTGGAAAAGACCTCTAAGACCATCGAGTCCAACCACTAACCCAGATCTGCCAAGTCCACCACTAGACCATGTCCCCAAGTACCACATCTACACGTCTTTTAAATTTTTAATTTTCTCCTGAAGTCTGTATCAGAGTAAAGCTCAAGATCTACAGGATCAAAGACTAGAAATTTGGAGGATGAACAGGAGCTTTAGGCTACCAGCTCTGAAAGAAACCAAGGCATCTAAGAAGTCGCTGGGGATCAGCTCCTGTGCAAACACGTGGGAAGGGAACAGGGCTGAGCAAGCCACGCTGAGAGAGATGCCTCAGACAGTGCCAAACCCTTAACTGGGATGTACAACACCCCTGTGAAGAAGATGTCATTATTCCCATTTTTACAGATGGGGAAATACTTCAGGTGTGACTTTTTTCATTTGCTCAGAACATTAATTTCAAGAAGAAAAGCAGAATGAACTGTTGTGGCTGCTCTGCTAGAAAGGAAAACAAATAAATACCTCTGTGAGAACAACTTGCAAGGACAACACTGCACTTGCCATTTTTGGGTTTCGGTTCCAGAGGTGGCGTCCTCAACAGCAGCAATATATCCTGAAAGCCCCTGTGGTGAAGATAAGGAAGGTGGTCAGCATGCTAGGAATTTACAGCTGCTTCTTTCTATTTATGTCCTGTAATATCCTGCCCCAGTCCAGTCTGTGCCCCTGATGGTTTACCTTTTGGGGTAATTTGTCACATGGAGTTGAAGGATTTGACAAAAAACCAAAACCAACACCAAAACCAACAATTAGAAATCCAGAGCCTATGTGAAGAATAACCCAACTGCGCTGATGGAAGCTGAAAATTAGGTTAATCCACTTTCTACAAAAATACAGGGCTTGGATTAGTTGTTAATAAACAACTAAGCTGATGGTTAGTTATGAGCTTTTGGGATCACGCCATCTAACAGGAATTTAGCTTTACCACAGTGGTGTCCTGACCCCCTGCCAGGGCCAGAACAGATTTCAGCATTAAAATGTGAACTCATGTAATATGATGAGATTTGAGTCAAAACCATTCCTCCTGGACTTTCACGGTGGTCCATCCCATTCCAAAGGATCTCCACCCACACCAGCCTCAAAGGGAGGAATCCACAGCAGCTACAGGCTGCCTCATGGTTTCTGCAGAAAAAGAAACCCAGTGCTTTTCCACACCTAATCAGATTTTCTGTATTTTACATATTTGCTTATTCTTCTACTTTTCATCAAAAATGCTTCCTCATCCTACCAATCTTGCTAAGGAAAAGCCTTTGTCCACAATTCTTCTCTGTTATTTAAGACCATACTAGAAAATTCAACTTTTATTTCTGTTCTTTATTCCATTTTTTCTCTTTCCCAACATCTAATAGAAAGATGCTGTGACTGTCAATACGTGTCGGTGTTTTCAGTGTTTCCTTTTCTCCCCTTCCATACAAATATTTGTCTCAACTTCCTCTTGTTGCAAGACTTTGACTGTAGGATTGCCACATTTACCACTTTTGTGCCCTCACAGTGGGTGGGGCAAAATATTTCTGGATAGCCAGGGAGCTATCATATGATCAATAGCTCTGTGTCCTTTTCCTCGAAGTCTAATTGCATCCTACTAGAAAAATCCTCCTTCCTCATTGATTACCTCTCTCCCTTTATTTCTCACTGACTCGTTTCTCCCATTCCCAGCTTTAATTAAAAGGGCTTACTCTTGTTTTCCCAGACATTCAGACCAGCAATGAGACAAGTACAACACATCCCTGGTCACATGAAGAGATCACAGCTCTGCTGATATAAATTCTTGCAACTGAACTTTTTTAGCTTTCTATTACCTCTGTGTGTGTGTGTGTGTGTGTGTGTGTGTGTGTGTGTATTTTTGAAGCACTTCTAGAGAAAGCCCTTTATCTTTTCAAACCAACAACAGGTCAATGAAATTCTTTTACATTCTGCAGCTGCAATCTTCCTATCTCTCATGGAGTGGCAATCATTTGCTCTTGTGATTGACTCTTTTTCTTTAGTTTGTTGGAAAAAATATACTAACAGCTTTGCCCTTTTTCTTTTGTTTTGGCTCTTGGCAGTGGGATGGTGGCAACTGATGTGCTCTGTCTGGGTGCATTTACTGACACAGGAGCTTCTTGGAGTGTAAATATGCTGCAAGGAGAATGATATTACCAGCTCTCACAGATTATATAAATGTTACCGTAGAAATAGCACGGGAAAAAAATAAATCTAATTAAAGACTTTTATCTGACAAGAGTTTTGATTGTACTCAGCTAAACCTGAAATCAAGTGCTTGTGTTCGACACAGACTTAAATCTTCCTGAGTGCATGCATAAACCTATTGACTTTGAGCCAGTATTTCTTCTCATATTGGTGTGTGAGTCTGGAAAAATCAAGGCTGGATAAGTTGACTTCAAGGTTGAATGACTTGACTCTGTTATTTAGGCGCCTTGGGGATGTCAAAGAAAAGTTAAAAGGTTCCTTTAAAGCAAAATATCCTTTCTTTTGGGTGTGTGGGAGGAGGTCATGGTGCTCTGTATCACACAAAGCCACGAGAAGCAGAGCTGGAGACAGATGATACCTGGAGAAGTTGTTTTTGCTGTATTTCTGAATAGAGCTCAGCTCTTACTTTGCTGGTTTAGAAGCTCCTTCTTTAAATGCCTGAGAACTACATCAGAACTTGATGAAATTCACAGCTCTGCAGACAGCAAACACGAGAGACACTTGCATTCTACTTAAGACCTACTTGAAATTACTGGAATAGAAATAAACCTTCTTACAGCGCTGGTAGCAACATTACCTATCTTGATTGTCAGGCAGTGCAAGACCCCTATGTGTTATGCTTTTTGCCCCAGGGATTATATAATCTCCCAGGTTCAGTATAACTTGCAGGAATTTATGCTCTATTATTCACCTTTCCTGTTCATCCTCTCATTCTCCGTTCACCCATGAGCCACAAACACCAGGGCAGCAGTCTGGAGCAAAGGCTGAGTGTCCTGGAAAATATCTCAGCAGCCTGAAGGCAATCTGAAAGCAGATTTAGGAAGCCCATTCTAATCTGTCGTAGAAGCAGTGCTGTTGGCATGGCTACTAATATTTGGATAATAATTAAATGCATTTCTTTCTGACGGTATTGGCATTGAGATTCTGTATCTTCATTAGCAACCTTATCCTTGCAGGGCTGCCAAGCCTGTGAGAGAAAAGCCAAACAAGGTAAATAAGAAGGTTCAGGGAATGGCAAATCCATCTCAAAACCCATAACAATGAGAGAAGGAACAGGAAGGGCACTTTAGCAGACTCAGAGTGAGTAGTCACGACAAAGAGCTTGTGGAGTTTGCACTGTGTACAGGAGGCACAGGCAGACAGCTGGGTGAGGCTGCATTTGTTTCCAAGCTCAAGCATATTTTCCCAGTGCAACCACATTGTGCAGATCATTGAGCAAAAACTGCAGAGCATCATTTCATCCCTAACCTTGCAAGCCCTTACTGGGCTAATTAACTGCACCAGAGGCAAACACTGGACTGTTCCTACCCAACAAATATGTCAGCATGTTCAAGTGCACTGTTCCTGAGTTTACTAATGTAGAATTTGACAATTTTTTTGTTCTTGTGTGAAAGACCTCCTGGGAAAACAGCTCCCACAGTCAGTCACCATCCCATTAACTCCTGACAACATCAAAACCATTGTTTCAAATACGTCCTTGTTGCTTAGGTAATATCATCAAAGTGAAGAACAAATAAAACATTCCTGGCCTTATCTCACCAAAATATTTTCCAAGAGGTACCTTTGCTGGCTGGTCATAATGTGCCACATCGTTTGCCTGCACTTTTTGTCCTCTGGGCAATGCTTTCTCCCTTGATCTTTCAGAGCTGTGGGTACAAGATGCCTTATTGCACCACACTGAGAATGGTAAGAGCTTGGAGTTTTGCCCCCTCGCTGTGCGTTCAGACCTGAAACAACACCCAATAGTCCCATGGGTACAGTCTGAAAGGAAAGGGCCTATTTCATGATGTGCAAGAAACAAAAAACTTTTTTTTTCACTAAGAAACAAAACAGAAAAGCAAAGACTTAGCTCAGCCTCCCAGTGTAGCGGCCAGCAGAAGCCTGAGAAGCAAAAATGCCCTTGCTGATTTCAGAAAACAGCCTTCAGTTGATAAAGATCTTGCCAATATGGATCTTTCTTTTCAATTTGGAGAAGTCAGGCTGGCAAAATCCTTTCTTGTTGATAAACTTTTCTCTTTATCTGCTTTGCAAGACAATGACTACACACATTATCTATGATTTGACAGCTTTACAGGTGTAAGATTCTCGACATTGCTGCGTGCTGCCAATCTTTTTATGATCTGGCACAGAGGACTCCCAAATGTCGTGCATGACAACAGCCCCTACAGCAGATCTACCCACACCCAATTAACTGTGCAATATCAGCAATCAGAAGCGATGCACTTTAATTAAAGGTCCAGTAGTGATTGTTGGTTGGTGACTGGCCACAGGCTCCTCCAAGGTTTGGCCAGGTGGGTGGACTGTCCACAAAAACAACGGGGCAACCTTCTGCTGAGCTCCTCCCCTGCTCCCCTGGCACAGCAGCGCTTCTCCCCGCGCCGCCATCAGCTCTGCTTTGCCATTGCAAGCCCCAGTTGCAATCCAAATATTTCCTTTTTATGGTGCAGGGAGCTGCTGCAAACCACACATTCCAGGTGCTGAGCGTGGCGTGCACGAGGCGTTTGGCAGGGGAGGCTGATGGCCTGGAGTTTTCAGTCAGTGAGCACAGCAAGGCACGGGTACTTCTGACTAAAGGCATTTTAATTACCAAACAAAAGTTGGGATAATAGGCAGCCTGGCACTACCAGGCCGTGGAAAAAACCCACAGCCGGCTTACAGGGCAACCCAAGTTCCTTACACATCTGATATCAATTCTATCTTCTCTTTCTTGTTGCTATCTTCCCCCTGCTGAAGAAAAAGGAGGAAGAGAAGAGCAGCGTTTTTACAATTCTGCCTCTTTGTGCCTCTGTGTATGACAGGAAATGGATTCTAAAAAGCTGCCAATAAAACTGTAAAAATGACATTCAGAAGTACTTCTGAAAAATTCTGATTACACTTTACATCTGGTGAAAAGACATGAAGGCTTCACTGATATCAGAACAATCCATCAGCTTTCACTCTGCATAATTATTCCTTGCCAAAGTGGTGCTCAGGGAAGAGGCTGGAAAATGCCCTTAAGTTCTCATGACCTCCAGCTGTGGCAAGTGTTACTATCTGTGCTATCATCACCAGCAACTATTTGCATGAAATCCCAGTTACAATTACATTAATTGCAAGAACTAATGGACTTAATTAAGGAAAAGAACATATATTTGTTTTTAAATGAGATTATTTAGATTACACTTTCTCTTACCCTTCCAACGTGCTGTTTGCTAAAGATGAAGTCAGGCAGCACCACTGAATTTTTAGTTTGTAACTTTTGTGATGTTCACAGCCATGTTCCAGTTCACCAGTATTTGTTAGGTTGCACTCTAAGAGGGGGAAAATGAGATCTTTCCAGAAACCGCATATTCAGAATGAGGTAATTGCTCAGCTGGTTACCAGCAGCTCGTGTTCTGGACATGTCAGTGGCTGCTGGAGTGTGAAAGCTGTACCTCACACATCAGCTGCAGCTCTGCTCCAGAAAGAGAGAGGAGCTGTAAAAACAAGGTAATGCTCCGTGCTCATTGCCAGAAGTGGTTGGGTCCATGCAACAGCTCCTTCTGCTTTTGTTCCCCGTTGGAAAGGTGTAAATCAGCTCAAATCAGAGTGCAGGGTGATGGGGGGCATCTCAGCTCAGCACATAGGCAAGAACAGTTCCCATCTCTGGGGTGGGAGCAGAGCCTGGTGGCACCTCGGTGCAGTGACCTCCTTGGACATCCATGGCTATTGTGTATGGGATGCACCCGGATGCAAGGATGCCCACTCTAAGTTTCAGGTCAGTCAGCTGAACTGCAGGAGGGATTTTTGGGTTTTAATAACATTCTTCAGTGTTTTCAGACCAGCATGGTCTTCATTTTGTGTTCTAGAAGCCTTGATTTTATCTCAGTGTGATCAAGAGATGTTTAATGCATCATCCCACTGAGGGGCCTATTCCACTGTGTGGCTGCTCCTTTCCCCTTCTCTGATTGTGGAGTTTCTGCTAAGCAGGAAAAACTCCCTGTGGTCGTAATTTTGGAGCCTACTTGCACATCATAGAGAGAGGTGGTGAGAAAGAAGTTTCCCTTCAGTGTAGAGTTTCCATGTTCAAGCTACATTCACCCACACATATTTTATACACACTCACACACAGATAAGTGTTTATATATACTTTAGGGTGACTACAGCACTTGGCTCCCCTCACTGACCACAGATAACACTGAGCAGAGTTACACTTCTCCTCAAATTAAATATAGATCATTAGAGCATCCTTTCACAAACTACAGATAAAAACACCAAACCCTTAGCATGTTAATCCTACACATTTCCTTATTTAAATACGTAACCTTACAAGTATACTTAAGGTCCTATTATGGTTTTTTCCTCCTATTATGAAGGAAATTGTGCTTTGTAGATAAACTCCTGCCCGTGAACCACCACGTCCCAGGCTCTGGCACTTCCCACAGTGTTCTCTGAGGTCAATCAGTGTGTCCATGCCCTGTTGGAAACACAAACTTGTGCACTGTCTCTGTGAAAGCTGTTTTGAAGCTCAGTACATTGTATAAGAAAGCACACATTCCATAAAGAATAGATCTTTCTTCATTTTATCATTTCCACTTTATTTATTCCTGTCTGATTATTTTGACCATGAATGTGTTGCTATTAAGTACTTAGGAAAAAAAAAGGGTATATTGCCCCTGTGTCAGGATTTTTTCCTTTCCAAGACATCTCAGATGCTTTGTAGGGATTTCCAGCATCAGATATAGTATCTGATTCACATTGTTTTATTATTATTATTATTCTTTTTTTTTTGCTGTGGGAGTATAGACAGCTATTTACAAATGCCACACCTACACATTATGCAATGTATGGAACAGGGAAGGGAGCCATGCAATTCAGACCAAACTACAATGTTTTTGATGATTCTAAATCTGCACAGTTGCCGAATCTGTTGCTATGTTACATGAAGACATTTTGTGGCACCAGAAATTATTGAAGAGATTGAAGAGCTATGCCAGATGAAACACAGTGCATTGCAGTTCTAGTATATCCTCTTCTGGTGTTGCAAAAATTTGAAAAGGTTACTACAGAAGTTTCCTTCAAAGTAGAGAAAAATCCCTTGCTTGGAGCTTAATTGTGAGAAATGTAAGTGCCAGGATATTCTCTCAATGTTATTTTTTCAGTTGTTTGTGTTTGTTTGTTTGTTTGTTTAACCCTCAAATACTTTTCTTTGAAATGCTTCTCTTTAAGAGCCATGCTAGCACAATTTATTGTATGTGTAAGAATGCTATAAAGACTGATTTCCCTATAGATTTATCAGAGTGGGCTCCAGAGAGCCTGTCAAAAATCCATTGCA
The DNA here is from genome assembly GCA_013397565.1 of Ptilonorhynchus violaceus. Taxonomy (NCBI): domain Eukaryota; kingdom Metazoa; phylum Chordata; class Aves; order Passeriformes; family Ptilonorhynchidae; genus Ptilonorhynchus; species Ptilonorhynchus violaceus. The sequence goes on along the minus strand of VZRJ01001411.1, from coordinate 1,850,859 downwards.
TAATGGCTTTCATGTTTTCTGTGAGACTGAAGCTTTCCTGGTATAACAGATTATTTATCAAACAATTTTAGTAACAATTTGGATTGAAAACAGTTTAGGAAACAGAAGGAAAAATAGGAAAATCACAGTTTCTGCTTCATTCTCTTTGGAATTTCCTGTTCATGAGGTCATGTCGTTTCACTGTGCTGGCTGCCTGGGCACGGGTAACAGTTCTGAACATTCACCTTGAGCCTTCCACCCTCATCCTCCTCCCTCTGCTTTGCTCTCTCCTTCTTTCCCTTGCCTCTCTCTTCCTACCCAAGCACAGTCTCCTGAAGGTAAGAGCTTAAATAAGAGCTGTGACAGTGACTAGCAGAAAAAGCTCAGCAATTACAAGGAGAAGAACATACATCACAGGGCCTGATTTAAAGCTGCTATCACAGGATTAATAATTTGGTCCTATGCCAGTCACCAAATGCTCGGGGCACCAGACACTTTAAGCTTCTCCCCGTTTGCCTGTGAGATTTCTGCACTCCCCTGCAGCAAATTGACCTCAGGTAAATACAGCAGGGGGTTAAAATGCTAAACTCGAGGAAACTCCGCTTTTGCCAAACTCCCAGGAGAAATTTGAAACCATCCTACAGTGCATTTCAATTTTCATATGAATTTCCAGTGATACGAGGAAGGGATGAAATTTGTGCAATGCAGATTGTCAAATAATTGGGGCAGATCTACATAAAACGTTCTCGTCTCCAGAAGATATCCATAAATTATATATCTTGATTTAGGAGGAACATGTGAGTGTTCCAGCAATGCCGATGGAAGCCTGTGAGCCTCATCCTGATGTCAGCAAGTTTTGGAGATGCCCAAGTAACCAGAGGATTAACCCATGGCTTTGTGGCCTTAAGAGAACAGCATGGGACCAAAGAGCACAAAGCAATTGTGGGCTCTTCTAAGGAGCTCCAGGAGAGCTGGAGAAGGATTTTGGAAAAGGGCATGGAGTGAAAAGACAAGAGGGAATGGCTTCCCACTGCCAGAGGGCAGAGTTAGATGGGATATTAGGAAGAAATTCTTCCCTGTGAGGGTGGTGAGGCCCTGGCACAGGTTGCGCAGAGAAGCTGTGGCTGCCCCATCCCTGGAAGCGTCCAAAGCCAGGTTGGATGGGGCTTGGAGCACCTTGGTCTAGTGGAAGGTGTCCCTGCTCATGGCAGAGTTTGCACTAGATGAGTCTTAAAATCACTTCCAACTCAGATCATTCTGAGATTCTGTGATTTAATGAATTGTAAGCAAGGACCTGGAAACCATTTCTCCTCTATTGCCATCACCGAAGATTGACCTTTTCCAAATATAGAGTAAGCTTTTTTTTTTTTTTGGGAAGCTGCATAGGAACATAAAGAATTCAATTCATTTTCCCATGTTAGTGGTAATAAAGGCTTTTCTCCTCACAGAAAACAAATAGCTGCAATTCACAGGCAACAGAGATAGGCTGAGAAGAAGAGTGATATTGGCCCGTATAGATTCCTATATAACCACTCCGTGCAGAAAGTGTAAAACAAAAGTTGTATATATGTATTAAAAAACCCTTTGTGGGCCAGAAATTTTTGGTTTTGATGTAGTTTAGATTTACGGTGCTTCTTGTAAGTTTTGTTTGTTGTGCTGTATTTCTTAATGATCGACTTGCTGCAGTAAATAATTCAGGAAATCATCCTGTACTCTATTGTTCTTCGGGCATATGGATTTTTTTTTTCCCTCTTCAAATCTCGAGTTTCCACTGTATGTTGAAATTTCAAAGCTCTCTGAGGAACTGAATACAGGTTTTGTAATTATAACAATTTCTAGCCTAGTACCTGTACATCTGCTGTACCCTTTGGGGAATAGAGCAAAACAAAATGTATCAGTTCCCCCTGGAGAAAATGTGACAGCACTTCTATTTCCCGGCTTTCCAGACCACCTAGGCTTATTATTTTTAGAGCATTATGGATTGTTATTAAGCAGTGGTGGATTGTTGTGGAAACACGGGCAGACAAGATGCATTGCATCGCCCTTCCGAGGGGACCCAACGGCGCAAGCACGGCTCCTCCTCCCGCAGCGCTGCAGCTGCATCCCCGTGGTCTGCAGCAGAAGCAGAAATAAGGACTTCACAGTCTCAGGCTTTTGTAGAAAGATAGCTGGAGGTCTTCAGCAAAAAAACCCCTGCTATTAACAGCTTTTGGTCACATAGAAACATCTTTCAAGGGAAACCGTTTAAAGGTGTTCAAGTCTGATAAGTGTAACAAATACTGCAAATTTCCACTTTTTCTTTTTTTTTTTTTTTTTTTTTTTTGCTGAAATAAACCTTCCCCTGTGCAGGCACATATGCATAGGCCATATAAGCCATTATGTGCAATTGAACTTTGGGAAGTGTTTCTTATCCCGCTGTTTTGTATCACTGCTGCATATATATTATCTCATGTAAAAGGAAAGGCTGATATAGTGCTCTGAGCTATCAAGTAAATATTATGCTCTAAAACGAAAATATTATTTTTCTAGGGGACAACTTTACTGCTGTTTTTTGAAAGTATCACGCAATGACAATGATCTAATTGATTTTTACCTGTAGAGCTCCTATTAAATACAAAAATTAGGACACCTAGGAAGGTGTTAAATTTGTAGGGAAAGTCCAGATTTAGTTAAGTTAATGGCAAAAATCCCATTTCACCTTGATGCTTTCTCAAATCACCTTTGAAGGCTGGTTACCTTTCTGCCTCCCTTATCATTTTAATTATGCTGCTACTTTTTTTAATTATACCCACACATTGGGTTGTGTCTCTTGTGCTGCTTCTGCAAATTCCCCGTTTCAGGATTTGAAAGCTAGAGAGGAACACCTGATAAAAAAGGCTATCTGAGTGTTGCTTTCACTGATCCCACCCTGATTTCTTGAACATTTCAGTGTGAGGGTGCAAAGGGAGCATCAAGTCTTACTCTAATTTGTGCTGTGCTGCTGCTTAAGGAAGTGCAGGAAGAACACGGGCACCACACCATGCCCTGTTATACCTGGGCCAAACCTGCTCTCTTCGACCCAAGACAGCCCAAGATAAGACCAGACCAAACTCGATACGTTCATGGTATTTTGTGGGGGCAAAATTATGTTGTTTTTTTCTTTTTTTTCAATTGCATATGATTATTGCAGAGTAAATGAGTAGGTCACTGAGGTGGTGAATTGTAGACAGGTAGGGGGTGTAAAAGCAGGGAGCACCAACCTGACCTACTGACAGGAACACCCTTCAAATCTAAAAATATGAATCTAAATTTGAGGCAGAATATATGCAAAATATTATTAATTCTGTTTGAGATAGACCCACAGTGTTGCAGAGGTTTCTTCAAGATGATTGCGTGACATTAAATTCAAACAAAAATGAGTGGACAGCCAAAAATTAGAAGGACAAATATCAATCTAATTCTTACAACGATTACCAAGAGCTGTTGATAATTACCATGATAACACCAGACTATTCACAGCTGCTACCCCTCTCCAGGAGCTCCTCTGTCTGTCTGTGACCAAAGATCTGGCATTTTTCAGCCCTGACTCAGGCTCAGAGCTCCCCTGCCTATGTGGAGGCTCAGGAGTCACACCCAGCTGTACCCCCACTCTTTCAAGGTCCTGTTCCTCCCTTGCTGCCGAGTCCCCTGGCCCAGCCTTCAGACTTTCTCTGTTCTTTAGGCACCATATTTTTTCCTGAAAACCAGGGAATTGGCCTGAACTGTTCCTGAGCAAGATGCAGCTTGGATGGTGGACTGAATGACAGAGTCATAAAAAAACAAGGACATGAGAATAACTAAAAGCTAAGAGGTGTCAAGGACAGCTTTTTAAAGCTCTCCTCGGCTGTGGCTGGTATGACTGTAAACTTGCATGACCTAATTCACTCCAGTTTGGTTTAAATGACTGCTGAAGAGTGGTTTAAACTGCTCTGCTCACCTTTGCACTGAGCTGGACTCATATCACTCACACAGTCAATCATTGCACTGCAGCCAGCACAATGTCTCCATGCAAGAACAGAGAGCAGCTGTGTTATCCACCTCCTGATAATCCCAGTCCAGAGCCCTCATTTTCACACAAGTTATAGTTTAGGAGTTGTTTGCCAATGTTGATGGTTTGACATGATGATCTTAATGATTCTTTGATTCTCACCCACTGCAAAGCCCTGGCATTCCCTTGGTTGCCCACCCTGCACATCTACTTCCCTGCTCCTGTGATCTCTTCTGGAGCTTAGGTTATTTCTTGGACTGTGTGGATGTGCCCACAGTGAGCTCAGGTACTGCCTAGAACACAATAAATCCCTGTAGCAATGGTTGCATGGGCATGCCTTGGCTAAACTCGCCATATGGATGCAGCCTCTTTGGTTATTTTAATCATTCCCTGCAGGGAACAAGGATCAAAGATGCTGAGTCCTCCTGTAATACACAACATAACTTCCTTTTAAAGCCGTTTGTAACAAAATTTGCCTCTAAAAGAGAAGAAATCAGTATTGTTTGGTTTTCCCAAGCGAGTGGGACTTTGCTGAAAAACCCAGCACTGAGAACTGGTTGCTGGTTTTACATGCATTTAAAATATGTAATTTTTAATGTTTTCCATTATTAAAGTACCATTTTTAATGCTTTCTCAAGAAAAGTCCCACCAATTTGTAGAAGCTTTTTCTTTCCATTCCAAAGTAGCATAAAATTTTGCAGATCAACAGCCAAGAGCCCATTTCTTTGCATAAATAATGATCCCATGTGCCAGATCCTGTTGCGGTCTAGAGATGGGTTTGGCAACATGGAAAACTTATTTGCCCTCCTCCAGAAAGCATCCAAGTCTACACTGGCTTGTTTCCCACCCCATCGCAAAGCCCTGCTCTCTTGTCATTCCATGAATCCTAGTTTCTTCCCATGATCCTTGCTTGGCCACAGGAGTCATAGGCAACCCATGGGATTGCAAACCAAGTCTTCTACCATTTAGACCTTGCCAGTTTGCTCCAAGAAGCAACAGCTCTGCACACTCTGGAACTGAGGTCACCCACCTCCATGGGCCTGAAGGTCAAGGGTCTCTCTTGACGTGGTCTGCCAAGACAGACAGAAGGAGTTTTCCCTTTCCTCTGTCCAGGGGAACTCCAGGAACTGGCACAGTTGGCACAGTACGGACAGCAATGGATGATTAGCACAAGTAGGGTAGAGAGCTCCTGGGTTTTAGCAGTGCTGTTGGAGTCAACTGGCTTGAAATCTGGAGAACGAAAGCACTCTCATGTTCCCTCTGTCCAAGGCTTCATAAAGAAACTCTCCTCTGCCTCAGAGGACATTGCACTTGAGCAACTGCTTTCTAATCTACGTTTTTCATATCATTCCTGTCACTCTGACATTTGGAATAAAACCCCAGGACAGTGTAAACAAACCTTTCAGCTAAAAGAAGATGGCTAAACGGGATTGATGGTATCAAAAATGGGTCTTACAGTGATGCTCTTTATCTTTTCCCTTCCTCTGCCTCGTAGCCCTTTATCTCTTCCCTACTTAGAGCACAGAAGTTCTTAGTTCCTGCTATCCAAATTGCAGGTCTTTCAGCAGTTTGTTAAATGTGAGGAAACATGGATCTTTTGTGTGGTGCAGTAAAGCTCTCGTTTTGTTAGTTACCAAGTCAGCACTCACAATGCACTGTGATTTAGGGGTTTCTGATGGTGCTGCAACGTTTAAAGGTGCAGCAACTACAGCACCGGGGTAAGAATGAAAAACATGACTCCAGAGAGTTAGATGGGGAGCAGGAGGCTGGAGAATGTGCAGAATGTTTGTACACAAACTCAGAGAAGATTTTTCTAACCTTATCACTCATTTTGAAATATTTGTCAAAGATATGCAGTCCCTGACAACAAGCAGAAAGGTAGTGCTTTGGAGAAATGCACCAGATCAAGAGTACAGCATTGACAAGTTGGTGATGAAAGCTTGTGTTCTTTTCACAAATGAGAGATGCCTCAGACATCTTTTGCCATGTTCTACTAATTGAAAGTGTTTCAGAAATTGAATGCCTTCTAAAAATCAAAGTGGAAAATAATACTGTTATCTTCTGCCTTAAGAGTTCAGCCTGAAAAATTTGCTTGGAAGGAGGAAGTGTGAAGATGGACCTTTAACTCGAGGTTAGAGAGAGCCAGCAGAAGTGGAATTTAATGTGGGATATCAGGGGTTAGATAAGAGCACCCCAGGCACAAATGTTCTGCAGATTAATTGCTGACATATTTTTAAGGTTTTCTTAATTTTCATTCCTCTTGCTGTCTTGTTAGTGGACACAAAATAAACAATTATTGGTAACACAGGAACACTGTGTCCAGCTCTGAGGCCCCTGACATCTGAAGGACATGAACCTGCTGGAGACAGTCCAGAGGGAGCCATGAAGATGCTCCCAGGGCTGGAGCCCCTCTGCTCTGGAGCCAGGCTGGGAGAGCTGGGGGTGTTCACCTGGAGAAGAGAAGGCTCCAGGGAGACCTTAGAGCCCCTTCCAGTGCCTAAAGGGGCTCCAGGAGAGCTGGAGAGGGACTTTGGACAGGGACATGGAGTGACAGGACAAGGGGGAACGGCTTCAAACTGACAAAAAGCAGGATTAGATGGGATAAGAAGAAGAAATTCTTTCCTGTGAGGGTGGTGAGGCCCTGGCACAGGTTGCCCAGAGAAGCTGTGGCTGCCGCATCCCTGGAAGTGTCCAAGGCCAGGCTGGACAGGACTTGGAGCAACCTGGGATAGTGGGAGGTGTCCCTGCCCATGGCAGAGGGGTGGGAACGAGATTATTTTTATGCTCCCTTCAAACCCAAACTGTTCCATGACTCGATGAAAACAGCCTCAGGTATTTCACCAAGAAACAAATTAAAATTTCATGCCGTTTCTATGTACGTAGAGAAGCAAGGGCAAAGAATTCCTTCCCTGTGTGGCATTGGCGGCAAGCGGATGGCAATCGCTCTCCCTTTCTGTGGAGGATGGTGGAAGTTAATCTGCAGTTCAGAAGTTCTTGGGTAGTTTTAAACTGATTATCTCATCCTGCATGCACACAATGCTCTGAGCACAAAGCACGTCTCACACAGACCGGCTTAGTGGCTGAGCACATGCACTGATGTTCAATCAGCGCTCTGCTCCATTTTTTATTAATCATTTTCCCAGTCTATTTGCAAAATGGTATCCTTTGCAAAAAAAAGAAAAAAAAAAAAAATGGAGAAGGCTATAATTCTCCTGTTGGGGTTTTAAAATGAAAAGGACGGCATGGTGTTTTTAAGCAGTGTTGGAGAAAAGAAAAAGCCGAGTTTTTTGTTGAATTCCTTCTATTTCTTTGGGTTTAAGAGTTTAAGAGAAAAAAGATCACATCCAGGAAAGAGCCAGAAAAAGCTCTGTTTTAACTCTACCTAAAACAGTAAAAAAAAAAAAAAAGAAAAAAGCATGTCTCCAGCATAACAATCTCATTTAATTTTAGTTTGATCATGGTAAATGTGATTCCAATTAATTTTACTTAGCAAGTGCAGATGGAGCCAAAATCATATTGATACATCTGAAGATAAAACTCAAATTTTATGTTAGGAGAAATAATAATGAAATTGCCTTGGCACGTTTGATAAAGTCTTAGTGCATAGTCTAGAGAACAAAAATATCTTCAGACTGCTTGGATTTAGATGATCAACAGATACATCTGATGACAGCAAAGAGCATTTAACATTGTTTTTCTTACACACCAGATTATGAAGATGAGCTCTTAATGAATAAATTCTCAGCATTTCCAATTCCTTTTCAAAGCCCAGTGGAATATATTAATTGAAATTTTTAACAGAAGTCAAACAACTGAATTAGTTAAGCAATTATGTAGGTCCCATTAGTACTTAGGTGTATATTATAGGCTGTTGAATAACTTCACAAATCTGACCCTAGGTCATTTCAAAAATTTGAATTGGGGCCAAGGGTATGTAGAAATATCCAGGTGCTTTGAAAAATCCACTTTGATCCTTTTGTACATGTTTAGTCACTCGAATGAATGCATAGATTTGATCACCAGGTACTTTTGCAGAATTTAGCCTGGGTTTTTTTTTATGTGTATCAAATTATTTGTCTCAATCCCATTAACAGTCTAACTCAGTTACAAACCCATTCAATCACACCTGGGTTAAAGATTATTACACTCATTTCTTGGGATCACCCTCAAAATTGGTTGTGCTTTCCGTTTTCCCCTGGTGTTCCCTGGCTGTTTGCTGAACTTTGCTAAGTTTTCTCCTCTAATAAGGAATACTTATTTTTCATTGACTTCTTTGAGCAAATACTCCCTTGTGTTTGTTATCTTTTCTTCTGCTCCCTGCTCTTAAGATTTTTTTTCCTACATAAACAACCTGTATTGCTCTGAACCCTTTGACCTGGAGATGAAAATTCCCATACAAATGACTCTTTGATTTGCCTTCTGATTTTCAGGGGCAAAATTCTCCCCTCAGCCTTAGAAGTTTTTAAGGATTTTTTTTCCGCTTCTGTAGTTCCTGCCTCTATGATCCAGAACTTTACAGGCAGCAGCAGGGCTTAACTCTTCTCGTCAGTAAAGGACCTGCCAAGTCTCACTCACTTCAAATGAGAGATGTCCTCAATTTGATTTTTAAATTGCCTTAAAATTAAATCACTCCACTTTTGTGGCAGATGATTGTGTAGTGTGTTTCAATAAGACATTCAGAATAATGTTCCTAATACTCTGAAATTTCGTATATTTCAACTGTCACATTCTGAGTCACATGTCAGGCTTCCCAGATTTGCAGCTCTTGCCAGTAATAAACCACTGTCCCCTCATTTCTCCATCTTCCTCTGTGTTTGCTGCTGTTTGTGAAGAAGAGCTGTGAACAAAACTATGCTGGCACTGTCTCCCTTTTGCTGCAGCATGGAGAATTCTTGGTATTCCGTGCCTTATCCTTCATGGTTTAAGGTGTACTCAGAATTACACGGTAAAATCTGAAGTGAAAACCATGGACTTTTCGTTATCTGTCCTTAACACGGGGAAAAAAAAATTAAAAAGAAGGAAAAAAAGCACCTTGGAGCCTTGGAATAGAAGTTTCCTAATTTTTTTTCTTTTTTATACAACACCTACTGTGTGACTATGTTGTTATAACCTAACAAATTAATAATATTTTCTTTGTAATCCTAACAATGTCATTGAATTTATGAGCTGTTGTGCTGCTGTTCGTACATACTCTGCTCCTGCCATACTCCAATGCATCCCCTGAAGATGGAGCTCCACTCTTTTGCCAAGATCTGAAAGAGATTAGGCAGGCTCCAGAAAAATTCAAACCTCATGTATTGATCCCCGAAAGCCCTGCCATAACAAGAGCTCCCTTCTCTGTACCTCGTCAATGTCTCTTAAAGATGAGAGTCTTTCAAACTTCAGCTGACTGCCATCATTCACCAGAACATTAAAAAATCTAGGTGAAGCAATAAGCAGCTCTGCACTCAAGAGCAGTTGATCTAAAAATAAAGGAAATTGATGACACAGAAGGCACAAGATCAGCAAAGTGTTTAAAGTTTCTTGACTTTCTTATGTCACACCAATGATGATACTCAGCCGAGTCAACTTCTGATGTTTCCAGTCTCTCCTTTTTTTTTTTTTCCTAAGTTTAAACTATGAAAAACTCCCATGAGACTCTAGTTCAGAGGGCAATATTTTGGCAATGGATAGTTTCGTTTCTTTTCTTTTGCCTTTATCCTAAGGAGAAGCAAAATTTAGGTAGGGAAAAATAATCCAGCTCCTTTCAGCTTTTTGGTAACAAAACCCATGATTGCAAAGATCTGGGGAGAACCATTCACTGTTGTCTAGTGCTTGTGACTGTATTAGTGAAAATTCGGCTGGTCCAGTGACTTCCAAACCTTCCCAGAATGGGAATGTCTGAGACTATTGCAGGTGGCAGCAGCAGTTGTTCAAGGACTCTCCTTTTCCTGGGCCACAGCAGCTCTTCCTCGATCAAGAGCCTCAGAGATTTCTGAGACTCAGAGTACTTTTCGTGTGGTTTTGTGCAGATAAACGTGGAGTTGCCAGAGGATTGTCTCAGAACCACTGGAAAATAACAAGGTGCTCATTTTTGTCATCGAAATCACTGCATGAGGACAACAGACAGTTGTGAGGTTCCTTTTTTTTTTTTTAATAACAAAATATTATTATTATAATTATTTCAAAACAGTTTGAATCAGGAGAGACTAAGAGTTCTAATTTGGGTAGTCAATGTAAACTTTGACTACCTCATGCTACCAGGATAAGCCACTGCCATGCTAATTACAGGATTAAAAAATATACATTATAAATCCAGAGAGATACCGCTCGCCCTTTTTCATATTTTTTTCCCCCAAGGAAGCTAATTAGATTAGGTGTTAACTTCTCTAGAATATTATTGTTGTGGGCAACTAGACAGTGACCTGCAGAGTTCCTGCTGTTTATCCATGGGCTTAAGTTATTCCAGCCTTTGGATTGCATTAAAAGTCCAAATGCCCAGTAGCTTCCTTAGGTAGTTGTTATATGAATGAGATTAGTGTTCATACTGGTGATAACAGTTCTCACATAACAACAACAACAAAAGGATATTATGACTAGATGACATTGTGAAAAGCTTTATATTAGTTTTAAAAGTAGCTTTTCAATGAAAGTTTAAAAATAAAGTCAGGTACAAGTGCAGAACAACAGCAAATATAGAGACATATGGATCTTGGATGAGTTTTGCTCATGTCTGAAAGACCATGAAGGATACAAAAGAGAATTGTGACATATGGAGGAAGCAGATTAATTAATTTGAAAACAACCTTTGTACAAGGAACAGTTTCAGCTCAAGTAATTAAATGTAAAATGTTGTATAGTTGTCAAGGTTTGTGTAAGGAGAGGGAGTCAGAGCTGTTATCAGGTTCTGAGGGAGCGCTGTAAAACCTTGTAATCTAATAAGGTAAGGAACATTGATGTGCAATACTTAACAGCCCGTTTTGCTTGCAGAATTATTCCACGTAACCAGGAACAAACACATCATCCTGCCTGTAACACATGCACTGATTATTATTATTATCACTATTATTATTATTATTATTATTATTATTTACTGTTCCCTCTCTCTGCCCTGCTCTACGTTCAGCTTTGAGGAAACTTTCATCACTTTCTCTATCACCAGAATGATTTTCCCTGTTTGTCTCTGACAGCACATTGAAAATCTTGTTTTCCATTGCCAATAGACTCAAACTATGTTTTCTCTATTCGCTGCCACATCTGTCACAGCTGGAGATGCAGTTGCCCAGCGAAGTCCTGTCAGGCACTTTGCTGGACGCTGACAATGTCATAATCACCTCTTTGAGTATTCTGCAGTTTCATGACTTAATCATGGGACTGTAAATAACCTCAGAATGAAAAGCTATTATTTTAGATCTTCTTGACCGTTATTTATTTTGAGGAAAATATCCTCAAGCTGTCTAGCGAGGAGATAGTCCAATAAAATATTAAGAACAATTTTGTCAATGTAAACTCTGAAATATTGAAAGGGTTATGGTGTCGGGTTATTTTTTTTCCTTTATAAATCTCAGATGCCAAGTAACCCTGGACTGGAGCAAAGAAAAGTTATTGTCTGAGCAGAATGGTAGCTGGGGCATGGCTCTCACTGCATTTGTAGTGCTATATCTCATTCCTCTTCAGCAAAGTGAGAGTTGGAATTTTTCCTTGGATTTCAGGGAAAAAAACAATACCCCATTAAGCAATCATTGATAGGTCCTCCTTGAACATGTCTTGGAAAGAATTTAGTCTGCCTGTGAGGGAAGGTAAAAAGAGAACAATTTGTAGCACCTACTATGCTCAGCAAAAGCAATGTTTAAATCATTTAAGGCTTACAAACCACTTGGGTTTCATTTGGGACTTCTTGAAACTAGCTAATCAAACCAACAGAAAAAAGAAAAATTCCAAAGTCCCAGCATCTGAATACATAAATTTCACTTCCTCTGAATTCCCTGCCAAAGTCACTTCAGTCATCAAACTCACACACAAATGATATGCATGCATTCTTACAAGCAACTGCTTTTTCCTTTCAAACATTCCTGAAGAAAAAAGTAAACTTTAATTATGAAGAGATAACCAGAGGTGTTACCCTCAGAATTTAATTATTATTTGATTAAATTTCAAAAAACCACAACTGAGCTATGACAGGGGCAGAAAATATAGTAAAATGGTAATTACGAAATGAGAGATATGAATTAAGATAAGTCAGAAAACATTTTTTCAGGTGTGTGCTTGTGGGAAAGGGAATAAAATATGTGAATGTTCTCTCAGTCTTATGAAATATTAACATTTAGAGCTAGAAGGTGGGTTAATTGATGCCATCTGGTGAAAGGATGTGGAAACCACACTACTTTTACCTTCTAAAATACCTTTCTGTGAGAGTAGTGGGGTGCTGCTGTTGCAAGGTGGGCTGTGAATCGCACAAAATTTGAGAATAAAAATCCACCAAGCAGGGTGGGATGCGCCCATACTGAACCAATGATAAAAGATGGAGTCCTAACTTAGCAGCACATGTATAAATCAACGTGGCTTCCACGAGTCCCTCTCAGAGCCCTGCAGCTGCAGCCACCGCTGACATATTCTGAGCAGCTGGAATCTGGGTCTGCTGGTTTCCCGAAGACAGCAAAATTAAACACACTTTCAGCTCTCCATATTCATGATGGATGGTCTCATGCACTTCTTTAAATTGTCAAGCTGTTGCTCGGCACAGAGAGCTGCCTGCCTGGGAAGTGAGGAATGGGGAGCTGAGCAGTGGAAATGGGGGAGATGAGGGTTTGTGCCTTTGAGGGCGTCTGCCCTGGGAGGCAGAAAAGGGGAGGATGAGCACAGGGGATCCCAAACCTGCCTCTTGGCCCATCTGCCCATCTCTCCTCCCGACTTTTGCAAATACTCACTGTGGGCTCTTCAGAAGCCACAGAATCTCAATATTTAACTTCCAAGGCTTGATTTAAAGGTGATGACCCAGGAATGTGTGCTGAGAGCTCAATCTTGCAAATCTTTACCCAAGTGATAATCCACAGACATGGAATATTCTCTCTAAAATTGGGATTAATTACACATAAAGTCCTGCTTCCCCAGCTATAATTCATAGGAAAACAAACCTGTTTTGTTGCATTTTACTTCCTAAAGAGGAGTAGCCCCTCAACTTATCCTTGTTTCTCAATTTTTTTAGCATTTCAACTTCTTTTTCACTTTGAAATCTGCATTCTGATGTGGTGTCAATTTTATTCCCCATATCATGAAGGCACATCTAAGGAAAGCATTTAATCCTGAAGTCAATTAATAAATCCATCTAAACAACAATTTTATTAGAACTGAGGAGAGGACAAATACCTTGCGTGTGTGAGTCTGCTGAGATACCTTTGTACTGTCCCTTAATTAAGGATTTAACAGCTTACAATTATCCAGCTGTATTTTCCCTGGATTAACTATTTGCTTTACTACTCTTAGGAAAATACCAGCTCTTTCCTCCTAGCACTCCCACCTGGAAGTTTCCTTGAGTGCAGAGACCAACCTGCCATGAAAGCTCCACCTTTATTTTTCCAGAATGATACACAAGTGCTGCAATCTTCTGGTACAATTTTAATTCCAAACACAGAGGGGTTCTACTGATACTTTGCGTTTCAGTGGAAACATGCAGCTTTTTTGCTAATGACACTTTTTTTTTTATAGGCACTGTGCCTAATATTTAAAGGAATAGGCTTTTATGGGCTGAAAGGTAGGAGGAAATAATGGAAATAGTGCATTTATTCTATTCCGTCTTATTTCAGTTTCACATTAAAAATGTATAAGGGTCACATTCTAATACCAAATTTTCTGGTCATATCAAACAGGAGCTCAAACATATTTACAGATATTTTCTGTAACAGTGGAAATTAATTGTAAATACAACTGTTCTGCATCCAGGAATACGAAAAAATCTCACCTTACTTTTCTCACTCTCTTCCTTTGAGATTTGCTTAGAAGGTTACAGAATATATCCCAGAAATCACTAAAATTGAACGTGGCATCCTTTGAGAATTATTTTAACCAAGTAATTACTGTGAGTTTCAAATCCAGTTGCTAGAATTTGAAGGAATTGCTTATTTTCCTTACTTCTGTCGTGCCCACATCCCCAACCAGCTACTTGTCTCAGGAATGTATATGCAGAGAAGCGACCGCGTGCCAGACACCTCTGTGCACACTTGTAAATGGGGAAAGTAAAAATCCAAATACTTGACACCGCACGAAAACACCAAGAAGTTTCTCCTATGGCAAAGTACTTGTGGTCTCCCTTCGTCTGTTGCTAGGAAACCTTTTTGAGAATTAATCAGGGAAACATCACAAATGCTGCTAAATCATGCACCGCACTCCAGATTGAGCTGCTCCGAAGAGATGAGAAAACTTGCTTTTTCCTGTTAACCCGGCACAGGCTGGTGTGCAGCAGCATTCCCTCCAGTGAGTGCACTGCTGTACAAGTGCAAAATATTTACACTGTGTCTCCAGCAAAGTTGACAGTCATGTCTCGCCAGGAACGACTCGTACGACAAGGACAAACACGGGCGTATCAGAAACTGGGGATGGAAGAAGATGCTCAGCCAGCTTCAGGGCATGCTGGGCATTCAAGGCTGGACTATGGATTTAGTTTCTTTTACAAACACTTATGGAGTTTTTAATAGAGGACTGAAGGGCTCTGTCCATCTTGGAGTGGGGCTGGGAGGTGCTAAAGGTGACCAAAGCAGAGGTTGAGCTGTCACGGCAAGGAGTGATGCTGCAAACTGGAGAAAAACACTGCGAGCACCAGGAGGTTGCACGAGTTTACCTGTGTTGGCAGAGATCCAGTTCTTCCAGTGTAAATGTGATGTCTAAGAGCATTCCAATCCCTGTGTGGAAGGGCAAATAAGTGATTTCTGTATCAGACACTTTCAAATCAGTCTGGCGTGTTCCTGTAAAGGAATCGCGGAGAAAAAGCGTTCTGGTTAAAACACACACAGACTCCAACCAAACGCTTAAAACATTGCCAAGCCCATATTTAGAACAGAGATGAGATTGGGGCTGGCACGGAAAGGAGGGAAAAGCTGGCTCTTTGTGCACAAACTGGGGCCCGAGGGCTCAGGGAAAGATGCCGGGGAGCAGGAGGCTGCGAAATGCTGGAATGGAGGGTCAGAAACTCTGCTCTGCGTTTCTCAACATATGCTCCATGGCTGCTCAGCCTCAAACTGCAGAGATTAGATCTAAGATCCTGCCATCAAAAGCCAAAGTCTTACAAAAATAGCTGTTCTCATGTGAACTCAACCATTCCTTACATGAGGAATACATTCATTGTGGGTTTGGACTTCAAGGTGGGTGTGTGTTCCGATCCAAGAGATTTACACCTCAGCCCTAGGTTCCAGTTTTTCAGGAATAGTTAGCTGGGATTTTCTTTTATTCAGATAAATTTAAAT
Organism: Ptilonorhynchus violaceus; assembly: GCA_013397565.1. Lineage (NCBI taxonomy): Eukaryota > Metazoa > Chordata > Aves > Passeriformes > Ptilonorhynchidae > Ptilonorhynchus > Ptilonorhynchus violaceus. The sequence continues at coordinate 1,835,439 of VZRJ01001411.1, read as the reverse complement.
TTAAATTTTACTCAGGCTGTGACTGCTACAGGAACTGAAATTTGTCCCAAAATCTTTTGGATAACAAAAATGAGTCCTTGAAGAAAAAGCCTGTGCATAGGCTCGGTGTCAAGTAGAGCAGGCTATTTTGCTTTTAAAGATTTGTGCTGCATTCTGGGGCATTTCTCATGCCAAGTGTGAAATAAAGAGCATTTTTTAGAAGCAGACAGGAAATTTCAGACCAGTAGTAAGGGAGCTGAGGAAATCTCAACTTCTCCTTTAGTCCGTGGCAGTCACCAGCTCGATGGTGGGGCTCAGACTCTGCCCTGCTGTTGGTCGCGTTGCCATCAGGCAGATGTCCCTCCTGCAAGCCCACCACAGTACTTGGCAGCCTGGCTGGGGATTGTTTGCTGCTATTCATAAAGCTGCTTTTGTTTTGCTGGTTGGAGATGCTGTTAAATACAAAGGAGAGGAATTAATCTCAGTGAAGGAGCCCAAAAATGAATTGGTGTGGAAAGCAAATTACCTGCACTCCTCAGTAGGTGGCCTCTCCTCGTCAGGACAGGGTCACGCTGGCAGAATGAACAAGCAGAGCCTGTTGCTGCAGCTCAGACTCTCGAGCTGCAGAAAGGATTGTTTTCTGGGTCTTGCAGCCTGATCTCTGAAGTCCCTCAGTGCATTTTCAACCAAACAGTAAAAAAAAAAAAAGCTGCCCAATCTTCCTCCCAGCCCCCAAGTGCTGCACACCATATGTTAGCAGGTACTTTCTGTCAGATCATTCTTTTGGGGATGTTTGGTGAATAGAATGGAATGAAACAGAAAAGAATAGAAAGAATATAATATTTTCAGATGGAAGGGACCTCCAGCGATAATCTAGTTCATTTTCCTAACATTTATCCTGGCTGCATGACACTCTGTAGGACTCTCTCTACCTGGATAAAGTCACCAGAGAACAACACAGCAAAGTTCCCTTTCCCTTCCATGTCCTCCAGGAAGCTTTCTGCTGTGGGCAGAGCAGGGGGGGCCCTTCAGTTCACTTTATCCAGCAGGTCAGTGGGAAGATGAGCAGGTAGGAAAAGCAGGTAGCTCCTTAGAGGATATTTGGAGCTGCTGCAAACCCTCTCCTCATCTGTGTGTCAGCTCAGGGAGGCTGCAGCAGCCACCCAGCTCTGGCTCGCACACCTCACACTCCACGGCTTCGATCGCGACTTCCTCGCACCTCGCCCGGAGCTGTGAAAATCCACACCCGCAGGATCTCCTCTCCTCCCCACCTACAGCACCGGCAGCAGTGCCCTTGATGTTAACGGGAGCAGGACCAGATGCCTGTGCTCCGGATTTGCAGAGCAGTTTGCCCGGCTTTATAAGCATCATTTTTAATGAATCCTTTCAGGTAAACACAGGGAGCTGCGGTGACAGCAGCTCAGCCTTGCAGCTCGTCACAGGGAAGGTCAGTAAGATTCAAAGATGATGGAAAATCACATTTGAAAATAAAAGAAAAATACCCCGATAAAGTATCTGCAGTTACACCGAGAGAATGGAAATATACGAGCGTCATAAATCCCTGCACATCAGGAGAGAAGTTATCTGGCTGCCCAGGGTCAGGGTGAGCAGTTGTTGTAGACACAGCCAGGAAGCATTTGACAGTATCAGACACGGATATTGGCCACTGTTGATGGATGGATCCTGTGCTGGATTAATCTGATCTGCCGAGGTGAATCCCATATTCCTCGTACCCCCAAAATGCATATTGGCTTTTCATGTAAAAACCCTCCAAAACTAAAGCTAACTCCCTTGGGCTTCAGTGTGAAATCTCTTCATTGCCAATTGTTCAGCTCTGAATTGCTATTGAAACAGGGTGCTAAACCCAGAAAAATGGCCCTGGCCATGTGCACCTGAGGAGATCCGCTTTGTTCCGTCAGGAAATCCAGTCACTCTGCTCCACCAGCATCCCATCCCTCTCCAGCACAGGCTCCATTTTCTGCCCTGGGTTTTGTTGTGTGCCTTTCAGGAGGATCCCCTTCCAATTTTTAGTTGAATTTTTGTTTTTCCCTTGCATGCTGGTCCAGGCAAACAGATGTCTCAAATACCTTGGAGTGCCCATTCTCGCCCCCGGTCCCCCTGCTTTCCAAGCCGTAATTGTTCCTGCATCCAAAGAGATAAAAAGGCATTAAAGGTAATGACCCTTGTTCTGATTTCACATACGGCTGGGCCTTACCCAACAAAATCCTAATCCCTGTTTTACAGATAATTATGTATCAAAAGTGATAAATGTTCTGTGACAATATATTACCCAAAAAACCCACTAAAATACTGCTGTAGCTGGGAGTACCCAGACGTGTGTTCTGAACGTGGTGCTGTGACAAACACACATCAAAGGCAATGTTTGGAGAAGTATTTCTCTTTTTGGGAACGGGATAATAATTTTGCGTAAGCCTCAACTGGAATTTTGAGGCAATTCTGCGTGTATTCAGCACTATTGCACTTCCATAGTTAAATTTTGTAACGACACATTACCCTCGGATATCTATTAAAAAGAATTTGTAATTGGTTTGATGAGAGATGCCCACAAAGATGGTGCAATGCTGCTTCAAAATTATTGATTAAATCAGTAAAAAGACATTAAAAGTAAGCATGAATAGTGAGCTTATTAAATGATATTTCCACGTCTCCTTCAGCACCAGCTCCTGAAGAAACTTTTAAGCAGTGTAAAACGCATTAACACAATGCTAATTTAAAAGAAGAGAACAGAGCACACTTTCAATTCAGAATGAAAGCTGATCAAAATTAACAGGCTCTGGGGGTCAGGAACCAAAGGATTCTAAATGTGAAAGCAGAGAAAAACAAGAAAAATAGTGGCAGTTATTTCATTATTTTAGCTTTTAAAGCCCTTTAACAAAGCAGAGTTCAATCTGAGAAATTATTATTGTTCCAGAAAAATAATTGACAACTATACCTTCAGCATATTTAAAACAGTTTGAAACCAATTAGCTTCTCACCTAGACTTGAAGGAAGGCCAGTGCTACTTCTGTAACATAATGTAATCAAAATCACATTGAAGTATAACAGGAACTATCCTGATACAAGTCGGGGTTTTTTTCACATTTAGGAACAAAATTAATTGGACAACTGTAGAGAGAGAGTCACCATCCACTAGGTTCATCAGTGGAAAAATCCTTTGTACAGCAGTTCAAACTCAGCCACACAAAGGAACTTTTAAAAAGATTTAACTTATTATTCAATAACGCACTGATGTGGGAACAGAGTGGCAAGTATCCAAAGAAACCCTAAGGGCTGGATTAAAACACATTAAAAATTACTAAGATTTTATATGGAATTCTGTATGTGGGCATGTGACTGTTTGGCTCTGGGAAAAGTTTTGCTCTCAAATTCTTCAATTTTTTGTGCAGACAATGATTTCACCTCCACAACAGACCCACACTTGTGCCTTTATGCCCCGGACTTCAGAGCATCTGTGCTTCTGAAGATGATTTCTGCTCTTATTCTTGGGGTTTGGGCATTTGATCTCCCCCCTGTTTGGGCTTGCAAGATCCAGGGTGGGTATTGCCCCCATGCATTCCATTCTCACGAGAGCAGAAGTGACGTTTTGCGGTCTAGGAGAAGGCTGAGACCACGGATATGGCAGACCATGGTCTACCCACTCAGGGATCATCTGGCAGGGCTTCTGCTACCCCACTGCAGCCACTGTGGCCACCTGACACAGAGCCTGATTTGAACCCATGCACCTGATTCAAATGTGCTTGGGAATTTTTTGATGGGTTCAGTTTATACGAGGAGATGCCGTGCTCGTCGTTATCATTGGATGCTGAGAATTCCAGCCTTTGACTTCCTCCAGGGTCATAACAGTGACCCAAAATCCGTGTTGTGTGCCCTGATGACTGAGAGAAATGGAGACACGAGGTCCAATCTGGGTGAAGATCTGGCGTTGACAGCGGTGATCCGTGCCTGGCAGGACCCAGGGTCCGCCACCACTTGAGGGATTCATCCGGCCCCTGCCACCCACTTCCAAACCTTTTGGACCATCTGAGGCAACAAGATGCTCCCAGACACCGCACAGGCTGAAGCATTTAACACTAAATTCTTTCCTGAAACATTGGCAACTCTTTTCCATGCGGTGCAAGCTTGGCTCATTCCGCCTGCGCCTCCGCTGAGCTCCGACCACCTTTCCTGCACAACGACAGATGTCCCGAGGCCGCCGACGGCAGCGGGGCTGGGAGGGAACACCTGCTTCCCACAGGCCAGGCCCCACTCCTGCGAGCACGTCATGTCTTCCCCGTAGCCACAAAAACCAACTTAAGGAAAGTTACAGCCATGAAAAATTGACTTTTTTTTTCCCGAGCGAGTCCATCGAAGAGCAGTTCTTTGCGTAGAGCTCGCGTTGCAGCTCCCGACCCACTTATGAAGAGTACTATGTTTTCCCCAAAAATAGTGGAGACATGGTGGATTTGGGAGTGCTGGTGCAGCCAGGCAGATATCTTCTGTCCTCACTGCAGCGGCTTTAATCAGCTCCCCCTGGTTTTGTGCCAGTGGGTATGAGGACAGGGGGTGCCCCCACGTTGCTGCTACTGGAGCTGGAGATTTGTATCTTTACAGGCATTTGGGCAGCCAGGGAGGTGAGGCAGAGCTAGATCTGGTCCATAAACAACACAGAAGAAAATAATATAAAGAAAAAAAGGAGCTGCAATGCTTCCTAGGTGGTGGGGATGCACACAAGGGCTGCATGGGGCAATTCCAGCGTGGGGCTGGATGTCCCCTGCCCCGGGATATGTAAGGCTGAGAAAGATTTTACCACCAGGAATAAGGATGGTGAGGATGGACCTCACTATCCCAAGGAAAGAGCTGCCTCTGCTACAGTCTGTATTTAATTTAAATGCTGTTAGCAATGTGTGTATTACATTTGTATACTATGTCATAGCTTGGTGCTATGAATAAATATGAAGACATAAACAAGGTCATTTATGGGAAGCCAACAGCAATATTACTGCTGGGGAAAGGCACACACAAAAATAGAAACCAGAACTTTTAAGTGGCTAGAGGATGTTGCTAATGAAGAAATACAACATATTTTCTTTTCCAGCATTGTCAGTGATGTTTTAACTTCTGATATCTAAAACATATCTTCCCTTGAATAATATTTTCACTTCCTGAAAACAATTTGTTATCCAGAAAAATATTAAACACCAGCCAAACCAGGCAGTACTGACTTTGATGCATTATCTGCAGTTACAAGAAGCATGGATACTCGAGATGTCAGTAAACAAAAAGATGAACCTTCATGCAAAAGAATAAAGCTATTAAAAAAAAAGTGACATTGGATTGATAAAAGTAAAAAAGCAAATAAAACCAACCAGAATGAGACATGGAGCTTCCTGCAAGGAGTTGTGTGCCAGTTTGACAATTAATTGATTCAGACTGATTGGTGACTTGGCAGGTACCATCAACACAGTTTCCTGCAATCTGCCAGTCCAACCATCCAAAGGATGTTACTGGATTCTGCCCCACTCTGTTCTCTCTCCCATCTGCTGTGTTATGCAAGATGAGATACAGCAGTCCTGGAGAATTCAGAAAGTATTGCAGAGAAGAGAAAAAGCCTCTTCCTTACACCTTACACTCAACAGAACATCACGGGATCAGGATACATTCAAAATGAAGATACAGGAAGGGAAATTCCTCTTGATATTTTGAAAACTTAAGGAGCTTTTACTACATGGAAATTGGAGGGGAACAGCTGCACTTTTTCAATTCAATAATCAGACAGTAATGCAATAATCAATTTTATCAGAATCTCTACAAATTAGTTGTGGCTTCTTAGTGGAAATTGTGCTTCACATTTTCTAAAATACATTAATACACTGTTTTTCCGAAGGTGAATAAATATCCTCTGCAGTTCCTAAACAACCACAGACAAGGTTCATACGCAGGTTGCAAGCTTTTCATGGCTCTGAGAGGTCCTGTGCAGCACAAAGGCAGAAGGGTCCCAAGGAGCAGGTACCAATCTGTCCCAGGATACCTGGAGCATCCCACACTGCTTCAGTGCAGTGCAGAGGGAGGCAGGACACCCCAGAAGTGACCTCAGCCCCTGACATGTGGGGTGTCTGATACTGCAGCCTGTCCTGCTGGGTGATGGAGAGCAGCTGGAGGTGCCATTAAGGAGCGGAGTCACCATAGCTAGGAAGACTTTTCCATCAGCTTTTACAGATTGGTACTTTTCAAACATTTTTCATATTTACATTGGAAGAATTCCTAAGAGCCTAGAAAGAAAGACAGCCCCCATCAGCTGCAGACTGACATTCCAGTTGTACGCATAATGGAGTTGAGGAAGGAAGAAATGAATTTGCCACTCGATTTTGGCTTAAGTTTTATTCAGCAAAGAACAAAGATTAGTTTAGAGAAAAGCTCAAACTACTGATCTTTATTATTTCTTGCCTGTCCTTGTTGATGTTTGTCTGGAAAATATTTTCTACGGACAATGTGTCTAAATCTTGTGTTTCAAAGAGTGAAACACTGATGTCTAAAATTATCTGTGAAACACCTGAAAATGCAAAATGGGAGAAATTTTTTATTGGTACAATGGATGGGTGGGTGAGCAGCACTCGCATCCCTGGTGGAAGACAGCACAGGGATCTCAGATCACTCCCACTGAAGGGAGAAGAGATGGCTCCTTTTAGAAGTCCTTCTCTTATCCACTCATTCCTTGTTTTCAGTAGATTTTTTAGCACTTTCAAGAAGTTCACTGAAGCAATAGGAAGCACTGAGGTGCCACTCTCGCAGCCCTGGGCTGAAGAGGCCTCCCAGCCCCACAAGAGGTACAAGTATTGAGGCACAAATTTATTTAGCAGAACATGGTTAAGATCTGGGCAACTCTTGGCATAATTACTCAAGCGATTACCCTGCTAATGAGCAACTCAGATGACTGCTGTGTCTGTGTGATCAAGGATCAGGATTTCCCATTGCTGGAAGTGTTCAAGGCCAGGTTGGACATGGCTTGGAGCAGCCTGGTCTAGTGGAAGGTGTCCCTGCCCATGGCGGGCGGGTTGGAACTGGATGAGCTTTAAGGTCCCTTCCAACCCAAACCATTCCATGATTCTATGATTACAGGCAAACTTTACAGAGCTACTCCATCCTACAAAGATTTTTAGCTTGTCATTCTGTCCTTCTGCCTCCTCTTGCACAGTTTCACCCCTCTGTGATCCTCCTTAGCTACTCAGTTCCTGGGTTGTTTGCTGATTTTGCTAAATACATAATGAGGTGCAATAAGCTGCAGCAATCTCTCTGCTGAAATAAATGGGATACAGAATTAAAACTTGCTGTTCTACATTGCACATCCTAACGGACAAACCCAGCATTTAAATGCCTCCCTGCTTTCTGTTATTTGCAATTTTTTGTACAGAATTTTCCACATCCTAGTGGACAGGAGACAAACATTTCAGCCTCTTCAGCCATGTAGGCCCAAAGCTTGATTTAATACTTTACCAGATAACTGGGCATGTTTTGAGCTCCTCCACTTATCCAAAGAGCTTCTGTGGCAGTAGCAAAGATGAAAAGCAAGTATTTTTTCAGTTAGAAAACTTTTATCCACATGGAACAAACCTAAAGGTTCAGCCTAACTAAAAGTTTTCTATTTCCTCCCTGGTCTGGGCATGAAGCTGTGTGATGATGTTAATATTTTCTCAGTCAAGTATTTTATTTCCCAATGAAAGTTAACACAAGACTTAAATGCCCTTGAATAATTATTTTAATCATTTTTTACTTATTGTCTCTGTGGTGTTCATTCATTCTGTCTGGAACTAGATGGAATGGCCACTTTGCTTCATTGAGGAAGATTTTCTCACATGGATCAAATCCATCATCTTTCTACTTCTCGAGCAGCTGAAAATCTACCAAGGGAGGGAAAGCATCATGCCAGAAAGTAAATCAAGCAGCACATTGCATAAAAAAATCCAATGCCAATTCCAAAAAGCCAAGAGAATTGGTCCTGGAGAAGTAATTCACCCTATCAAAGACAGGTGGATATTTTTCCCTTGCCTAACAAGATCAGGGATTGATTCAATAGGACATATGGAAAATTTAACTACAATTCCATTATTTTTCACTTTTTGCAGCATTAGATAATTAATTTTAAAATGTTCTTTCGTAATGAGGGTCTGGTGCTTTACCATCCATGTTCAGTGTGATGAATTTGGTGCCTTTGAAATTTGCCTCCAAGAGTTGTCACAAAAATTGCAGCACACAGCAGAGGTACATTTTCTGCTGGAAAAATCTGTGTTATTGATAACAATTGATAACAATTACCTGAAGAATAGTTGTTCCCTCACAACTTTATGTAGCTGTTCTCTCGTAATTTTATCTTGCTATCACCAGAAATTTGCCTTAAAATGGTCTGAATTTCAGGCACTGCCTAATGAACCCAAGGAAAAAAATGACTCATATCCAATAAAAATCCCAGTTCTTCAAAGATGTTTTTATCCCTAGCTTGTCACTCAATAGGAAACAAATAAAATTGTTATGAACACATGAAATTGAACTAAAAATTTCAAAGGATAGCTGAAAACAAGTTCCCAGCCAAACCTTCAGTTTTGTGACAAATCTTCGATGCTACACAGCTCAGTTTTGAAACTCTTCCCTTTCAAGAGACATAGCAAGTGCCATACAGTTAAATAAGACATCCTAAAGTTAAAAAAAAAAGAAAAGAAAAAAAAACAAAAATCCCAAGCCTCCATACTTTTATATAATTTACAGATCAAAATCCCTCTCACACCCCTCTTTTTTTTTCCTTGTAGAATGAAACAAGCAATGCACAAACTATCTGCTACAGCTTGTTTTATATCCCACCTTGCTCATTCTGTCTGACTCCTGAACTCCTGCATCCTGTCCCATACTGTGGCCCCAGAGCTGTGCAAGTGCTGCCTGTCTGTGATGTTTTCTGGGGTGAAAAATGCTCGTTCTATCAGCTCAGCCAGAGCAGGGAGTGGAGTCACGGTGCCTCTGCGAGGCTTTGCCGCTGGAGCTGGGACTTGTGCAGAGTTAAACTTTTTGAACTTTTGATTTAAACCCTCGGGAATATACTGCAGACTGGGGAGCCTGGAAGGAACGGGAATGCCTTCTCTTCCAACCTGATTCAGTCTGGCATTTAATCTCCAGAGAGAACTGAGTCTTCCGACACAGTTATGTGTTTAGCATTTCCTAATAGCTGGTTGCTAGTCATGGCCCCACAATGTGAAGGCCTTCTAGATTACTCCTACAGCCCTTGGCTATCTGAGCTTTTAGTTTCGGTTCTAAGCTTTAAATTCTGTTCTCAGGCTAAATTTTTTATTATTTTCTTTTTTTAGCTTAGGTGTTAGGGTATCTAATTTAGACCTGAATGCTTGTTTGGAAGCAGAGCCTGGACTGCCCTAATAAGAAGTCAACTCTCAAACTGAAATAATGCTTTTTCAGAAAGGTTGACCTATTGCTTAGTGCAGGCCAGTCTTACTGACTGATTGATTACCTTCCTGCTTCTATATGTATACAAATCCAGCATTTTTGATTATTTCTGGGTGAAACCAGTGGTTTAATTCAGCTAACTTCCACTGATACTGCTTGTGTTGTTAGAAAAAAAAGTATCTAGGTAAAAGCTGTTTGGATTTCAGGCTGTCAGGCTTCTGGTAAACATACTATTCCCAGTTTGAACTCCTGGAATTCTGAGTCTAATGTCTGCTTTAAAAAAAAAAAAAATTCCTTCCCCACAATCTCCACAGAGATAATTAGAGGTGTTATGTGGTGTAAGAAAGATACTCTTCCCATCTCCAAGGATCAGATATAACTGAGAGTAATATACTCTTAATTCCTTAACGATCACTTAATTTTTAGGAGCTTAAACAGTGATTTACAGCTTCAAATTACTGAGCAGAAAACATATCAAGCAATCAAAGCTGGAGTTGTTAATAAAGCATCTGAATGCAGCAGCTTTAATGCAACAGCTCTCCAGACATTGCTGCAGCCATTTCAGCGAGATATCTGCCCCTGAACATGTGGCAATGTATAAACTCTACAGCCTTTTCCCTTTCTCCTTTTGCACCAGGACTGGCTGCAGAAAGTCAGCCCCCCATGATCTGAGAGGTCTTTTCCAAGCTGGATGATTCCGTGATTCTTCAATCTCAGCTGAGCTGTCACGTCCTTTGTGCCCGTCACGGCCTCACGTTGCCAGCCACGCTCCCTGGAAAAGTGAGCTTCACACGGAATAAAAACACAACTCCATTCTCTGTTTGTTTTCAGAGGAGGTGGGATTACAACCCTTCTTTTCATAGCTTATGGAGAGCACATGCCTGAGGTGAAAGCAACATGCTGAATTCCCAACTTTGCCTGGCAAGGCCCAGAGCTGCCTCTTTGTGCAGCACACCCCAGGCACCAGCACGCAGACTGAGGACACCTCTCCTCTCTCTTTCTCAAGCTGCCTCACTTGGCATCAAGTACTCAAAATGCATTGGGATCAGGATAAAAGATGTGAAAGAAGCTTTTGTAGGCTCGTGGTTGGGATGCTAAGGAGCAGTGGAGCTTGGGGTGCAGTCCTTGCCTCAAAGACCAGTTATTGATTGCTGGGGAGTTTCATGTAAACTGTAAAATCACCCCCTGCAGCAGAGATTCATGTTCAAGGCTAAAACAGGATGCAGAGCTGTAACAGCCAAGTGGAGGCCGGGCTGTCTGCTGCCGTGCAGGTGATTAAAATGATGGAACAGCAGCAGGACTGGGATGTGCTTCCCGCATTTTGGGGAAGAGCCATGACCACAGCTCTCGGTAGGAAGATGTGTCATTGTAGCCTCAGTGTGTGGTTTTAACAAAAATAATAATAGTACTAATGTGGGCTTTTGCTGTGCTCCCCAAGGGATCCATCTGAGGTGCCTGCAGAGGAGTGTGTGACATTAATGGTACCAAGCGGGGGGCTCTGGCAGCTCCGAGCGCCTCCGCTCGGGATGTGCTGCTTCTCCCTCTTGGCAGCTTTAGACCAAGCACATCAATTTTAGACTGCTCTCTTTTGCAGGTTGTTTCCAACCCCAACAAAACACAGCTCTGGAGAGGAGCAGACTGAAAGATATTACAGCACCCAATAGATGCCTGTGGGCACGAGGCGGTGAGCTGACAGGAGAGCTTATTGCTGCTGGAGAGGGGAGACCCTGATCTTCCCATCCTCTGCTCCCTGGTGTGTCCTCCATCTGTGTACTTTATACCAGCTTTGCTGCCCGTCAGACACCTGTATGAGATAATTCTGTGGTTCTAATTCAACTGCATAAGCCGGTGGAAAATGCAACCAGCGAAAAGAGCTGTTCCTGCAAGGTGATGCAGAGGAAGCCCACGGGGAAGTCCAGAGAGACCAGGGCAGGCAGGAGGGATGAGGGATCACAGGCATGGGAAAGACAGAGACCAGACCATGCACCTGGGATGAGCAAAGCATCACAGCACATTAGTTTGTGCACAGCCACAGCCCTCAGGTACTTTATAAAATAACTCAGGATCACATAGGCAGCGATTCAGAGCACTGAGCTAAAACTCTGCTAAGTAGGAGAGAGGAAAACCCAAGATCCCAGCACCAGACTGGCAGTGGGAAGCACAGAGCTGAGGAGAGGCAGCAACAGAAAGGGAAGGGGAGGGATAAAACTGTTGCCAGGAGTCAAAGAGCCACTGCAGCTCCTTTTGTTAGGGATCTGATTGAGTTTCACTGAAATGCTTATGGTTTGGGAGGGAATCAGCTCAGGTCTGGGCAGACTGGACTTGCTTGTCTGTATGAAAACAGCACTTCAGAGCTTACAGGAATGTTAGTATTAAGCAAGGATTTTGTTAAGAAAGCGAATTACAAAATCATTATCTCTGGATATCCAGGAGACTACTTTTAAAAGGCATTTTTTTTCTTCTCCCCTTTCCTTTCAAAGTTTATTTATCTTCATTGGTTGTTGTCCTGAAGCTGCCTGGTTTATCCCATATTGCAATATTATATCCTACTTTGTAAACTAAGAATTCTTTCTGTGGGAAGAGCAAAGCTTGAGCAACTGCCACAAAATTAAAAGAACTATTCTTGACAGTTTTTATTTAAGGATGATCTTATCCCCATAGGAGTCTCTCAATGCAAGCCATTAGCTCAGTTTTAGCTCATTTCTTCTTTTAACAGTTAGCAACCCAACTTATGATTTCTCTTATACGACATTCTGACTTTTATTAAACATTTTCTAAAGTCTGTTGTAGTGAATAGGAAGATAAACACAAGCAGTCACTGGATCAGGCCTTACAATGAAACAGTTGTGACTTTCCAAAATAATCCAAGGAGCTAAACTCCGGTTCTGCAGTTCATTAAATATCCTATTGCTAAAGAAGCATCAGGACAAATCCAAGTCCTTTCAGGACATCAGGTTGACTGCAAGGAGACTGAAAAATTCGGCCTCTTAAGTTGTAATTCCTTCCTTCAAATATGCTTCTAATTATAACCCAGAGGCAGGTGACTTGCAAGCAACTTCACAGTTTAGTGCAAATAGAGAAGGTGAACTTAGGTGGATTACAACCACTTTGTCATTGCATTATGGTAAAAAATATTCTCGTTTTCATACTTAAAATAATAGTTGCAAAATTCCTGCTTCCTCTGCATTTGAGCTCAGTTCCAGGTTTTTCATGTGGTATTTATGGAGCGGCAAAATAGGAAATATTGACTTCTGTAAAATTCGCCACAGGAGCTGAATCTCCTAAATGCCACACTGATGTAGTGGGGCGCAGGCAGCATTATGGTTTTTTTTACTCCAAAGAGGATTCAAGACTCCAGAGAGTCCTTCTCAGAAACTCTGCTTTCTCCCTATTTTTACTCCTTTTTGTCTGGAAGTGGTGCTAAAAGCTAGATTAGAAAGAAACTGTTTGGAGCTCAAACCAGGGATAATGCCGGATCCTGAAGGTGTCGGCACGCGGCTGGCACTGAGGTGCCGTGTTTTATTTGCTGATTGCATGGATGTTATTAATGCTTTAGTGTGCACTGGCAATTGCCAGCAGCAGAGATAACAAAACCTTATTTGTGAACTCACGTTAATACAAAGCTCATCTGAGTTAGTGCCTCAACAGAAACGCCGTTCTTAGAGATACCATTGGCGTATCAGCACACGCTGTAATCACTGAATTTGATAATATTTCTGCAGCATTTTCAGAGGGGAGGAGGGGATAGAAAGACTCTTAATGAACATCTACGAAACCACACTCACACATCACCTAGAAAACGTTTTAAATAGCTCCTTTGGAGTTTGATCCTCCACGGCTAAAGTCAACGGAATTTTTTTCCTGTTCATTTAGGTAGGATCAAATTCAAAGCCTTGATGTCCCACTGTGTCACTTTGGGGAAAATCTCTCCTTATTATAAGAGAGTCTTGTAATTTGGTTTCCAGCTGTAGAAGATTACTTCTTTCCTTTTCCCTTTGCATGCACTTTATGACAGAAATAAAACACTGCACAATCACCCTGCAAAACAGAAGCCCCCAAGGGCATCTCACAGACACTAGTGGCTCCTTAGGAAATCTTTAAAATCTCCAAAGCCACCGTGAATGCTTTGTGCTACTTACTAAAGAACACTTTCCCACAACTGGTAAATAATGTGATATTTTGAAGGCTATTGAAAATGCTTATGGAAGGTCAGCTGCGTGTGCTCGCCCAAGAGTCAGTTATACTGCAACCGAGATATAGTGGAAATATTACATCTTTAACAGCCAATACTTCATGGAGGGATGACAAGTGTGTATGCTGTCCCACTGGCTGGCTCAAGAAGCATTTTTTCATGTGTGTTTTCCTTGGTTTACTTTTAATCTTTAGTAGAAGCCCATCTGGAGGAAAAAAAGAAAATGGAAAAATAGAAAAATTCTGCGAATATTCAGACCCATACAGAAAAGCTCAGGGGGAAAAAAAAAAGCAACACTAAAACAAAGCAGACCAAAATCCTGGAGGTCTTATCCTCCCTTTTCTGGGGCAGCAGAGGGCTGAGTGGGTGCTCTGTGCAGCCCTGGCAGCACAGTGGCTGTGGGCACCGAGCTTTCCAACCTGGGAGTTGGCGGCGCTGGCGCGGGAGCGGGAGCTGCATCGAGCCAGGTAAATCATGCATAAAACTGGCATCTGCAGGAACAGATTGGCTAAATCCTGTGGATATCACAGAGCCTGCACAGAGCCACAGCGTCCCGACAAGGGTTCCTCCCTCCTCTTAGCACTGGCACCGGGGCTGGCGCTGCTGCCGTGTATTTTCCCTCCCCACCACGCAGGTCATTACAAAAAAAGGACAAACCCAAAATTGTCCAGGCAAACTTGGCAGCCTCCACCTCTCACTTTCCCTCAGACCCTTCTTGCTACCCCTGTTTATTCCTGATAACAGAACACGCTGTGTAGTACTTCCATTTTTCTTCTTATGCACGAAGATTTTGCACGCAAAACTCATTTTCGGCATATTCTAGCCTTTAAAAATGGAATGTTTGTTGAACATTGTTCTAACAAGCAGTGTACATAAAGCATATGCATTTGACAGGAAAAATAATCTCTTCTTTCCAATCAGAGACAGTTTGCATATCTTATGTTACATGACATCTCAGAAAAAAAGCATTCTGCTCTTTTACTGCATTCGCTTTGGTGAGATGGAAGGCATGGATTGCATATGATATTAGCAAGTCAGGATGAGCCCAGACTGAGGTATATGCACATGCTGAAGTTTGAAAGGGATATAAAAAGCAAGACTGGGGACATAGAGAAAGAAAAAAAAAAAGAGAGGAAAAAAAATAGAGAAAAAAAGAAAGGAAAATTAAATTATGCAAGGGATTAATTTCTCATTCAGAGAGTTCTGTGAATAATCTTCATTTTGTGGGACGAAAATGCAGAACCAAGGGGTTCAAGCTGCTTCCAGTAAGGGCACAATTTAAGTTCAGTCTCTAAACTTTGTACAAATTTTATTGGGAGCAGTAAAACATATGCAAATGGAACTGTGAATATTGTGTCCCTGGATAACACCTGAAATAACTTGGGAGTTTTACTGAAGGGAGGAGAATAAAAAAGAGGATTAACTGATCAGTCAGTGGCCAAGAAATACGTTCTTGGAAGGAAGTAGTTTATATTGATATTGAGGTTTGCCCTCTCTGGCGTTCACACTCAACCACATAAACTCCTTCCCTTTCTGCTCTTGCCTGTGCTTTTTGTCAAACCCAAGCTGAGCAGTTCTGCTCTGCAGAGCCAGGTGTTCAGAAACTGAGTGATGGGGTACCCAGCCCCTCTGCAGAGCTTTGGGCTCCCTGTCACACTGGCAGTGACCAGGAGTGGGGACTGCTGTGACTGTGACCTGCAGGATGCTCTCAGGAGTGACTTGACTTTAAAATTGCCCTGGATGAGCAGGGAGGGGATGGCCCTGAGACCTTCACTGTTAGAAATTCAATTCCTTTTAGCACTGAGGTTTCCCTCACCATGTGGATGCTGTTTTTGAAACTACACAAAGTCAGACATTGCACTGTCCAGCAGCAGGGAACTGTGGTCTGGATGAATTCTCTCTGTGTGTTGGATGGACATCACAATGTGGCTGCTGGGATAAATCCAGCTAATCCAGATAATCCAGTTATTGCTCTCTGGTAACTAAGTCTCCTCCACTTATGAGGTGCTGGAGTCTGCAAATCTACCCTGGCACCAAAAATGTCCAAGGCAGAAAACTCCTTTCCTTCACCTGGATGGATTTACACAGCTTACATCACACAGTTGCTTTCTTTTCCCATTAGCTTTATTCTTAGAGGAGATCTAAGGTTCTATCCATTACTTGATGCTCAAGACAGAAAATATTTAGGGCTTTTTTCTGATCTGTCCCATCTTTCCAGTCCATTCTCGGTGTGCAGGCAGTGGCAGCCTGAGATAGACACCATCCTGCTGTGGCACAACATATATTGATGTTATGGGCCTTGGGAGAGGAGGGTGGGACAGGCTGCCCTGTAGAACAGCTGGCAGGAATTACATATTCAATGGCAACAAAGCATTTAAAAGTAAAGGAGAACCGCTGGGAGAAGGGATGGCAGTAGTCCTGGGGCTGGCAGTGAGACGGGTAGGGGTGAGCGCTTGGTGTGGGCTGGTTGGGCTCCCCGGAAAAACTGCACAGTTTTGGCCTTAACTGAGGAAAATTGGCAGTACAGATCTGGTGGGTTGTGCCCCCCTCTGAGTTGCCCAAGGACATTATAGCTAAGGTTGTGTTCACCTTCATCCTGCCCCGGGCTCCTGGGGGTGTAGCAGGGGCTCAGCGGGCACAAAGGCATCGGCTGCATGTGCACCCGGGGTTACTTGGCTCTGCTGTGCCTTCATCCTCTGCTCTATGCCAGAGGCGCTTTTAAGAGAGAGACACTCAGGAAGAAAACTGCATCAACCAAGTCTGCTTAAATCAAAAAACTCCAAAGGACAAAAATTTTCCTGAGGAAAGCGCTCGGTTTGCCAAGTAATAATGAATTCACCCAAGCAAACCTCTGCAGATGCTGGTGCTCTGTGTTGCCTCCCACTGATCCTGATGTTACCAGTAAAGATGCTTTAAAAAAAAAAAAGAAACTTTCAAAATATATACACTTATATACTCTGTTTTGTTTTTATTTAGGAGAGAAACTGGTTGTGGCTGCTTGTTTCTTATCAAACTCTCTTTAGCTGGATTAATGTAATAAGGGCAGTTTAAACAAATCAATTGTTCCACAAAGTATCCAAGGTTAGGAATTACTTGGTTGGTCTGTATATCTCACAGTTAATTCCCCCCAAAAGAAGTGCCTATACCTTTCTTAGCATTAGCAGAAGTCTACAGCCTCCTGCAGCCTGGCTGGCTGAGCCTGGCTCGCAGGGATGAGGATAAACCTTGTGGAGGGAGGGATAGGGAACATACTTCATTATTCTCCAGTGCTCAAAAGTACAGCCTGGCTGAGAAAAGCTAATTATTGGTTTCCCTGTGGTGCTGGAAGAATGCTTAAACCCTTTAAGAGTCCTTTGAAATTCCCAATTAATCCTTAAAAAAGGCATTTTTATCCTTTAAAGAGTTCCAAATTCATTTCTTAGTGTACGGACAAGAACTCGCCAAGTGAAACGTGGATATTTCTACTTTTCTTTTTTTTGCTGGTCCACTTAGTTACAGGTCCCTCACTTAGAAAGGCTTGCTGCATCCTGGAGCAGTTGGCACAGGATTTCTTCCAGGTTTTCTGCCTGGTTCTTGTAAGCTGTAACCCTCCAGGTGGGGCAGGGGGAAGAAGAGATGGAGAATCTCCAGGAGCAGTATGACCCTGGTGATACTGGCAGGTCCTTCTCCAGGTGTGGGTAGCTTGTCTGCACACAGAATTTGCATTAGTTTCTTTTTAAATGCAGTGATGGTGAAATCATGAGACAGAGGAGGCTGTTTCTTCAGAGATGTTAATGCCTTCATCAAGTGAAGCCATGAGGTATTAACTGCTTTTGAAGATCTGTTCCCTTCATGTAGACACCTGGCTCAGACAAAGCAGGCTGAGCAACACAGAAAATATGCAACAGCACAAGCATAATTACTGAGTGATGTTTTCCAAGGACACAATATTAAAAAAAAAAAAAAAAAGATAAAAATATTATAAGCTTTTCCTATTTTTCAGAAAGCTGCATTTTACTGTGGCTGTTACTGGCAGAACCAATGCCTCATTGCTTTTAAAAAAAAAAAATCAGTACAGAACTTTTATGCTGTGAAGTTAAAAATGGTATTTGGAGAGGTTTGGTGTCCTTTTAAGTTAGTTGCCACTATTTTTCACCCGCTCCCTGCGATGTTATTCTTGATGTTATTTTTTTGGGGTTGTTGTTTTAAAGGTAATGAGGGGTAACTCTCATTGCCAAACACTCTATTGGCAGGTCTGGAGTTTGGAGTCTTGTTGTATGCCTTATTTATAGCTGCAGAATGGTTGCTGGGTCTGGGATATGTGTGAGGGGAGCCAGCTCCCCAAAAGCACAAGGGGGAGCAGAGGCTGCTCCAGATCATACAGATTTTTGGGACAGAGCCAGAGTTACAAGTCGCTTTTTCCCAGTCCAACATGTTCGTATTTTCCTTATCACTTGTCAGATGAGTCAGAACTGAGGCTTTTTTTTTTCCTTTTTATAAAGGAGAAAACCTTGAGTAAGACAAAGGTGAAATAATCTAATTCAAGAGTGAGGAGAACTTCCTTTATGCAATTCTGCTTCTATTATCACAATTCAGTGTCGCCCATTGACAGCTGAATTGCAACCTTGACACCTGGTATGCTGTTTATGAACAGGCAGAAGTTCCTTCCTCCAACATTTATGGTTTAGTAGGATGAAAATCTCACCTAAATACACACATGAGTACAGAATAATCTAAATAAATGGGAGAACAGGCTGGTTACACTGGGGAAGAGAACATATCTCCTCCAGTGTGGGGAGTAACTTCTCCAGTTTTGATTAAAAGAGGTCATGTGTATCTCTTGTAGCTTCACTGCAACAGCTGCTTTGGACTAGAATTAAATTAATTTCAGCTCTTCTGACTCTTCAATCCCTTGCCAGACGCTGGGCACCTTGGAGGGGATAAAACCAGCCACTGAAATTCCACCTTTCTTCACTCAGCCTAGGTTTCCCTAACAGCAAGTCCTTGCATTTTCTAAATTCACATTGATTTTTTTTCCGTCTCTAATTTCCTTTCTTTGCCTTGACATGCTTAAAGTAGAGTTGCTTCCCCTCCATCTGCTGGAATTGCTTTCCCCCTTTCTAAGATTCTCGTGCTTTTGGCCCCACTTGCTGTGTTTCCGAGGTCATGGCATGATTGTGCATGACTTCTTTTTGTTATATTTATTGGAGGCACTGTGCACACAGTACAGGATGAGAGATGCACAACAGCAACTTGATATTAAAGCTAAGGGGTTTTTTTTTTTGCCCAGTTTGAACACCTTTTGTGTGAGAAGTAATCAACTCCAGGCTTAGACAGAGCATCCGAGGTCTCCTCCTGTGGCAGTGGCGAGCCTGGTGTGTTTTGTGAAGGAGTTTCTCTGTTTCTTTAGGTCTGTTTTTAAAGCATCTATTCACTCTGTGCAGACTCTGTTTCGGATAAAGGAGTTCTAAACCCAAGGAATTTTTAAGCAAGATGTTAATCTGCTTGTTTTTTTCAGGAATGCACAAAAGGGGTGATGTTTTAATTAGTGAGGGTCCTGCTAATGTGATGACAGGAACAGTTGCTGATACAAGGTCAGTTTTGCCGAGTGTCAAAACAGGAATTATTCAGTGTTGGTTTCAAAACATCATCATGTCAACTCGCAGGTTGCAAGAGGTGATTCTTCCTGTCTTGGTTTTCAGTGGGCTGATAACAAAAAAAAAGTCTCTTTGTTCATGCCCACTTTGCACAATGATTTTGCCCATTTTTACCAGGATGTGGCTTCCCGGGGAGCTGGGGTTAACCTCAGTCTGTGCATCCTCCGGAATGGTCAAGAAATCCCTGCACTCCTGCTCCCCCCACTTTTCCATTTCCTTTTCTTGTACCTGCTCTAGGGTAGCTTTGGTCACTGATACAAAGAAATATTACCTGGCTTTTGTGGGATTGGGTTTTGACTTATTTATCTTGTCTGTCTTGCTGACTGTGTAGCAACCCAGGATCAGGAAAGCACAGAGTGTACCTGGTGGGAAGGATTGGATGAACATGCACAGCCATGAATGGAACGGTCAGAAATGAATCCTTTTCCATATGTCTGAGTTTCTTCCTAGACTTAATTACTCTAATTATCCACGTTGGTCTAAACTTCAGATTCATAAGCTACTCTTGCTGAAAACAAACTCAACTCTGAGACAGAATTTAACTCCTTGAGCTGTTTTGTTTCTTTTAGTTGTGCTTAAATCATTATTTATTTGGAGTAATTCTCAGGTTTCCTGCTTCTCTTAGACCAAAGAGAAGGCCCTTTTCTTAAAGAAAAAAAAAATCCATAAGGTATGAGTCTGCATTGAGAATGTTTAGTATGGCAATTCTTAATGTCATCAGAAAAGAGATTTGATTGCAGCTGTCACTTTTAAAAGTGTCAGAAAAAGGCAAAAATACTATATGGGGCTGAGAGTTACTCCTTGTATTTTAAAAGCTGCAGTATGAAAGCGTGGTGAGACACTTTGAAAGCAGTGTTTAGCAGGGATACTCCTTTGTCCCACAACACTTCATGGTAAATGTGAGTGAAGAGTTTGGTTCTGAACCCTTAATGACAGCTCCAGTTTCTTCAGGGGTTTTTTTAAATTTCAAGGAGTTATTTTGAACCCGAAACTACGCAATATCTGTCGAAGTATTGCACACTCCTTGTGTGTAAGTGGGAGGAAGGGTCCAGAACATGAGAGTTTCTACTCAGTACCACTAAAATCCCCCAGAAGATTAGTTTTCCAGAAATACCCAAGAGAAGTTGGGTGATCCCTCTCAAGGGGTCAAACAGTTTATCAGGAATGGCATTGTCTAGTTTGACTCTAAGAAAGTAAAACAAGGGTGAATTGGCAGAATTTATTTAGGCACAGCCTGAGTGAGTGCCTGTGAAACCACCCAGGGAAAACCATTCCTTGGCTTTATAATCAGGCTCTGATCAAGGCATCAGAAGAGCTTTGCTCAGAAGAGCAAAGCTCTTGAGCTCATCAAGCTCATGAGCTGATGGGTGAGGGTTTATTTGCCTCTTGTTAGCATAACTTCAGGGGCAATAAGTCCCTGTGCAAAAGTGCACAGCACAGCAATTTGGAAAAGCAAGCGTGGACCTGACTTGGCGACACAGATGTTTATTTCCAATACTCTGCTTGTTCTTTCTGGAGAACAGTTTATTGATTATGTCAAGATAGGCTTGAAATGCCCCTGCAAGGCTGTGGTTGCATGCCACTGGTGTGCTCAGTGAACCAAGCCTGGGTGTTTGACCAGTAACTTGGATATGAGCATGAAGTGTTTGACTTGAGAAAGTTTTGATATCAGACCAATTTTTTACGGTCCAGAAAATGCCAGCCTGGAATGAATCTGTTTGCATACACCTAATTTCTGTATTGTGACAGCCATAGGGCAGAAAGAGCAAGTTAATTGGACCAGCCAGTTGATTTTTAATTTTTTTTAACTAATTTTTCCAGCAGGAACTTGTGTGTCTAGAAAAGCAGTGTGGGTCAGCTCCCAATAACTGGCTATTAGCCACTGGAAATGCACCCACTTCCCTTGACTTGATAATTCACGTTTCACGTTAAAGCTCCATGGTGAAATGTCTTGTTTAAAATCTGAGCCACCTATTGTTCTGGTTTTGATAACCTGAGTCTTTGGAAAGGAGTTCAATTTCCTACATAAATCCATTCTGTACCAAGAAGAATAACTTGTGTAGCTGCTTGAAGGCCGTCCTACTGCATGGTGCCTCTATGACATGAATATACAAATGCACAAAGGGTTTTTTGGTTTCTATAAAATACCCAGATAATACTCCAGAGTTTGCTTAAGGATTTCTTGTTGTTCTCTTCTGTAATTTTTTTCGGGATGTGTTTACTACAGTTACTGGATTATGACCCACGTATATATATATGTTTATTTGGAATTCCATTTCAGTCTACTCCAGATCCTATTAGCATAAAAAGATCCCCAGAGTTGCTGGTGTGGTACATGGCATGTAAATTAGCAAACACTAGGATTCTGTCAAAACTCCTATCTTACCACCATGAACTTTATTACACATGCCAGGTTTCTTTCAGCATTTAAATTCTTTGATTTGCTTATGTCCAAGACAAGGATTATGCATCACCCGTTTTTCCCAAAGTCATTAATCAAGGATCATTAACTATACAAATGGGTTTAAAGTTTATAGATTTCTAAAGTCTGATTTTCTGTTTGCATATGGAAGTGTTCTGTGTCCCTGGCTGACTGGAACCATTCAGCATTTTGGTTTGTGCATGGCTTTAACAGGTGAGAAAGAACCATTTCTGCTTTTCCAGCAATTTAAATATAAAAAATGGATATCAAAAGTGAAATTTATATTTTCAAATAGGTGAAGCTTTGAAGGAAAAATACCTTTCTGAACAAGTCCAAAGTTAGAACCGATGAGATGTGAGTGAATCTCCAAGTAAATGGCAAATTTGACTGAGGATGATACCCCCCCCCCCAACCCCACATTTGTGCCTCTGAAAACAAACCTGGGGATATGGATGTGGATTAAAACTAGGCTTCTGCCTACTTTAGATTAAATAGGAGTCTAAAACTTGGCTGCTAGATTCAGAACAGATCTCCTATTGGTCTAATGTATCAAA
Organism: Ptilonorhynchus violaceus; assembly: GCA_013397565.1. Taxonomy (NCBI): domain Eukaryota; kingdom Metazoa; phylum Chordata; class Aves; order Passeriformes; family Ptilonorhynchidae; genus Ptilonorhynchus; species Ptilonorhynchus violaceus. The sequence continues at coordinate 1,813,215 of VZRJ01001411.1, read as the reverse complement.
TGAGACTGGTTCCCATTTGAATCCTTCTAAGCTTGTGCTTCTTTTGGACTTTGAAGTGTGTCTTCATTTAACCAAGCCTTGTTAAGGCAGAAGCAAATAAATTTTGGAGTGTTCAGGTATTTTGATGTTAAGCAACAAAATATTTGAGGTTCTGGGACTCGTAAAGGATCCTTTGTGCTGTGAGGATGTTTCAGGAGCTGGTATCACAAACATGGAAGTGGAAGAAGGGTTTTCCAATGCCTGGTGTGTAACTATCTACACCCAACAGCATTAGGGGAGCAGGGAAGATGGTTGAGCTCTGAGATTCCCGAGGGCCTTCAGAAAATCTTCAATTCCTCAGCTACTTCCTGGCAAACTTGCCACACATCCACTCCTCTCCAGCCATAAATAATGTATGTAATCTGCTTAGAGAAAGCATTTTGAGGAATTTGTCAGGGTTACCTGCAGAGCTTTGTTTTCAGCTGTAACACTCTCAGTTGCTGCAGGCATTTCTGCTTGCTGCAAAATCTTCAGATGAAAGGATTTTTTATGTCTGTTCTGGCTCAGGTAACACAGCCAAGGTGCAGCTCTAAGGCTGGACTCCTGAGCTGCTTGAGAGGTGCTTATGCTGGAGTCTACCAATATATTTAATTACTGTAAAACACAGTGTGTGTTGGTCAGTGTTATCTTGGCTTTCAGCATCTCAGAGCTAAGAGTAAGAACACAGGATGCTTAAGAGGGAAGAATTCTTGTTATATTAATAACATATATTGGGGGATTGCAAGTAATAGGGTAGATAACTTGGGCTTGAACCCTGCAACAGCAGCTTTCACTACATGACTATAACTTGTGCATGAAGCACTTGATTCTCACTATTCGATCTGAAATTTGCTTATTTCTCAGTGTTTTGTTGTTCAGCACTCAAAATTGAGTTGATGTAGCTGCAAACAATATCTGTGTATTTCATATATTTCATTTCAGGCAAGAGGAGAGGAAAACAACACTGGGCAGAGGATGAAGCAGGCGAAAAGAACCGAAGAAATATGGAATAGCTTTGATAGCTGCTCGCCTAACAGATGTAAACCATCATGCACTGAGGGCTGCTATCTGAGCAATTGTGTGATTTATGCACTGTGGAATGGTTCATGATTTAAAGTTTTCACAAGCCTGTCCTAAAATCTTTTCAATCTTTCTGTCCCTCGGTGTAACTTTAAAAAAAAACTTCCTGACAGCACATGGTACCTTTTGACGTATGACCAGCTAAACAATCCAGCCCTCAAAGAAAGAGATGTTAAATGAACAATGTGACAAATGGTTCTGGAGACCTGCAGTGTGCTGGTATAAATTGGGTCAGCCCGTTATGACTTGTAAATTCAAAGCAACCCACAAGCTTTGACTTCCTAGGAAAAAAGAACTTGAACTGAAATAAATTATTCAGGATGCATCCCATGCTTATCTTTATGTACATAATATTCCCCATCCAAATAATTTAACAATTTAGAGGCCACGCTTGTATTGCTGTTTTTAGGACATCATCAGAATTTTTTTCCCGTGGTGTACCAGTTAACCTGCTGTGCTTTTGATGAGTTTATCCCAATAATTTATATACATGTCTATAAAAATGGATTTAGCCATGTTTACTGCTGTGTGCTTCCCACTCAGGTAGCTGTCATAAAATTGGAGGCAGTTCAGTATTTTTGTGAACCTACCAAATATTACCATTATTATCAACTTGTCTACATCTTCTATGGCCTTATAGAGAGAATTATACAAGCACAGGGCAAAAAAACCCTCCAAAATGTAGTTATTGGTCCAAAGTGCTTCATGGCAGGTGAATTATGATGAGTTTGGAAGGGGAATAATGAAATGCTTTTACAGGAATTTCTAAGGTGTTACTCCCAGGAGTAAAATAGGGTGTGCTTCTTTGAAAAAACCAAGGGGTGGAAGCCAATGTTGTGGAGTGAGCATGATGGGGTAATAAAATGTCTTTACACCACCACTGTGTCTGTAGATCAGTGGGTCAGGAATTCTTTGGGGGTTGCAGGAGGGCTGTGCTGTACCTGGGGCCCAAGAGCTGGGGGCATGGCCTTAAGGCAAGAGGAAAAGTCACATGCCCAAAATATCCTGTGGGTTCTGCAGAACTCAAATGTAGGTTATTTACAGCTGTCTGTCGATAGCTGGTTTTAACCATTTGTCTGATGTTCTCAGTGAGGAAAGACTGCAGGCAGCAAAGCAACCCAAATGCAAGGTGGCACCTTGACACTCTCCCTGCTTTCTGTTGAGGATGCTTTGAAGTCACCTCCTCCTGTGCATGATAGATGAGAAATCTGAATGTCTGAATTCCCATCTATCTTCAGTGTTTGCAATAATTGCACCATCATTAATAGGTAAAGGCTTAGATTGTGTGTACTCAGGATTTCTTAAAAATTGGAAAACTGCTGCGAGTAAAGGACGTGCTCAAAATGAGGAGTTGGAAATGGCACTGGCAGCTGGGATAGGAGAAGGGGCTATGGCCATAGGCTAATTTTGGATAGCAAACATTGTTTTTTAAAAGGACTTTCCAAATCAAAATGCGAATATCTCATACCAAGGGACAGAGTTGTTGGGGAAATTCAGTGCTGGTGTAGTTTAATATTTGAGAGAAACTTCAGAAAATATTCAGTGCTGGCTCTGAACAGAAAGAAAGGATAATTGTCCTATCACTAAAATAATTATTTTTTCCTTTTATTTTCTAAATATGGTATCACTACAGGAATAAAATGGGTGTAGCAATCAAAGGATGGCTCTTTCCTTGTGGAATAGGATGGCTTGGTAGCTAATTCTAGATGTCTTCAGACAGTATTTAACATCTCATTATCTAAGCTTGCTGCAGTAGATCAAAGGCAACACTTAACATCTAAATGAAATGCTTCCAAAACAACAGCAAAAATAAATCCAGCAGTAAATGAATCCAAGGCACTATCTTTCTACTTTAGAAAGAAATCAGGGAAACATCAGTTTAATGAAATACCACAACTGGAGTGCTGAAAAGCACCCGCACTTAGAATCAACAGTGTCTGTCTGTCTGTAACCCCCACCAACACTTCTTCAGCTGCAAACATTTTCCAGAGTGGGTAAGGAGCTGATTAACAGCGCAGGTTTATAGAGACAAGCTCATGTCAATTAAGCTCCAGGAGGGACCATCAATTAGTGTCAGTCAGGAAACCCTTTTACCACTGAAATTAACATAATGAAAAATGGTGCTCAGTCATTCAAGGTTCAAGAAACTTTTGCCATCCAGAAAGAATTTCTTTCCCAACAAAACTCTTGCAGCCACAAAAATACTTATTCTTGCAAAATAGTAGTATGAAGAGTTGGCTTTCTTTATATTTTTTTTTGTTGAACTATTGTTTTTCCTAAGTTATTTTTCTTTTTTTTTTTTTTTTTACTTAAGACAGTAAGTGTTCGAGAAACCTTGGCTATGTTCTCTTAGTTTTCAACTTGGCTCTCCAAGGTATAATGAGGTGGGGGAAGTCACTGTGGTGACAGGATTAAAGCAAATAACCTGGCAAGATGGGAAAAAAAGGAGCAACTAGAGCAAGCCCTTTGCACCTGCATTTAACTGAACTAAAATTTCGTGTTTCATAAACAAAAAATTAAACAACCAAAAACCCCAGCGCTTTCTTAATTTGTCATCCTCTCACTGGCTTTTGCCAATTGGCTGGAATAATGAAGATCAGTTTTAGGTAGGAAGATACTTGATAAGGAGTTAGCTGGACTTGTCACATCACAACAGAGTGTTTCCAGATTTTGTTTGAGAAGTCCATGATGTATTTTTAATTTATGTGCAATGTTGAGAGATGTGGCTGTCAAACCCGGGTCCTCCCCTACAAATCACACGCACCGGGGGATTGCTTTAAAAATCAGATGATCCTCAAACAGACAGTGGGGATTGATTTGTGCTCCCTTTCCACGCAGCAATCGGATAAAACCTTGGCAATGTTGTATGAAATTAGTCCCAAGGTGACAGTGAAGAGAGGTGAGGAGTGCAGGAGGAACAAGGCCCTTTGAAAGTTCTTGGAAATGGAAATTCTACTTTTTAAAGTGTTAATTTCGGCTTTGTGCTGGCATTGTTTGCTCCTGGAAGGTGCTGTGCTGTGGGGAAGGCATTATTCCCCTTTGAAAGCTCCTTCCCCAATTCGAGAGCCTCCAAGGCTCTGTTTGGATCTCCCATCTCCTCCCCACCATTTGTGGCCGTGGGAGGTTGTGGAGCTTCCCTGGCCCCTTTCCAGAAGTACATCCCCATGCCAGCACTGCTGATCACCTTCCACTGAGCACCCCTGGGGTGCCTGGGCTTCCTACAGGACTACAATAGGAGAAACTTTTGGTTTTTTCTCCCCAAAAAGGCTTTTTTATTTCAAAGCTAGCCTCGAAGGCATATATTATTGTATACTCACTGCTGAGGCTACGTGGATTTTCTTTTTTTGGGGCAGATATTATGTTTTCTGTTTCTTTGGGGACACTTTATTTTTAGAATATCTATCATTTTATTGAACTGTGCTGCATTGAAGATGTTTACCTTATGTATATTGCATCCCATGCTGCAGCCTGTGGCTAAGGCACATATTAGTAAGCATATTGCTATTGATTTTTCTTTGTCCCCGTTTTTTCTGTGTGCGTAAGAAGTTGAAATATTTGTTTGGAATCTGTCCCTTGCAGTGATCTGATTGTGACTTCTGTGGTTTGTGAAAACTGATTGTGCTGTTAAGGCATGAAGAAAGTGTTGTTTGTTTTTTTTTTTTTTCCATGAGTTCAGTGAGATGAAGAGTCCCAGTAACTGGTGGAGGGGTAAGGATTTGGTATAAGAGAAAATGCCTAAATCTGGGGTGTGGGAGTTGGTGCAAAAATGGTCCCTATTTCTAGTGCTGTATCCTCTGCCTCTTAGTTCACAGAATCATGGAGTGGTTTGGGTTGGAAGGGACCTTAAAAAACATCTTGTTCCAACCCCCCTGCCATGGGCAGGGACTCCTTTCACTGGACCAGGTTGCTCAGAGCTCGTGCCACCAGAGTGGAATCCAAATATTCCTAAAATTGCATTGAGGTCCCCTACAGAGCAAAGGGGAGAGAGTGGGTGTATGTGTATATAAATATATATACATACATATATATGCAGCCCAAAACCTCTTCTGGCATGAAAGGGAAGCTCCTCACCCGGAGCTGATACACGGATTTTTGCCTGGATGTGCTTGTGTGCAACTTTTGCCCCCAAGATGTCCAAGCCTGAGTTTACCATAAGGTTATGTATACATTTAAAATGGTACAGAAGGTAGTGATGCAGAGTAGGGTTCCCCTGGGGGCAGGTAAGGTGGCTTCTTGTCCCCTCTGAATGGCCCAAAAGCCACCCAAGCTAATGCCTGTCTCCCCTCCTCCTTAGTGCCTGCAGTCCTGTCAACACAGCGCTGATGTAACACTCCTAAAAACGTTAACAAATCCAGTATTTTCGGCACAGCTGTTCCACTACGAAGGTTATTAAGTATTACACAGCTATCACCAAAACATTTTTTTTAAAATTAGCTTCTTCAGCGCCGTGTTTAATTACAAGCACTTAGCCACAGGGAATGTTTGTGCCTGCTAACCTCTGGTGGAGGGAATACACGAGCTGGAACAGGACACTGCACATGTGAAAGGCCACAGAGGGCTACAGGATTTGTCCCTTTGAGAGCTCTGTCGGTGTTGAACATCACAGGGCAAGACCTGGAGAAACACCACGGAAGAACTTCCAGTGTGAGGGGCCCAGGCTTCTCATGTGACTGAGCTGCAGTGTGTATTTGTCTCAGGAAATCCTAGGCAGTAGCAGACTAAATTTAATATTCTTGGTAAAAATGTTATTCATGTTAAAGCGCAGAATTAATGTCCTTCATTTCTTTAGGCACTTTTTTGTCGCAGGATTGTGGGATGGGTGATGAGCCTTTAACTTGAGTAGCACAAAAAAAATAAACAGTTCTCTGACAGCCTATTGAGGCTTCAGTGGAAAGTCAATATGAAAATCTGGCAGGTATTATCTCCATAAAGGAGAGATGGGTAATATTCACTGCATGGTACTAACCATACAATAGAAATGAAGGGGGTTTTTTTCCCTTTCAAGCTATGTGGGAGAATCTTTTGTCTTTTAGAAGATGTGAGTGGCTCTCCGTGCTCCAGAGTGGCTTTGAGATCTGAGTAAGAGATAGAACTAAGTCTGTAGGTACAAGTTCCAATGCTCAAGGTCTGCAATACTTCCCTCCCCCTCCCTATATGAGGGAAAATGTAAAAATTGCTTCTTACCTTTTCTTCTTTTGCTAAGTATTTCTCCCCTTGACTTTTGCAAGTTTCCTGAAAGCTTAAGAGCAGTGTTGGCCGTAATTTGAATCTATTTTTAACAAGATATTTTCTGTTTAATAGTAGGAGGTAAATATGCTTTAAAAAAAAAAAAATTATAAAAACCACACTGACTATTTGTTTGAAACTTCCCTTTCTAACTGGTGGCTGTGGAGGAGCTTTGGGAGATGTGGCAGCTTTTCTGAGAGGGCTCCTGGGCAACAGACAGGTACAGCACTGATTCTGCAGGAGTCTGGAATGTATTGGCGGGGCAAGTTCAGTGAGGGTTTTCTCATTTTGCTCATGGCTGAAGATCTGCAGGGTTGTACTGGAGTCATTACTCACAATTTAGTGAGCTCAGGTAAAAAGTGAATGTGGAAAGTGTTCCCTCCATGTTGCGATTCCCAGAGCCGGCGTTCCGGGGGCTGTGTGTCTTGCATGGGTGTGGCAGGAAGAGAGGGAAAAGCACTTGAACAGAAGAGGTTTCTCATCCCCAGGAGGCATTCCCACCTGCACTGACAGCTGTTGGACACGGTGTCTCTGGAGCTGCAGGAAAAAAATAATCTCTGCAGTCCTTTGTCTGTGAAAAGGTGTGTGAGCTCTGAAGCACCACCTCTGGAAGTTGTGTCCTGATGGATGTGTTATCCTCCTTCCTCTAGACCCTGTTTCAGGGGTTTTTTGGTTTGGTTGTTTGGGGGTTTGTTTGCTTATTTTCAGTATAAGTACTGGAGTTCATGACGCCTTAACTTTCAGACTCCCATTTCAAGAAAAAAAACCCAACCCTCTCAACCAATTTCTGATTTTTGGAAGTGCTTGGAAAAGATGCTTTGCCAGCACTCATTAAGTGCCTTGCTTGCTCTTTTGCTCCTCAATTCCCCCAGACAAAGCTGTTTGATTTACTCTTCTTCCACCCAAGCTTAACAGCAATGAAGACCATCTCAAACCACCAAACCATTAGCCAGGTTCATTGCACTCGTTTGAGCTGCCTTTCAGTACCACTCAAACTTGCTGGTCCTCTTACTTCTTTAAGAGTACATTTATTCAGGTGGAAAGTCTCCTTAAATGCAGCCATTTGCCATTGTTGGCCACACCAAATCTCCTTGAAGCAAAATGGGAGCTCTGTTTGTTCCCTCTCAAGGGTGATGGTGCTCGTTCTTCAACACCTGTACACAAATTAGCCTATTTTGCTCACTTTCCTTCCATGACCAGTATGTTTTGTCTTTTTTTTTTCCTCTTTCCCTCTTATTGAAGAGAATTTTGGAGACTTTTTTTTTTTCTTTTTAGCAGCTGGTAGGTTGCAGAATTCCTTCAGTTTCCCTTTCTTTATGTTCCCTAGAGAAAAATACACTCATATTTTTGCAGTATGTGGTAAGTCTCAAAAGTTACTAGTGGTTACAGTTGCTTATCTGTCTTCCACTGAGATAATGAATTTAATGACCACTATTAAATACATTTAGTGTGTCAAACCACTATCAGACTGAGGCTGTAATTTGGATGACATTGCTGGTCTCTGCTACCTCTATAAAAGAGTATGCTCTGAACTTCTGACTCTTAGATCAAGAAGTTGCCTCACTCTTTTTCCTTATTTCCTTGTAAACGTGCTTGTATATGTTTCTTTATTATTTCATGGCCTCTTTAAACGAAACCATTAAACTCTGCCCATCTGACTGTCCCCTCTGCATTGGACAATATAAATCTCCATTAAATAACATTAAGATGCTAAATATTTGCTACTATTTATGTGTTGTTTGCACGTTGGGATAGTTGTTGCATTGAGGTTTATTCAATAAGGGCTTCTCAGATATTCAGTCTTTTCCGTTTTCCAGATTATATCCAGCAACTTTTGTTCTTTATTTCCCCTGTTTTTCACTTCCTCTCTGCTTTCTCAGTCTACTTTCTTTTAACTCCCCTGGAGAACCGCATGAATTACGTGATGTTGAGTGGGCAACACTGGCTCTGCTGGGTGATTACAGGAGGGCAAAGCAAGTTCTCAGTAGGTACAGACTTTTTCTCTTCGTGGATGGCAGATTTTTTGCATTTCACTGGTGGAGGTGGCCAGGAGAGGCCTAAGGTAGATAAAAACTGAGCTCCTTTGGTTCAGCCATTAAGTGCAGTGGGTTTTTGCACCTGACACCAGGCTAAGTTTCCTGTGCACCCCTC
>VZRJ01001411.1:1749655-1804659 GCA_013397565.1 Ptilonorhynchus violaceus | reverse complement strand
AAGAAGCTGGAATTGCTTTTTTTTTTTTTTTTAAACACTGACCTTTTATGTGAAATCAGAACTTGGATCTTTCAGTGACTAATCATTTTTCCCTGCTAAAGAGTCATTTAATACCCATACTATTTCAGATCTGCAGCAAACTTTGCTGTGTAATCAATTTTCTATTAGGGGAATCACCTGCTTAGCCCATTACCACGGATTAAGAGTTTAGAACAAAGTTCAGCCTTAAACCACAAGGAATAATCCAAAATTTGAACTGACAGTTGGTTAGAAAGCTGTGTCCTGCTCTCTCCTGATGTTATGCACAGGCTTTTGAAGTTCATCAACACAAGCAAAGCAACAAGTGGAATAATTTTCAGTCTGCTGCTGTTACTAGGAATTGTTTCAGTAAGCCTTGTTCCTCCCTTGATTCCCTGAGGCTCCAGTGAGCTTCACCCTTTCCCACTGTCCCCTGAAAAGGCCATTTGTGATGCTGTGAGGCAGCAAATACAACATGAGCCCTGTGGGCTCTGACACACACACAGCTGTGGACAGATGTGGCTTAACCTGCTCTGGAGGAGCCCCAGGGCAGGGACTCCTCGGGGTGAGGGAAAAGGCAAGGATGTCTGAGGAGAAAGGGAAGTGAATTGAGTGCAGTGTTTAAAACACCTTGCTTTGCTTCTTTCTTCACCAAGGCTCTCCTTCCTGTGCGGTGTTTGTTCACCCCAGAGGTGTCGGAGTGGTGGTGAATTCTGATGAGAAAGCTTCAAACCCCAGCACAGCTTTTCTGGTTTTGAAGATTTTTTTTTTAGGGTTTTTTTTTTTTTCCAGTGGAAAAGAACACCTGTCTGTATCCACAGCTTGCTGTGTCTAGTCACCTGTGATAGCACTTCTTGCTTTAGCAAGTGACTGCAGTGAGCTAATTTAGGGTGAAATATAAAACCATCACCAAACCAGCACTGCAGCTGCAGCATTCATTGGTGGCCAAACCAAGGCAGACCCACCAGAAGCAGGTGCTCAGATGTGTGGTGAATCATGTGAGCTCTGTCCAATGCATCTGTGGTGCAAATGTGCAATAAATTCTGTACTGTTGGGGCTTTTAAATTTTCCAAGATGTAGAAATGAGTTTTGAAGCGGGCAAGCAGTGGGTTGGGCACTCCTCAGTGGCAGTGAGCACGTACTGAGGGGTTGATTTGCGCATGGTGGAGAATGAGTGAAGGATTTCTGGGCACTCCTGTCCAGGCACCTCAGGTGAATCTAAAGGACCTATTTTTCCAAAAGGACAGACACAGCCACGAGCCATCCTCATGGCAGCTGAGCAGCAAAGAGCTCCCTGGGGTCACTTGACTGACACAAACCTCTCTGGCTCCTGCATGAGCACCATCATCACCTGGTGTGTATTATATCATCTTCCACCTGCAAGAAAACATGATTTGTGCAACGGCTTAATTGCAGAAGTTATCTGTAAATGACAGTGAAGCGTTGAAAATAAAGGAGTTGCTGTGTGGTAGGAATTTTAGAGGTTGGTTGTTGGTAAGGATTAGGAGTGGTGCAGTGGGAAGCTTCACTGATGGGCATTAGGACATTGTCTCCAGCATTTTGATGGAATTAATTGTTAATAATTAATTGTTAATTGTTAATAAGAATTAACAATTCTTATGAAGTTGTGTATACAGTTGTCTTTAAGACAAATTGATCTGGCAACACTCAAACTGGAAATTATTATCCTCTTCTTACCAGTAAAGAAATAAGCTACAGAGGCAAAACAACATGAACAGACCAGTCAGTGGTTAAGTAACACAGGTGGAAAAGAGCTGGGGTTTCTCTACAGCTAGTCCAGGAAATAATGTTTTCCTTAAATAAGACAAATTACAATTAATTATTACTTTGCTTCAATTTATGCTTGTTCCAGTCTATGCAGTGAAATTATGCAGGAGACAACAGTGGTAGAAGTTAGTTCCTTAAAGACAAACAGGGAGCTGGTTTATTCATAGGTTAGTTTCTTACACATATGAACTCAGTGTAATTCTAGATATTTGTATCAAGTAACTTCAATGTGCCTGTTCCCATCTTACCTGGAAGGACAAATTGCCAATCCCACTGAGTGCCCACACTTGTGCTTCAGCAGGTGTTTGGCATCACTGGACTGTAAAGGGTTTTTTGAGGAGGATCAAAACCTAGCTTTGGTGAGAGATCTGTAGTTTTGGAGGTGAGAAAGGCTACCTCAAAGTGCTTTCAAGAACAGCTTTGTGTCTGTGAAAAGTGAGAGCTCTTATCTGCCTCCTGGGTGGGTGGATGAGGGGCATCATCAGCTGGTTTTTATTTTCCTGTTTTCCAAAGTACATTGTGTTTGACTGGTTTTTATAATGGAAAGCAGGAAAACACTTTGGAAATGATAAATACCAAAATAGCCTGGAAACCTGCTGAAGAATTCTGGTCCTTGAATATATGCCTACATGAATTTTCTATGGAAAAATAAGTGAGTATTGCAGAGAGACTTTTTTTTTTTTTTTCCCCCAGCCAAGTAAACAGATACAGGTGGGGAGGGAGATGCAGAAAGGGCTGATTTGGAAATGGATTTTAAATATCATTAGCTTTGACCATAGGAAGTATGTCTGCATCATGATGGCAGCAGAGGTGAGCACAGAACACTGCACTGTAGCAGAGCTGGAGTGAGGGGAGCAGAGGCATCTCTGTGAGAAATATAGATTTTTCAAGGTTTACTTTTAGGTGTCAGACCTCTGTAGCTGCTCTGGGTTTGTAATTCAAGGCTGTGCTCAGGAGGGAAGTGTATTCATCTCTTTCTTAATGGGTTTGCACAGCTCCTGTAAGTGTTGGTGGGAATTATAAATGGACTGTGAAGGGAAAATATACCTTTTAATGCTGTATTGCAGTTTGAAGTCTCGGTGCACAGAGGGATCTGTGCATGTGTGCCCGTGTATACAATGCCTGGGGGACATGGCTTTGAAACACTTTATCACTTGGACAAAAAGGAATGGTGACCTGTCTTGATGCTGTGTGTTAGGGTGGCAATATTCGTGCAGGACTGGGGGAGAACTCTGCTCCTGCCTTACATTAGGAGTCTGGTCTCAATTAAAGTTGAACTATCCTGTAGTGACCAAACAGTGGTGACAAAACCAGAGCATTTTAGGTAATAACGATTTTTCATTGAAGTCAGAGGTTCAACGAGTTCGTAGAAAATACATCTGGCTAAAGTGTAACCTCTCAACCTGCCAGTCTTTCTAAGACAAGAGCACTCCTGCTAAATATCCTTGTTATTCAGGCAGACTTGGGAAGGCTAATCTTAATTCCACAGGAAAAGAATTTGCAGAAAATGCTTTCTGAGAAGGAAAGAAGCACAAGCCTGATTCCCTCCTTGCTGTTTTCCTTCCAAATATCATGTGCTTGTACCCACACTGGCTTGCTGAGATATCTGCAGGGAGAAAAGCAATAGCCTTAATCTTATCCACTGTTTTCTTGGGGGGTTTTTTTTGGCTGCTTGGCTGTGCTGCTGCTTCACTCCTGCTCCTCAGGCTTAGAGCTGCAGCATGTGGAAAAGCTTTGGTGAGGAAAAACTCCTGTCACACTGTTCTTCGTGTCCCTCTGTATGAATCCAATTTAGCTCGATATGCAAGACCTCAGCAACTCTTTGGCTTGATGAATATGCAACTATCACATCAACAATTTAAATTTACTGTATTGTCCTTAGTTTTATCTTCAGTTCTTTCAAGGCATGTGTTCCTTGAATTAATATTCTTCTGGGTCAAGCCATATCATGGATAAAAATATCTCTGAGCCCCTTGGAAAGGGGAAGAGGTGCACAGTTTGTTTTTAACATCAGACATGCAAGGAAAACTACATCAGGAACCGTAGTGAAAGGACGAGGAATAAAGGATACAAATGGAAAGAGGGGAAATTTAGGTTACATATCAGGAAGAAATTCTTCCCTGTGAGGGTGGAGAGGCCCTGGCACAGGCTGCCCAGAGAAGCTGTGGCTGCCCCATCCCTGGAGGTGTCCAATGCCAGGCTGGACAGGGCTTGGAGCAACCTGGGATAGTGGAAGGTGTCCTTGTCCATGGCAGGGGCTTGGGACGAGATGAGTTTTAAGGTCCCTTCCAAGCCTTTATCATTCTGTGATTCTACAATACTTAATACTGTGCCTCTTAAAGTTCGTCAGTGGGTTTTATTTCCTTTCACAAAAGGGCCAATCTCAGAGTTATTTTTCCCCCAGGAAAAGAGAGTTGTAGAGCTTGTCTCCTGTGCTTTATTCTGTTGCTGTGACGGGTTGGTCTTTTGTTACTCGTTGTGACTTTCAGACTTGTTTAAGATTTTGAGGAGGCACCTTCAAGAGGTATTTTGATTTCATGAGGGAAAGCGTGTTCTTCACCTGTTTCTGCAGGAGATGGTGAAGGAAACCTAACAAAAAGGATACAATATTTTCTCATTCTGTTGAGCAAGATGTGCTTTGAGTACCAAGTGCAATATTGCTGTGTTAGATGAGCACACCCCCTACCTGGGCTGCCTTGTCCTTACGGGTGGCTGATTCTCAGGAAAAATATTCCTGTATGGAGTGTGTTGCACTGCTTTGTTCAGTGATGGTGGGGACTCTAAGCCTCTTGTATTCCCAAAGTCTGAAACAGGGTTTGATCAGGCTGCACCAAAATGGCTGTTTCTTTGTTATGGCTATTAATATTTTTATTCCCCCCCCCCACCTCCCCCCGAATGAGTTATAAATACAACTGCACTGCTAGTGCTTAGATTGGGAGTGAATTGGAGCTGATGATAAACGCAGCATTCCCAGCAATTTGTAGCTTGCTTTGTCCCCCCTGGTGTGGAGGAGGAGGAGGCAATGCAGTTGCTCAACCACAGTGACTGTAACTAATGAGGAAGCCAAAGCCCCTTATCTCAGCTGATAAATCCTCATCTCCTTCTATCTGCCTTCAGCACTGTCACTCGAGTGCCTGGCTCTGCTGCAGGATTCCTTTCAGGAGCAGGAGGTAACTCCAGACTTGCTGAGCCCTGTAACTGCGTGCAGCATTTCATGGAAGACAACCTTTCCAGAAATGTCTCCAACTTAAAATAACTGTTCCCAGTCCTCTAGCAAAATGCTACTCTATTATCTGTTTACTACTTTGGGACCACACAAGCAGCTGTATTTGTCAAAGCAGGCATCTCCTGCTAAAGAACTGCTGTGGCTGAGCCCCAGCTGGCAGCTCAGCCCTGCTCAGCCACTCACTTCCCCCACGGCGGGATGGGCAAAGGACTGGAAAAGTGAGAAACTTGTGGGCTGAGATAAAGACAGTTTAATAGGTAAAGCAAAAGCTGTTCATGCAAGCAAAGCAAGGAATTCAATCTCCACTTCTCATGGGCAGGCAGGTGTTCGGCCCTCCAAAGGAGAGCAGGGCTCCATCACGTGTAGTGGAACCTTGGGAAGGCACCAGCACTCAGAATGTCCCCAATTCCCTCTTTTGCCCCCTAGGATATATGCTGAGCACGATGCCACATGTTCCAGTGTAACTCATGGGACAACTGGGGTCTTCTGTCCCAGCTGTGTCCCCTTCCAGCTCCTGGTGCACTTCCTCCTTGCTGGTGGAGTGAGGAGCAGAAAAGTCCTTGACTGTGCAGTCACTGCCCAGCAATAGCAGAAATGTCCCTGGGTTTCCCACACTGCTTCCAGCAGCCTCATGCCAGTTCTGTGAGGAGAATTGACCCCACCCCAGCCAAAGCCAGCACCAGAATGCATTATCTCTCAGACCTATGAGGAAGTGCAGTCAATTCCATACCACACCCTTCCCCAAGTGAAAATGCAAAACAGAACAAAATCCAGGAAAGGCCTCCCCTGGAAGGTCCCTGGAAGCATCTTTCCATTTCAGAGGATGATCAAAGGTAATAGCTTTGAGTGCTATTTTTAAACCAACTGTTTATACACTTCATAATAACTTCATTTAGGCCTTTTCTGAGTTTAGTTATGAAACTTATGAGAGTCAATCTTGCTATCAAAAGCCTTTCCAGATTGCATTTGCAGCTTCCCACGTGCTCATCGTTGTCAGGAATACCTCTTGGTGGTGACAGGGTTAATCTGCTTTTGAGACATTCACACACTAAATGTTCATGTTTTTGTCTCATCACTTTAGGCACAGTTCTAATACACTCCCAAGTACAAAAGCAAGGTTGACTGATCTTTAAATCCTTGGACATTCCTTCTGTCTTCGCAGAGCTGGAGCTCTCTTTGCCCTTCCCCAGTCCCCCAGGATTTCGTTGCCCTCTGAATTCTCAAAGATAACTGCTAATGGTCCTTAGATGGCTCAAGTTAATTCCTTGAGTACTTTACAGTGCATTTCATTTGTCTCTAAAACTTGCATGTGTCTAACTTAAATAGTCTTCAACCTGTCCTTTTCATATCCCTGTCCTATACTTTTAGCTCCCAGTTAAAATTAATTGTTTAAGTACCTGGCTGTAATTACCCTCAGTGAAAACTGAAGAAAGGCAGGCTTTGGCTGCTCGAGTTTTCCTGCATTTGCCATTATTATGACTAAAATGAGGGAACTTATTGGTTCTTATTCTTCTGTTATGGATGCTGCATTTCTAGAACTGTTTTCCTGCTTTCATTTACATTAACAGCTGCTTGTAAGTTGCTTTGTGCTTCTGTCTTTTCAATTCTATGCCCACATACTTGTACTATTCATTTACACTTGTCCTTAATTGTATTTCCACTTTTAGCACAACTCCACTTTAAATACAATTTGTTTCTGATTATCTCGGTTGTTGCAGAGGTCCTGGGTCTCTATTTCTTCGATTTTCCCTGCATCAGGATTATTTGATATTGTGCCCTGAATAAGCTGTCCTTTACCATCAGCTGTACTGAACTTTTAGAGAGTTTTTGTTTTAACTCCAGAGACTGTCTTGACAATTTCTCCATATTTGCTGACATTTCCTTTTCATGTTGATCTTCCTTTTTCTGTTTCTTTGGAATTATGAACATAATCGTTCTGCGAATCTTTACATCTTCTGCCTTCAGCTTTTTAACCAACAATACTTATTCTCAATCTTTCATTTTCCTGGTCCTGTGAGACAATAAAGCCAGAAGACCTAGGTGTGACAATTCAGAGTGTGGAAGCTGAGAGTTCTAACGGTGTCCTTCAAGATCTGTTTTGAAGGGCAAGCTCATCTGCAGCTTGGTCATACTTGCCCATTGATATATGCAAATATTCATCATTTTAGATACTTCAATTGTATGAGTAACATGACTGACAGATGGGTCAGCACATACAAAGTATGAGAGGCTGTCCCATGATTTCAGCAAGGGTGATGCCTCTTCAGTGTGATGCTCACCCTTATGATTGCTCTGTGCAGTGAGTAGTTGTCTTGGCTTTGCTTGTTTTATAAGATACTCCAGCTGTTGGTGATGTGTAATAATACACAGCACATGCAAGGAGGACCACGTCAAAGAGCAGGAGGGTGAGCTCTCAGCCCTGATTCAAACAAGATTTCTTAATTTATTAAAGTATGGAACAGGAACACAATGAAATGAAGCCTGTGCTGATGAGCATCACCTCGACTTCTCTAGGATGCTTCCCCTGACGTGAAGCCTCCTTGTCCTTTCCCCTGCCTTTTCTATCTGTCCCCAACCAGCTCCTCTGCACTGCAGCTGTTCCTCTCCCTTTCCTTCCCCACCTCACAGCCCTCAGCAGAGCCAGAGCTATTTCCATAAGTGCAGCTGTGCCGCTAAATTGCAACTTTCCTATTTTTATTGGAAAACTAAATTGAGATATGCGTAATGATCCCAGGAGAAGGCTGGCCCAGCACAGCATAACCTAACACAGAGACTCAGAGTGGCAGTGTAATGGAGGCAGCTAATGAAGCAGTGCTGGGAATCCACAGCCACAACAGCAGCTCAAGTTTAAAACATTTCTGGCTCCCTGTATCTGCCTTTCACACAGCTATCAGTATTGGCTTGTTCTGTAAGCTTAGCTGGCTCTTCTTTATCTTTAAAATCCCTCCTGGAAGCTCCTTGCTGCAGCCCTGTTTCCCAATTAGCCTACTGTTCCTGTGTGTGGTAACATCATTTTAGGAAAACTCAATACTTGCTCAAGCAGGGTCTGTACCTGCCAGGACCTCGGTTCTGCTGCCTCCCACCTATGTCTGCCCTGTGGCAGCCTGTCAGAGGCATGTCTTTGTGGGCCTTCCTGTTATCCCACCAAAGCTGGACTGCTCTTCCCCTAAGGATCTGGGACACACGTGTGGACACAGCTGCATCCGGATGTGGCGATCAGGCCCTTGTGGATCCAGAGCTTTACGGTCTCACCAGTAGGAAAGAGTGGGATCAGATGGATGGGGAAGAGGGATATTGCAAAAAAAAATGTTTTCATCTCTACAGGCTTGCCATAGAAATAAGGAAAAAGGCATTTTTTTAAATCCCCTAGAAGGTGAAAAAGCTTGTCCATTCCCAAATTTTATTAAACCATGGAGCTAACCATATATTCTCCTGTGTTCTGCATTTTTCTTTACTTCTCTTTCAAAGTCTTCAATCCAGTGTCCATTAGATCAGCTTCCCAGCCGGGTTACTGACAAGTAAATTTGTGGTTGTAATCACTTGACATTAAAATTATCTTTTCTCCTTGCACCTGCGTGGCTCCCAGCCACATCCTTCAGTAGCTGCTACCAGTAGGCCTGCATCTATAATTTGCATATGGAAAGATGAAGCAGGAATATGTTTAAAGTTCCTTGTTAGTTTTTTTTAATTAAGAAATGAATACGACATGCTAAGATCTTAAATACTGTGTCTGTGCTAAATACAGATGGAACCTGGTTTTGAATTTTTTTGGTTGACTGTGAGCCCTGAATCTTCCCCACTGCTGTCAGTCAGTCCTGGAAACACTAATGCACCTGCAGGATTTTGCTTAGGTGAGTGGGTTGGATTGATTGGGATTGACACTGCATTAATTTAGTGAGTTTGGAGAACCGAGTCAAAAATTCTAAGAAACGGAACAAATTTTAGCTTACACTTGATTTTCACTTTGGCAAAATGATGTAGGGGAGATAACTTTTTTACCACTTTTCTGAAACCCCGTGTTAATTTTTATGGTTTTGTTTGTTATGAAGTTTTTTAAAATTTTTTTCTGTTTTGTTTTGGTTTTTTTTTTGTTATTTTGTTGTTTGTTTTTCCAAACCTGGTCAATATTGTTAGATGGTAGGGCAATATGGTTTGGTATTCTTTGCATCTTTTGTGGGCCTTATCATATGTTTGCATTGCAAAAATATAAATTCTTTTTAAATTTGATTTTTTTTTTTTTTTCAGTGGTCTCTGTGTAGATGTAAGCACGTGGGAAAAGGGAAACTTCTGAAGTTGTACTTGGATTTATTTGGTGACCAACTTGGCTGGGCCATACCAAATCGAACTGAATGTGTTCAACCTTCTTCCAGCTATCTGGTTATTGGTTTAGGATAGAAATCAAGCTGGGTGTATTCCCAATAAAACAAAACCATTGGTTTCAGTGTCTGCAGGTGGAACCATGACACAGATTTTTGAGTATGAGCACACAGATGGGAGAGCTCTGCACATGCTGTGAGTAAGTTTTCTAGGGAGACTTTCTAGCATAGGTGGCAATTGTCATTATGGGTGACAAATAGAACCACTTAAGCCCAGAAGTTGGTATTTTTAGCATATTTAAATTATTCAAATCTAGTTACTTCTAACTTTAACCTGCTACCATGGCAATAGTGCTATGTATTAATAGACTTAAGTGTGTGGCTGACTAATCAGCTCCAAAGTCTGCCTCCAGAGTGGAGGGGTTTTGTTCAGCCACCTCCTTCCACAAGGAGAGAAAGAAGTGGTGTGGAGACACCAAGGTCATGTTAGCAAAGCACACAGTCACTTCAGCCATCACACAAGTCTGTTTCCCAAAATTTGTAGGGAATAGTTTCCAAATAGAGGTGTCTTAACTTCCCTTCATATTTAAAAAAGAAAAGGTAAAAGTTCCTCCACTATGCACTTAAAGCAGTTATTAGAGCTTTTCACCTAAATGGGGATGACTTTCATATGTTCATGAGTAAAGGGCACCTGATAGAAAATCAGATGTTTTCCTGACAAAGTCCGTTTTCAATAGGTTTTATCTTTAAAAGTGTTGTGGTTTTGGTTAGTATATAGAAATATTGTCTTTTTGTTTAGATGTTGCACATTTAACACCATGCTGGAAGGTTCTGCAGCCCATGTTTGGATGACTGTTGATAAAGAACTGCCTGGAAATTAAAAACAACTTAGTAATGAAGTCCCTGCCTATGGCAGGGGGGTTGGAACTAAATGATCTTTAAGGTCCCTTCCAACCCAACCCATCCTAGT
Organism: Ptilonorhynchus violaceus; assembly: GCA_013397565.1. NCBI lineage: Eukaryota > Metazoa > Chordata > Aves > Passeriformes > Ptilonorhynchidae > Ptilonorhynchus > Ptilonorhynchus violaceus. The sequence goes on along the minus strand of VZRJ01001411.1, from coordinate 1,794,341 downwards.
ATTCCGTGGAGAAAACTCCAATGGGTCTTGATTTTATTTTTTTTTTTCACCAGTCAGGTGATAAAAAATACTCTTCCATTTTCTTCTCATGTCTCTTCTGTTCCTATTTGTTTTATGGTCATTATGGTCATAAAATATTTAAACAATCACTGAGACTGTAACCTGTACTGAAGAAATTAATCCTATCCCTGACCTTGCTCAGTTTTGGAGCAGAGACCCAGAAATCCAAGTTGCAATTCTGCCTCTTTACTGCCAATTTATTTTCACGAGTTTCTGAAATATTAATTATTGCCAGCACTGTTATATTTAATGTATCTGTTCACTAAACAAGTGTTTGTCCTCTTGGCTGTCTCTATTTCCATTGTAATACTACCTGTAAGAAGAATAATTCCCAGTGCAGACCCAATTATTGTTAAATCCTGCCACCAAGTTAAAGAGCTCTTCATCAGAAACATGCCATGCATTCATGAAAATCATAATCAAGACACTCATCTATGAAAACCTGAGAAAATAGCTACAACTAACAATGTTTTTCTAAAAAAATGCAAAACCAAAACCTCCTTATTTTCTTTAAAAAAATTTCCCAAAAATGAACAAGTCAGTTGAAGTCAAGAGATTAATAATAAACCCATGAAAGTCTTGACCCTGAAGTCTTAGGTCATTAGTTGAAAATTATTTATGCTGTACACTACTCTAACCTTTCTTCCCTCTTGTCAAATATAACAGATCTAAAGGCGTGAACTGCAGTCCTTAAAAAATCTTCCAAAGATTTATTTAGTCCTGTAAAAGCTTCTTATTCACAATACTTAATAAAAACATTTGTCAAGTAGGTGGAATCGGGAACTTTTCTTTTCAAAATATGTGAATAAAAATTAATCAGCCCCAAACAAAAAGTGTCAGTTTAAAAGGTTTTTGGAACCAGTACTGATCAATATTTATCTGATCCCTACCAAAACTAGGGCACTAAGAAATCTGTTCAGTTCAGGCTGACCAGGGTAGGGAAAATGGGAAAAGTCTTAGGGCTGTTTTCCAAGTGATACCCCGGACCTTTTCCCCAGGGAGCTTTCAGACATCCTGCTTGGCTCCTTCCCTGCTCTGGGCCCTCAACTTGAGCCTGAGACTCTCGCCCTATTTACTTTAATAGGACTTTCATACCAGCACGGATAAAAGTTTATGAACCAAGGCATTAGCTGATATTTGTGGCTTCTCTGAGAATTGATTTCTTGCAGGCCACACCCTGATCTGGCTACGCTGGGAAATGTCAAGCCAGCTCTGATATTAAGACATTTCTCCTCTCCTGTTTGTTCCAGTGAATAGCTGCGTGATTTTTTTGACAGCTCCTGACTGCTGAGTGCATATTCATATGTTCAACCAGCGAGCTCTGCGTCTCAGGTGGAAATCTGAGGGTGGTTTTATGGATGTTCCCCTCTGCCCAGCTGAGGAACGAGGTGATCTAGGCCCTCACAAGCCCCAGGAGAAGCAAACCCGGAGGTGTTTAGGAATGAAAAACACAGGTTCTGCCACTTGGTGTGAAGGAGCCCGTGGCAGCAGCAGGCTGTGTGTCAGGAGGCAGTCACGGTGCCGAGCCACAGCCACCAGTGGCTGTGCTGTTTTCCCACCAGCCTCACTCCACAGCCAGCCTTTCCCAGGGCCACGCTGGTGGCACACATTCCAAGGCTTGTGCAAAACAAATCCAGGCTGTCTGACATCCATCTGGGTTTTCGGATGAATATGTTGACGTTTCTCTTCCACCTGCCTCTGAAATTTCTATAACGTGCAGGTTTATTGATGATAATGTTCAGCAGAATAAAACCTCTGTAATAATTTAGCAATATATGCATGAGCTTCTCTGTGGGATTTCCATTCTGTATTCAGCGTAGGAGCCCTAACTCTGCACATCACCCCAACAAAGCAAGGGAACAGACATCTTTCATGCTTTCTGCCTAAAGAAAAGGGCAGAACTCTGCCAAGTCAGTCAAGAATTCTGAAATTTATTGTATGAAAAATAATTTAAGGAATTCTTCAAGGCTCTTTGCTGTACAATATCGGTAATGTATTGTCCATGTGGGTGAGAGCAGTAGCCTTTGATTAAAAACTGCACAGCTTTTGGACATGCACAGCCCAAAGAAATTGGCTGCTCTCTTTGCTGGCAAACACAGACCCATGGCTTGTGTTCCTCAGTGAACATTTGCTCTGCTGTTCTGCAAGGCTGTAGACCAATGCACTGGCCTTTATTTTTGTCTCTTCTGCTTTCCTGTTTCTGTACAGTTTTTTCTTTAACCTTCATCTTATGGCAATGCTGCTGAATGCAGATGAGCCAATGCTTCGTTCCTCTCAATGATTTTTTTCAGATAATTAGCTGAAATCCCAAATAAGCATTCTGGAATTTTGTGATTTTTTTTTTGTTTGTTTTGGCAATGGGTCTACCCCTGATTCAGTTCCTGACCACAAGGAAATATTAGGAAGCTGATATGCAGCTGATACAGAAACAGTATCTTAGCTGGTTTTGACTAGGGGGGAAAAAAAAATCCACAACGAAAGACTTTATATTCACATTATTCAAGCATGTGAAGCTTGGTGCAGTACAAGGGTTTGGTGTAATTATTACTTGTGAAGTGTTAGTAACAAGTATAGGAGCAGCAGCAAATTCTGCTGAGGGGTGTTTGACTCCCTATACAAAACACAGGTGAAAAAATGTTGCTAATTAATGCCTGTGAAGTATTTACTTATAATTATATCTGTCTCCAAAGACTGCGTTTTCATTGTGCTTTGCAGTGCTGGCTCTGCCTCTAGAAAGGAAGGGAAAATGTGCTCTTTATGGCTAAAAGTGCTTTTCTAAAGTGGATATTTAGTGCTGCTCTTGACAGGAACTTATTCATCCAGAGAAAGTCAATAGGACAACCGCAACAGACCCAGCAGGTTCCTTACACTCAATACTAATGCCAGGGAGGCTTAGTTTGGAAAAGCAAAAACACAGAGAAGGCTCTATAATATTAGAGGTTGTTTGCTCTTTAGCTCTGAATTTTGCCTTTTGCCTCTTCTAAGTCCCCCTGTACAAAGGTGAATGTGATAAAAAGCAAAAGCAAGGTGGGGGAAAGAGAAATGAGTGTAGAAAAAGGGCAAATGTGTCAAAATTCCCATTACTGACAGCCACAGTAGATAGCTAAATGGGCCCTTCCATTAGGGAATTGTGTATGTCGAATGCATTTCCTTTTCCCCAAAAAAACCCCTACCAAATAAAACTCGAAATGTTATTCAAATGCTGTTTTATCCATTCCTGTAGAAGAAAACACTGTTATTATTGTTGACTTTCTCTCTTTACTGCGCTTCCCCTGTGCCTTTTTCACTTAACAGCCTGGCTTGCAGTTCTGCCTTCTGGTTCTGGGCGTGCAGGAGGGACATGGCCAAAGCAGAATTCCCCGTTTTTCACTTTTTCCTTGCGCTTGTGGTGGTGGAACCTGCAGGTGCTGCTCACAGCTTTGAGAACACAACCCCAAAGATGAGCTGCTTCCGTGCTCTGCTCGTCCGCCACGGGATTTGAACTTCAGGAGCCTGGAAGGAAGCAAAGGGTCACAAATCAATTCTGCAGTCAAATGGCTTGGGGGACTTGATTCCTCTGAAAGGGGTAAACAACTCTTCCTGTAGTGGGGTTCTCGTGGTGGGAGGGCTCTGCAGAGGACAGTGGAGGGGTCTGGAACTTCATTCCTTAGGAAAAAATACTCAAGTGCTTGAATATCCAGCCCATATATTCTGTTCCATATATCCCTTCTTTCATCTCCTGCAAGAAGAGCCCAGAGCTGAGTTTTTGCCTTTTTTCACAGCACGTTAGAGCTCTTCCTCACTGTCTCAGTCCATTGGGATTGACTTGTCCCCTGCTGTGCAGGGACTGATTAACCATAATGGGCCTGTGAAGGGATGGTCGTACTTAAAATACCACAGATTCTGGTTGGAGGGGCTTCTTAGGTGCTTCAAGTGAGTTTGCACCCCAAGGGATGAGAGGGTGAATGGCTCAGTGCTCATAACATGGTGCCAGAGTTCCCCCTTGGAGCCAAGGAAAACATGGGGAGAGGGAAAGGCAGGGAAGGAGGCAGTGGAGACGAATGTGAGGATAAGGGGAAGTGGTTTCCTTAGCAACAACAGCACTTTGGATGGTTTCAGACAAGAGTACAACAGGGTACAAAGTATCTGATTAAAATTTATTTCGGGGGATAGAAGCGGTGCAAGCCATAGCAGATCCAGCGTGTGTGCTGGAGATGTGATTTGAATGATTGCTGTATTGTCTGGGCCGTCTTCTGTGTTCGAGGGGAAGAAAAGAGGTTTGGGAAGTGGCAGGTGGGTGAAGGTGGCATGACCAAGCTTTGAAGGCACAAAAAAAAAAATCAAAATTAAATGCAAGCCCTGGCTTCACAGTTAGGGAAAACATAAAGCTGTCTTGTCATAAAAAATGATTGAAGAATGTCCTGCTACAGAAAGTTACAAAAATTTCCTCTAGGTATGAGACCTATATTTTTCATCTATTGAGGTGGACCAACTTTTGGCAATAGCAGTTGCTTGCTGTCCTACTGTGCTCTGTGCTGCTATTTGTGGTTTGAAGGTTTTTTTCATTTACCAAGGTGATAAATAAACATCCCAACCACACACTCTTAAGCCAAAAATAATCTCTTCTCTTTATGGCAATAGTAGATCCAGTGGAAAAAAGGCTGCTATTAATATGTAGACCTCTGCTTTCCCCCTGGGATTGCTGTTTGGAAAGTTACCAGGTAAAAGTTATAAGTCTCTTAATTAACCTAAGACTTTAACTAGGTTATTTTTAGTGGTTTATGTATTTTTATATCTGACAGCTCCTTTTATAATTGGAGTAAAATGCTCATTTCTGAATGTGAATACTTAAGCCATCGTTTAGATGCCTGAGAGTCCATTTTAAATATTGAAAGAAAATGTCAATTTGTTAGTCATGCACTTTTCCCTGTGCTTAAGTTTCCTCATCTGTAAAATGACTGTATTTAAGTTTCCAACTCACACAGATGTTGCAAGATTTATTTCTATAAGAAATGTAAAATGTTATGAGCTGCTTGTCTGACTGTGTAAATATAAATTACTAACTGCAAGAAAGACTTCAAAACTTTGGGTTTTTATCTGAAGTCTTAAGTCTTCAATACTGGTCTCAAAACCTGATGACACACCCTTTCACAAAGTATTCCCATCAGGTTTGCCTTTTGTGAGCGTGCAGTGGTGCACAGGAAATGTCTGCAGTGAAATGCAACACAAAGCCAAACATTTCTTGGTTCGTTTCTGGGTTTAGATCACTCAAATGTTGCACCTCAGGGCACACACGATGGGTAGATAAAGAGCTCGATTGACCTGTGAAGCAAAGGCTATGAAATAAAGGTCTACTGAGTATTCATTGGTCCAAACTCCACAGGAATTGTAGAAAAACTCATCTGGTCTTTTTAAGCTCTTAGCATTGAAAGAAGGTGGGTTTGTAAGGATGTCACTGTCTAAACACTGTGTGCTTAGATAAATATAAATCGTTGGGAAGCTCCCATGAGAGTGAAAGTCCGTGGTGTGTAAGGAGTGACCACCATCCTGAGGAGCATACATTGGAATTTCCAACCGGAGGCAGCAAGGGGAAGGCTGCACAGCCTGGGGTACTTGGACATGGCCACAGGTGTGGCCCCTCCTGCTGCCCTGCTTCTGGTGCTTCCTTGGAGATATTATCCCTCTTTCCTTTGTTTTAGTGAAGCAGAGAAACAGTCTTGGATACTGAGGATCATTGGATTAAAACCAACACTGCATTTCACCAGCTGATGGTGAGTGCCTGAATCCAGAAGTACCAGTGAGAAACACATAAGGCAGAAATCTATAATAGTAATAGAATGGCCAGGTTTGGATCTGGGTACAAACTACATCTGAATGTTTTCATCATATATTTCTTGCATTAGAAGAGTTTGGTTTAAAAATAAATAAATACATGTTCCTTAGAGTTACCACTTCCTCTTTTTACGAATTCCAAGAGCTTTCGAAAAAACTATCAGTTCAATTTTTCATTATTTAGAAAATAGCTGTTAGCATGCTCCAGAAAGAGTTAGCTTCTTATTTCCAAATTAGTACAATGATCATAAGTGAGCAGAGTTCAGAATTTCAATCATGCCAGCAGCAGACTGAAGGGTCTCTCTGCTTCATGATCTTGTTAATAACAATAGGATAAGAGTAGCTAACAACTGCAAATATTCCCCAAACCGAGCAAGTATCCTGTTCCTTGTGTTCCTCAAAGTGACTGGGATGGATTGGTCCTGTCCATGGCACTGTCACTCTCTGTGCCATAGCGTGAACCTTTGTGAGTGTCCCTTCACAGTGAGATTCCAACCCTTTCTCCCACCTGCACAGGAGTTGTGACCCATCACTCCTCAGTCCCTGCTGTAGCTCCTCTCCCACCCCCAGCTACCCCTGAGCGAGGATGAGATGACTTTCACAAAGCTTTTAGCGCTGCTGCTCGCTGTGTTGTGCTATCCCCGGATGATAGATTGATACATCAGGATTAAGAAATAATTTATTATAATCTTCATCAATTTAAAGTCGCCATTTGACTTAATGGATCGAGGGTTTATCGGAAGAGCTTTTATCCACGGTCGTTGACTCGAGTTCCCCCGGCCTGGCTGCCGGAGGAGATGCACTCTGATAACTGGTTTGAGATCAGAAGTGGTGCAGGTCAATTCTTGTTTGCATTTCTAACTAGGAGAAAACAGCAGGCAGGGCTGTTGTCTGACATGGCTGCTATTTATCTTCTGGGATTTTTTGTTTTTTTTTTTTTTTTTTCCCAGCTGATGTGATACAGGATAAGATCTCCTGGGAAGGTATTGGTGTTTGAAGAGCTGGAAGATGCATATTCAATCTCCTGTGTTTACCTCTGAGTTTCTAGATAATCTTGGGCAATTGAATTTTCTGTTTCCCTTGTATACAATGATAAAGAAAAATAAAAGAGCATTTTGAAGTAATTTCCTAGTCAAGGGCAAGCTAATTTTTGAGGGCATGACAGTAAAAACAGCCTGGTACAGGAGACACATAGCAGAAGACGCTTTGTCTATACATAAGTCATCTTAAATTATAACATCTACTGTACTGAAGGTCTATTTTAAATAAGACAAGCTCTAAAATTCAATAGAAGTGAAGCTTTTAAATTAAAATTTAATAGCTTTAAATTTTATGAAGTGGCATAAAGTATCTGAGATAAAAATTAACGTTTTATATTTTACTGTCATTTATATGTAAATGCTTTCATTTTGGGTTACCACCTGAACAAAATAGGAAAAAAAAAAACAGCGGAAGTTGAGAAATACTAAGGTAAAGCATAAAAATTGATTTCCTTTGTGTGTTTATATATGAACAAAAAAGAGGTAGAAGAAAAGTAAAGTTCCTCAACATGTGTTGCTTATATGCTATATTAGTTTAATTTTGAAGATAGATTTATAGGATAAAAAACAATGCATGTTATTTATAGGGGGGTTTATAGGATAAAAACCGGTAGATGTTATTTGAAATGCACTTAAGGCTTTCCAATATTTTTAGTAAATATGATTCCTAAGTGAGGTCTGAGGTACATTACGCAGTAAAAATCTAAACTTCACAAATTCAACACCTTAAAATTGTGGAGGCATTACTGCTACATAGGGACTGTCACACAATTTTAATCAACTACAAGAACCATTTTTTATGGCTTTTTTTTTTTTATTAATGGACTTACTTATTTGGGCTAGTACCATTCTTTTGAGAGGCATAGAATGGACCTCCCTTTCCCTGCCTTCACAGTCCAAGAACAGATGGGAGAAACGTCTTTTCCCTCCATCAAAGCAGGAGTAAACGCACATCCTCCCGTTTGCACCACGGGTCCGTGCTGCATATTTCATACCCCCCTCTCCCAAAACTCAGCAGAGGATTGCAGGGGTGCAGAACGGGCAGCGCAGCTCCAAACCGCGCCTGAATGCGGATGAGAAGGGAGATTTATCCTTGTCTGTGGCAGCGTCAGTGATGCCAAATTTACAAAGGATTTCAGGGTGGGTGAGGCTGATGCCTCCCTCTCTCCACGTACAAATGGTGTGTGGAATTAGGATTCTTTGCCCCTTCTGATTGTTGCTGTTTAACACACGAAGCAAATTAGGATCATTTTGCGTCTTTTCGATGTGTGGGAGGGAGAGTCCTGTTTGAATTTGAACAAGGTCCCTCATTCTTTAACAGGTTGAGTGAAAATTGTTTCGTGCCATGGAAAAACTCGATTTAAAAGTAAAACATGAGTGTGGAGAGGAGAGGGGCTCTCCCCGATGTGTGGGGACCAGGGGTGCTTGGATGACTCCCACAGGGATCGCTCTATATGAGAGGTGTGGAAATGAAATGGAGAAAAAGTGGTTCAGGGAAGGTGTGTTCTGGCACGAGAGGAGGGGGATGAGGGTGAGAAGGAGTAGGTGGGAGGGAATGAAGCCTGCCAAACAGCAACAGGCAAAGTTTTTTAGCAGAGCAGAAGAGATGCTTCGTTAGCAGAGGGTGAGCAGAGCACCCGGCAGGGCAAAGAGGGATTGGGACTGGCAGCCCCAGGAGAAACTCCTGAGCTGGAGAGCAGGAGGTGCCCAGAGTGCAGGAGGAGGGTGACCTGGCAGGAAAAGCCAAAGGGCAGCTTGGGTGGCTTAACTCCTGCCCAGTCAGTGTGGCTCGAAGGGGGACTGGTTATGCTGAAGTTCCTATTTGAATTTTTATCTTTGCTTTTATTAATGCAATGCAATCTCTCCTCTCAAATCACATTTTTATGTGTCTGTGTGCCTATGTATTAGAAGATATATGCATATAAATTGCCTCCCGACTAATTTCCAAAGGGAAAAAAAAGTATTTTCTCAATTTACAGGGAGGATTTATAATATGTAAATGAACACTTGCTAAATAAGTTTGAAATCAGTGCATCTCCAGGCCCTCTCCCCTCTGAATAAAATAGAGGACATCGTCCCTGCACAGCTCCTGGTTTGTGCAGCGCTGTAAAGTTACTGTGCAGGGAGGGAATTCAACTTTCAGGGTGTCACCACCATCCATAGCCCTAAATATCGAGTGGTTTATTTATAAATCCAGCATTAATCCTGATACGAAGGCAGCACTGTACTGTACATCAAAATCCTAAGGGATGGAAATCAAAGAAATTTTTCATGGAACTAGGAAGCATTTGATATGACAAATACTTCATAAAATTAGAGGAGCCTTATCATTTAAAAGATGAATCGCACTGGGTTGTAACTGCCCTGCTGTGCTCTGCATTCTGTCTCCTGATATCTGGTATTTCAAGTGTATATATCATCGACCTCCTTATCTGTACTTTGCTATCTTTTTTTTTTTTTTTTTGGTGTTGTTACAAAATTTCTGCTGATTCCTCATCTTTAAATTTAGTTTTGGAAGTGTTGTGTGGTTAATTTAAAGTATGCTTAAGGTAACATTTAAGCTCAAATTACTGTTCTGGGATTTCTGGGGAGGGGGGAGGAAAACTTTATTTTATATACTGTCTCTTCCTCCAAGAACACCGGGGAAAACAGATCTCTGGTACAAGCCACACACATGACAAGAAAAGATACTGTGTTTTTCTCAGTAATTTATCACCTTCTGTATGATGGAAAGCCTAGTTTTCCAAAAGAAATATCAGGGAGGGAAAAAAATACCCTGAAACAAACTCATATTCAACACAGGTGAGGGACTCAGGGACTCAAACCCAAGCTTATTTCCTGTGTTTCTGATGGACTTTGGTCTACTAGTTCCAAATTCTAATGGGGGTGCTCAAGAATGACCCTGCTCTGTAATTATTGCCTGGTTTGGGGTGGGTTATGGGGGGAAAGTTGTTATGCCACGAAAAATCTGTTTAGACGTTTCATAACACATCCCAAATGAACACCATTTTCTGGCTGTTTTCAACCAAGCAAAATGTGATGTGTCATTGTGACTGTAACAGAGGACCATATTTTTAAACAGATGTCATTTTTCTTGTGATTACTGTATTCCATTATGAATCACTGCCGTTGGAAGGGGGGGAAAAGGATCTCATGTCTAAATGTACAAAACTTCATACCTGAAATACAGTGGGTTCTGGAAATAGCAACAATGGGACACAGTAGTCCTCCTCCCCCTGTCAGCCTCGAATGCTGAGAGCTCCTCAGAGAAGAAAAACTGAGGCCTTAAAAGATATTACTAGGTATTAAAGATACAAATTTGTACATCAAAACCAGCATATTACAATACCAACAAAGCCTTTCAGTATAAACAAACATAATTGATAGCTTTGGGTATCAAATGATCTATAAAGTACTCTATTTCGTGTAAGATGGTTGCAGAGGTTTAATATCCAGGAGAAAGTTGCTGTAAAATGCCATAATGCTGCACATAAGAGAGCTGCTAATTAGAATTGTCAATCAGAGATTGATCACTGCCTCATAAACTGCATAAGAGGCTGTGCATCCAAGCAATTGTGTTATCTTAAGGGGACAAGAAACTGCGGCTTTGGGCTCGGAGCTGTCAGCGGGATTTCACGGAGCGAAGGTCTGTTCCATCGCTGCAGTCTGTCGAGCAGCCTTGCAGAGAACACCTAGAGCATCCTCAGCTTCACGGCCTGCTCACAAAGGAATGCTCTGCTGTGATATAACACATATGTAATATCATTCTTTTTTAGTATGGAAAAGTATATTGTAGTGTCATGTTCGCTTGCCCGTTTTCTTCTTTTGTGTGTCTGTACGTCAAAGGAAGATGTCGACGGACAGGCTCTTCCCCAAAGTCAGACCCCTACTTGGAGCACTGCATCCAGCTCCGGGGCCCCCAACACAAGAAGGATGTGGAGCTGCTGGAGCAGGTCCAGAGGAGCCCATGGAGATGCTCCAAGGGCTGGAGCCCCTCTGCTGTGGAGCCAGGCTGGGAGAGCTGGGGGTGTTCACCTGGAGAAGAGAAGGCTCCAGGGAGACCTTAGAGCCCCTTCCAGGGCCTAAAGCGAGTCACAGGGGAGCTGCAGAGGGCCTTGGGACAAGGGCTTGGGGTGACAAGACAAGGGAGAATGGCTTCAAACTGACAAAAAGCAGGGTTGGATGGGATAATAAGAAGAAATTCTTCTCTGTGGGAGTGGTGAGACCTTGGCACAGGTTGCCCAGAGAAGCTGTGGCTGCCTCATCCCTGGAAGTGTCCAAGGCCAGGTTGGACAGGGCTTGGAGCAAAATCTGGTTTGGTGGAAGGTGTTCCTGTCCATGGCAGGAGGTTGGAACTAGGCAATTTTTATGGTCCCTTCAAACCCAAATCATCTGGTGATTTGATGAAAACAGCCTCAGGTATTTCACCAAGAAACAAATTAAAAATTCATGCCATTTCTATGAATACAGAGAAAAAAGGGTAAAGAATTCATTTCCTGTTATAGGAAATACATTATAAAGGAAGCTGGTAGCTACTACTTTCTCAATAAAATCAAGACAAATCTCATTGTGTATTAACAGGAGCCTGATATATTAAAATGTCCTTTCTGCTTGAGTTTTTGGTATTATCTGGTTGTAGCTATATAAATTGTGTCCTTGGAATAGCAAAGTGTCTCCTCAATCTTCAGATATCCAAAAAGAGACTGGTTACAATTTGCTAAGAGATTGGGGATGGCAATGCCATGTAGTTGCTGAGGGACAAGAAATTTTAAAATAACTGTGATCAAAATATTTGTGTTTCTCCACATGATAAAATACTATCAATCAAAACATATCTTTAGAGCATCTGAAAGGAAGAAATTCTAAGAAAGTAAAATTTTGTATCTCCATAAAAGCCTGGTGAGCTAACTCAGTGTCAGCTCTGCTAAAGGGGGCAAAGCAGAGGTCAGGGTTGGAGTTTGGTGGGAAACAAATCAATAAAATGACTGCCTTAAGCTTGTGGAGGGTCAGGGAGCATTGGTGTACCTAGAGCAAGGCAGGATCATCCTGATGTCTATGAATTGTCAATCAGAGATATGGGTGCAAGTTGCCTACTTTGGGATCTGAGGGTTGCAGAGTCATTTAGGTGGGAAAAGGGGACCCAGAAGGTCTTGGGTCAGACTTCCTGTTCCACAAGGGTCAGCTCTGGGGTCTGACTCACTTGTCTGGGGCTTGATCCGCTTGGATCCTGGAAGTCTATGAGGTTGGAGGTGGACAAGCTGCTGACTGCTATCATGGGGGAAAAGGCTTTCTTCATAACTGCTCTGAGTCACTCTTCCTTAGTTTTGAAAGATTAGGGTGATAAATGAAAAGATGGAGGTGATAGTGAGTCATTCATGGCCAAAAATAAAATTACCTTAGGATATTGTCTTGAAGAAAGACAGCAAGGCTAACCCAGACCCCAGATTTATTTTATGGCTCTTGTGACTAGCCATGGGAAACAATGCCTTGCACTTAAGGCTCATTTGTAGTGTTTTGCAAAGCAATTCTCAAACTGTAAGTGCTAGGAAGGTTAATTTAATACAGAGTTAACGAAGAGACTCAATAACTCATCCTCCCTAATGTTAATCATTCAAAACATCTTTACTTCTTAACTGACTACTGTCAATTACCATCTCTTAGAGATGCTGAATAGGTAATTTCTTGTATACTGATTCTTGTCAGTATTTTATAAAACAGTCAGCATCTCATTCAGAAAGCTTGAATTTGGAAAGAACAAAAAGCCCTGTTGGAACAGATGGTTTCTGTGATTGACGCCCTAATGCACAGTTTCAACTCTGTCTAGTCACTTTAACAAGAAAGTGTTTTAAGGATTCACCAGTTGGCTTGTCAAATTAGCATCAGAGACCAGTTTGGCTGTAAAATCACAGGCATAAATCATTGAGTGACCTGAGGGTGGATGAAGTACTGGCTAAAGGGAAACTTTTATCTTGAAGAGAAGCCTTTCCCGTGCTCTCAGAACATCACTGAGCAGGGAGGTCGACTTCTTGGAGCTGACCTCTCTTGTGCAGAATCTGCATTCCTCTACCATGAAGTTGGGGAGGTTCCTACTGATCTACCATGAAACAGCAGCAGGGACAAGAAAGAATGTTTCTGAGTCCTTAATGCCAGGGTCTGATGCCCCCATGATCCAGCTTCTGTTGAGATTTTGACTCCAGACCATCCCCGGAGGGGTGTTCAGAAAATCAAATTTAACTGAACTGACAGTGGTGGGGTAACGTCTTACAGACAAGGAGGCATAGTTCATTAAATCAAACATCAGATCCTTTGTGCTGCCTCCATCACTTTGTTCTCAGCAAATTTGACTTCTGTAAAAGTGCTTGGCTTAGGTCAAATTCTCTTTAGGTCTTTCTGTTGTGTAAAAAGACTTTAGCAGCCAAGGAAGGGGGAAAGATGTGTCAAGCCATCTACTCCACTGAAAGAAGTATTTAGGTAATTACTCAATACAATTGTGCATTATGAATAATGCCAGAAGATTTCTCTAAATAGAATAAGACCTGTAAAAAATCCTGCCTCTTAACGGATGTGACTTTCCAATTCCTCCTTAATTTTGCAGACAATATTTTTATGCTAATAATACGTGCCTGAAACGAGAGAGAGAGAGAGGAGAGCTGTAGAAACTGGAGAGAAAAATAAATGCAGAGGAGAAGAACAAGGAGATGGTTGGGCTAGAGTGAAAAAGAGAAAACGTAAGCAAATAAAAAGGGAAGGGGAAAGGGGCAAAATAAAAAAAATATTTCAGGCAATGGGAGATAGAGGGATGAGTGGGAGGTGGCAGGTTCAAAACAAACAAGCTATGAAGTGTGGGATAAGCTTTGAAACTCCTGCTACAGGATGTTGGGAAAATTTGTACTCTCTCCATCGCTTTTTCACAGTCAATATTACTTCCATATGCTGTACATGTTCAGCTTAGATGTCTTTAGCAGAGAGAAGAAAGTAGGAAAGGCATAGCAAAGAGACTTTAAGTTCAAGTAAAAGCTGGACACGTTCATTGAAGATGAATCCCCTGTGGGTAACTTACTGCTTGGAAAGCACATCTGGTGGGTGCTGAGCCTTTGGGGTGGGACGGGCAGGGGCTTTGGCTTTTCCCTGCTGTTGGAGTTGGGATGTGGGATCTGGCACTGCTGCTTTGGGCCTCTGCGGCTGCTCCTAGGTCAGGAAAGAAAACCAGGCCGGCAGAAAAGCACAGTCAGTGCATGCTACAAAAGAAACCTGGACCCTAAAAAGCAGGATGCCAGCATAGCCAGATGGTTTCCAAAGGGTTAATATCCATTTGCCTTTGCCCTTCAGCTTCCCTGGCTTTCCTCTCTCTCCCTTCCTCCCGTTGCGGTGGTTCCCACTTGCCGCCTTCTTTATGGCACTGCTGAAACCCATCACTCTCCGCAAGCACACTCTGTCCTGATGGCTCCCCAGGCAGGGATTATCCCTCCCCACTCACTGTCTAGACCTGCGCTGTGCTCAAGTACAGTTTTTGCTAATCTCCTTCACTCTGAGGAATTCCTAATATTTATCTAGAGCACATGCAAGGGTTTCTTCGGAAAGACGAGCGCGAGGCACTTCCCTGTTCCAATGAGGTTTGAACCGCACAGTTCAGCTGTGTGAGGTGGTCATTTGGAGAGAGAGGAACTCGTAAAATTCTTGTTTGCTTGGTGCCATAAGGCTGTGCTGGTGGGACTCACAGGTCCAGGCTGTGTGCTGCACATCCCCAGCAGAATGATCAGGAAACCGGATCCTGCGTCATTCCCGTACAAATTATGCTTGGTTGAGCCAGTGCAGAGGTGTGAGGTGGAGAGTGGGTGCACGGCCCTGGTTTAGGGTGAAAAGGACTCGTTCTGTGACTTTCCAAATTATGATTTTATTTTTCTCCTTTCAGTAGACCCATTCTCTTTTTATGTATTTCCCTAAGGAAAACACTGTGGTCCAAGCACTTCTTTTTTCCCTCTTGTAGGCTTTCGCAAGTGTGGAAGATGTTACCTTGCAAGCAATGGCCGAGCTTTATTTTAGCCTGATTAATTTTTTGGGTGGTGAATTACGGAAAATTAATGAACACATTACACATAAATTTTAAAAGTGCTCTTACTGTGCTTTGCAAAATGTCATCTCTGCTTAGACTGAGAGGAATTTTGCATTTGTGTAAGAAATACAATGCTCCAAATACAACGACGTGTATTCCAAAGTTCCATATCCAAAATGCGATCAAAATTGAGAGAGTATACCTGCCTATAAAACAGAAATACTTTTATCTGCTTCTCAATGCTAATTTTATATAATTTATTGTATGTGGAATATAATGATAAACTGGGTGCTTAACTTCAAATCTGAAATGATAAAACCCCACACAGTTTTAAAGGGAATAATTTGTGGAAGTTGGCAGTTTGTAATCCTTCCTAACCACTTCTTTGAGCCAGCATTGCATCACAGGCACAGCTTATCACCCATTGCATAAGGGAATTAAGTCAGTTTTACTGAGAGTATAGGGGACTATTTACCTCTGACAAAATTACAAGGTAATAAATACAAGTAATGTCAAAGTTTAACTACCCAAACCATTGTTAATTACCCATTTCCAGATGATTATTAGAAGAAAAAAGAAATAAAAAAAAAATTACTTTTTCCCTGCATGAAATGCTTCTAAGAAACTTCAAGTGAGAATAGTATAAGAGTGCCTCCAAGTGGCATCTACCTAAATTCCACTTCACACAAACAGTTGAAACAAACTTTAGGAATTAGTTCACAAAACCAAACTAAACAAATCCTGCTTTTTTTTTTGTTTGTTTTCTCCTCTTAGTCCATTCCATTCTTTACACCACTGTAGATGTTTATGTGTAGTAGTCAGTGGGGCTTGCTGTGTGTTATTAGGAAACCATAAGAAAAGGGTATTTAATCTAAATCAGTGTTCTTAGAGGCTTGTTTTTATGTCCTACACTTGCAGAGGACATCCTTAGATCCATTTTAATGGTTAAATTAGGTTTATTGACACAGCATGTCACGCATGCATTGGTGTTTCTTTGAAGAAATTTTCTTTGCTATGGTTTTTGTGGTGTCTCCTGCTAAGAGGTCCAAAGTAGTGCCAACTTCTGATCCACACCCTGTGTGAGTTCTCTTCTGCACATTCTCTGCCTCACTGCCATGGATGTCCATGCAGGGAGAAAGGATGGGCTGGGCAACGGGGAGACTTTTTACTCCAGGACTGAAGGTAAATGGAGGGACTCACAGAAAGGGAAGATGTGTGGATTCAGTCAGCTGTGATCTGGTAGTGCTGAAAAGACTGGAGGAGTCTGTACCTTTACTCACACTGGATGGTGACTTTTGTGTGCTGGAAAACCACAGGAAAAGAGAGAAGAGTGTCACCCTGTGCTCTTGGAGTTCTGGGCTTTGAATAGACCAAAGGAGCATTTTAATACTAGCCCCTCTTGGTTCTGAAACTCATTAGGAAAAGAAGAAAAATCTTCAAAATCTACAAAAGTAAAGAACTTTTTTTCCACTGTGTGAGTGAGGTCTGGAACTGGCTGTTTCCGGAGCTCATGGAGAGAGGCAGCATCAGCCTGCTCAAAAAGTGTTAGAAAAATCCATGGATAGCGAGTCCATAAAAATATACTGATGGAAGGGAACAGGCAGAGATGTCCGCACTAATGTCCCTAATCCAGGAAATGTGGATGTTGGAGAAGACTGTGAACCACAGGAAGTCATGCAGGCTCTCCTAGCTGGATTAAATGGATCAAAGGTCTCACCTAGTAGGGAATATTTTTGCCATTAAAAGAGATTATACCCCACATGTTGAAGCCAATTGATTACAGAATGGTTGCTTTTAATTTTTTTCCTCTGTACTAGAATATTTGTAGCTGTAGTCCTGAAGTTTTCATCACCAAAGACGAAAATAACTCCTATGAAGGAGACTTTGTGTGGAACTTAAGAATAACACCAAATTATACACGGGAACAAATCTACAAGTTTCATGAGCTTCATGTGGCTTTTTCTTACAGGTGTCTCAAGTTATTGTATCCTTTTTAAGCAGGAGATAACTTGATATCTGGGAGAAAATCACTGTCTAAGAAACCTACGAATTTAAATTATCCTGCATGATTGACAGGTTTTAACACCCACAACTAATATGGAGCTACTTGATGGCAGACTTCACAGTTTACGGATAGATTAAAAGGAAGCAGGAAACTTGTTCTTACTTTAAAGTGAGCCCGTGTAGCATATATCCAGCCTTCCTTTGAATAAGAAATCTGTTTTTAAGAGAGAAAACCACCTGATATGCATTTAAGAGAACACAGAAAATAAAAATCCGTGTTGCACTCGTTGATTTGTGTTTTTGTAGAGGTCTTTATAAAGACAGTAGCACCTATTTTTACATGACTGTCTACACATTAAAGAGTGGGGACCCAGGTTTAGACGTGAAATTAATAACACCAACAACCCAGCCTGGGAAAGAACAAATATCCAGTGTTTTGAACCTGCATCGAGATTTCCCTTTGCTCTCAATGAATGCTTGCTCTTTTTATTTTTTTTTCCTGACTGTTTTCTGTGTCAATCCAAAGACTGTTGTTTTCTTTTTTTTTCGCTTTGTAAAGATAAATCATGTTTAGCTCACTTCGGGGTTTAAGCGTGAAACACTTTCAATAGTGATTTGCAGTTTAGTAATCC
Organism: Ptilonorhynchus violaceus; assembly: GCA_013397565.1. Taxonomy (NCBI): domain Eukaryota; kingdom Metazoa; phylum Chordata; class Aves; order Passeriformes; family Ptilonorhynchidae; genus Ptilonorhynchus; species Ptilonorhynchus violaceus. The sequence continues at coordinate 1,776,741 of VZRJ01001411.1, read as the reverse complement.
TCGGAATGGCTTTGTTGGAGAAAAGGGCTTTGTCAGAGATCAGTCTGCAGGAAACAGAGATTTAAGAGACTAGCTGAAATAGTGGGGAAGTTTGGGAAAGCATATCTGAACAACCTATCTGAGAGGAAAATAGTAAATGAGAGAAAGTACTGAGAGAATTTTCTCAGGTCATAATATGCAGTTTATGCAGCTGGCACATAATTATAGCACGGTTTAGGTTGGAAGGGACCTTAAAGATCCTCTAGTTCCAATGCCCTTGCCATGGGTAGGGACACATTCCACCAGAATAATATTCCAGACCTTGATCCGTAGGAAGAACAAAGCAAGTTAAACATGGGTAGGCAGAACCAAACTGAAAGAGCTGAAGAGTGTTGGAAAGAATGTGTGTTATTTACCATTGGCATGGAAAATATTGCCCCAAATGGCAAGCATTTTAAAATTATTTTCACAGAAAAAGTGTTAGTATACCCCTATTTTTGCCCATTGATGCTCTCAATTCTTTTAAAGACTTAAAAGTAGTTTTCCTGTCTTTAGACTTCACTGTTAGTTGGGTTTTTTCCCTGATTTTCCTAACGAGGGGCCTTTTAATTCTTCCTGACTAGTGATCTGTCAACAAATAGGAGCAAATTATATCATCTGATCAATAAGTGACTTATTCTGCAGCAATATTCAAGTGTATGTGAGACTGCATGCACTTTAAGGACGTGCTCACTTTAGCAAAAAAAGGAAAAAATGAGCTCCATACCTGGTGAGCTAAACCACATTTTCAAAACTCATCCATTGGATCATTCATCCAGCTACACATCAACAAATGAGTGCTTAGAGGAGCACTCAGATTATGTGCAGGCACAAGCAGACATGCAGTGAAGCAGGGATGAGACAGCTGCACCTCAGCTCTGATGCAGCAGATATTCTGCAAGGACAAAAAAACCCCTATTTCTCCTGCAAATTTTGAAATAATTTTTTTCTCTTTATTGCTTCTTCCTTTTCCAGTCCCCTTCAAGAAATGTCTGCTGGCATCGCCCTGTGCTCACGAGGCAGTGACAAGCCAGGGAAGGCACCAGAGCCAGGATGGTGACATAGCTGATGGCAGCGGCCATGGCAGTGGTTGGACATTTTATTTAAAACCTTTAGCACGATGAATCATAAGAGCTTTGGGCCAGACCCAGCCCAGCTGATTTAAGACGATGGGATTTATGCCCCTGTCAGCACTTGTCTCAGTGTGCCTTGGAGGACAGGAGTTTTCTACTGGATTATTATCTAGTTAAAATTACTGCAGAAAGAGAGAGAACTTGTTTCCCAGTGGTTAGAAAACAGGGAATTCAGGCCATCCATGCTCAAGCACCTGGTGAAACTCAGATTTCACCCTCCAACCTATTGTGGAAGAGGGAAGCTCCTGCTGCTTTCCTGCCCACCAGTGGTGGGCCTGAGAAGTAGCCACAGTCCCCTTTGCTCCATCACAACATCTCTGCATTGCAGCAACTTGATCCTCGGTTTTCTTATTTTTATCGTCTTTCAAAGAACAAAAAGCAAAGAGATTTTTGTGATGGTTACACTCCATCTCTAGGCACTGTGAAGATCACTCCTCTGGCTTTTAAATCTCTTTATTTCAAAAGATTATCTGCTAATTACCTGTATCTCTATAATCTTATCAAAAAGCAATTGTTCAGAAACGCTTTAGAAGGTAATAATTCAGAATTAGATAACTCTTTAGAGAACATCTCAGAAGTATATAATGAATTTAATTTTTTTTTTTTGGTAGAAAAACTAATCTTAGGTCATAGTTTCGTGAAAGTGTCGCTTGTAGCTCTTCTGCTAGAAAATTATGAAATAGTTTTGCCAGCATGATTCAGCATTAGTCAGGAGTGTCACCATTGCCAAAAAAGTGACTCAGGCTCTACCATGTGTTACAGTTACAGAGGAGATGGACCCTTAATTCTGAAATACCATTCAGAAACACAATAACTGACAGGTCATTGGAGTCAGAGACACACTTTGTTCCCCAGGTGAATAGAAATGCAATGATTAATTAAAAGTATGAAGAAAGAGTTAAAAGTGTCCTGATAAAAAATAATGGTCCTTAATATCTGATGTTTAAGACATTAGTTTCACAGCCAGGATAAAGGCAAACCTCTAAGTGTAGGAACTAGGAACAGGAGATTGCCTTTCTTCCTGATTTTCTTCAGTTCCTTGTTCTCTCAGACCAAGGGAGAAACCCCATTTCATCTCCCAAAGAAATCAGTGACTCGGGTCTGTCTCTCTCTGGATTATTCCTGTTCTTCCATGAAGGTGAGTGGAAGTTTCAGGCACAAGGTTTCTCTCCAGCACTATTCTGGTTGAAGCTTGACTTCATCTTTCCTTGCCTGTTCAGCCCTTCTGTTTGTTTTACTCCCAGGAATCTCTAAGGGATGAAGGGTGGATATTCCCCCTGCCATGGCAGAACAAGGGCCCTGGCAAGGTCAGCTGTGACTTGTGCAGAGTTTTGGAGGCAGCACTGAGAGCCAGACTGGTCAGTCACCTCCTCTCTCTTTAACAGGAATTAATGATATTTTAGAGAGTGCTCAGATTGCCATCCCAGGTTTTGTCTTGGGTTTTCAGGTCTGTAGAAGATGAGAGATTCACAGAATAGAATCAGAATCGTAGAGACTGGAAAAGGCCTCTAAACTCACTGAGTCCAATCATTAACCCAGCATCAAGTTCACCCCTGAGCCATATCCCCAAGTGCCACTTCTGTATGTCTTTTGAACACTTCCAGGAATGGTGATATCACCCCTTCTCTGGGCAGCCTGTTCCTATTCCACCTCTTCAGAAGACATCTCTTCCCAAAGAGAAATCCACTCTAGCAGTTCAGTTAGAAAACAGACAGTCCCACACGTTCCATGCCTTCCCACATCATCTCTGGTCTACCCGTTGGTGACCATCTGCTCGTGCTGTTTTGTCTATATTTATTTGTGTGTGTTTATAGTGGTGGATGTATCTCACACAGGCACCTTTTCCCTAAGCAATGCCCCTTGAAATGCAGCAGCAGGAGCCTCAGTTGTTGAGATAATTCTCACCCACCAGTGTGGAGGAATAACTGGTCCTAGTCCGTTGCTATAGCAATTTTCAGAGGTGTGAATGTGGCTTAATAGTGTCATCCTGGAGCACTATAAATCTAAAGTAATGCCTGCCAAACTATTACATTCTGAAAATTCCATACTAAGGGAGTTAATAAAATTGATATGTGTGCAAATGGCATTTATAAGTTGCACATTACCAATAGTGCGCTCGGTCCCTTTCCAATAAAAATCAGTTGCAAAACTCTCGTTGACTTTACGGTGTTCAAGATGGGGCCCAACATCCAGCTGTGATTAAGCATGCAGTCTTGACAATTCAATGAAGAAAAGATGAAAAGCAGTGTTCCTATGGAAAACAAAGCTCCTTGTCTGTTTATCAACACACGTGTTCAAAATCTTCCATTGCTAAATAATACATCAATAATATTATAAAATGGAAGGGAAAAAAGAGAGCATCAAACCGAAATCTTTGATGCATAAACCTGTGCAGGATGATGAAAAACCAGAGCCCAATATAGCTGTCTAATAAAATCTGCTAGATGTATAAAATATGTGTACTTCTTCTCTACTATACGACTTTATAATTCATGCTAAATCATTTATTGTTATAATTAGAAATGGTTAAATAAAGATCTTCAGCAAATTTGTGAAATAAACGCTGACAACGCTCCTGCAATTTTTGTATACAAGTGTAGTGAGACCAAAAGGGATTTAAAAATGTGTTCATCCCATGTCAGTATTAAGGTAAATGCAAATCACTTCAATTGTTTAGAAATCAATAATATTATGGACTATATTGTTTTGGAAGGGGCACAGTGCATTAGACTGCCCTGACTGTGGGGTCTGTTTTAAATAGAGAGACCAACCAAGAAGAAATAGGAGAATGACTTGTTTTGATTTTATTTTTTTTTGCGCATCGTTTTTAAGTAGAAGAGAACTCTGTTGGTTTTTTTTCATAGCTAAGGGATGTTACTCCTGGTTGATTTCTTCAGAGTTATCTATATGGGACTCAGAAGTTAACACTCTGTACCTAAGATGCTCCAGTGTTGGTTTTCCTTCTTTATCGAGTTGCTGGTACTCACCAGTGTCCTGTGAAGGCATCCCAGGCTGTGCTAAGGCACTGTGGGTAGGTGGGGATGGATTAACTGGAATTAATGACTAATTTCTGGTAGCTTTATGGGTAGAAAAGGTTGTTTGTGCTGTTGCACAACATGTTCAGTCATGTGTTTTTGTACAGTGAATACTGCTATGTCACCAACCAAATTTTGCAGATCATAGAACCATAGAATTGTTTCGGTTGGAAGTGATCTTAAAAATCATCTGGTTCCAATTCCCTGCCATGGGCAGGGACAGATTCCACTAGAAGATGCAAGACTAGTGGTTTTAGTTGAAGAATTCAAGAAAAAACAATTCTATCCCTTTCTATAAGTCAGCCTATCCCACACTGCAAATTTATATTAAACTACCAGACAACTAATATATTCATTACGTATCAAGGTCATGCTTTATTGCAGCAAAGACTTTAAATAAATAAAGAAATAAAAAAAAGAAATGGAAAGCCTGAAACATTCTGAACAGATGCTTTTTAATTATATGAACTTGATCCTGCCTTTTAAAATTATCTATCAATGCTTTGGTTGCTTTGCAGTGTTTGCTTTTCACGGGATGGAAATTGAGGACAGGATTCTTGTTGCAGTGGAAAATGAACTCAGAAAAGGACAGCACAAGGGAAGGGGCAGAAATTCTGTGACCACCAGTCCTTCACCAGGGAGGCCCAGGGTCACCAGAGTGGTGGTGTCTGCAGCAGAGAGTGAGGAACTTCATCTCAGAAAACCTTGAAAGGTTCTGCAGCAATTTCAGCAGGAATTGCCCGCCTGGTTGTGTGGTTTAGCTCGTGCTCTGCAGTTCATATGAATAACACAGATTTGCTTTCACTTTGTTTCCCTTTGTCATCCTCTTTCTTCCCAGCTAAGCATGAACCTCAGTCTCCCTTTGTTTCTCCAGAAAGGCTTGGAGCTGGTTTCCAGCAATTTTTCAAATGTAAAGCAGCTCAGCATAGCAAAGTTAAGCTATAAAAACAACAGTACAGACAGAAAAAATATTGCATGATGGATCCTGATCTCCTGTGTTTTAACATTAATCACAGTATTGATTTGAACAGGGATGACTTCTCAGCATAGTGACTGTAGCTGCTTTTTTCCTCCTTGTTTTACTGTGGCTGATTAGTTTCTGTCCGATGTCCAGCGTAGAACCATCCTCTGGAGAGAGCACTCTCAGAAATGCTTTTATTTTTTTCTCAGTGAAATAATTACTTGAAGAGATTAGACCTAATAAATGCAGTTGAGTCATCGTGTGTTCTTATTGGATTATTATGCAAAATTAAAAGATAGCAAATTCAGGATATATTTATCTAAGAGGCCTGTTGCAATGCATGCCCATAAACAGTAGATGATTTCAGTTCAAATTATTTGGGAAAAAATGTTGCAGGAAAATATCAGGCTGTGATGTAAGTGACTTTTCTGTTCATTCATGATCCCTGTTAAGATTTTTTTTTTTTTTTGGAAGCTCTTCTAGGAAATATCACAGCCTCAAATACTATTGACTTCGGTGGCGCTGCTCGGAAATTAGATTGCTCAAACTCTTTATCCTGGAGCTGGAGCTGAATAATCAGACACTGCTATCTGAAGGTTTAGCTGCAGCTTTACCTCTGGCCCCTTATATTTCCTCATTCCCTGCATCTTGTTGCTTTGGAGCAATGCAGGTGTTTTGCTGCTCAGCAGATCCTTTGGGCATGGGTGTCACAAATCACGTGCCAAAGGCTGGGGGATGCAGGACGTAGTCCTGGCAGTGGAAACTTAAACTGAGTGCAAGAGATGGTTTCTGTCTAAGTGAGAGTTGCTGATGTGCATCAGGGCAAGTTTGTGCCAAAAAACTGTTAAACCTAAAGAAAAAAAGAACTGACCGTGAACTGGGAGAGCTGAGAGGTTACACACAGCCATGCTACATCTCACAGTGGGTTCTGGGACAGCTACCTCATCTTTAAATGTTTACGTCTCCATATTTAGAAGATGACTATGAAAGTGATAGTTCTTCATACATAAACTACTCAACTTTCACATCCTTTACTATAAGAACAACGACACCGGACTTCAGCGAGGTGTATTTTATCATTATTAAGGCTGCCCGTCTTTGTTAGTTCTGCTGCTGCCTAATCACCATTCTAAATATTCCTGCAAATGTGACTTGGCTTCCCTGAACTGGTACTTTAACCTCTGGAAAACAATTTTTCTTGATCTAATGTGCAATTCTCATTCAACCAGGGGTGGCTGGGCTTGACTTTGTGACCCCTGGAATGCAGTAAAATCACTGGAGTAATGCTTAATGACACACAGGGCTGAAAATATATTTTAAGATTTGCAGGGCTGTTACTTTCTCAATTTCAAATTTATCAGACAATTAAAATAATTAAATATTCAGTCTCCGTTTAACTTAACAGAGAGGTTGGGCCTACTTAACAGACTTTATTAGTCTCACAGGTCAAAATTAATTTGTTAAAACTACTTAATGCAAGAGATATTGTCCTGTACTACATCTATTTAATGCTGGTCTACAAAGAAGCCACATTACAGATTTCTAATTCAATGCTTACCAGTCTTTAGAACATTGTTTCAATCCATTTTACTGAGTAAATTTGACTGCAGCAAAATCAAATAACGAAGACAAATTAGTTGCATCTTCTGTTAATCATTGATTATAAATTAGACATGCTAGCTCAACTGAAATGTCTTCGAGGATGTGAATATTACAGTTAATTGTTTAATTTGGAAAAGAGCTGGAAAGTTTGTTTCCATTTGTACTGGTGGTAATCCTTTAGGATTAAGGTATTTGGATGGTCTCTTTGCTCAGTAAGTGACACTGTCTTTCAAACACTCCCTAATTTCATGGGCCACTGTTTAGAAAGGAACTGGGGATGGACAGCCAAAGTATTTGTTTCACCCTCATATTGACTCTCATTTATTGGTGTGTTCTCCATGAACACACTTGCATAGAAACATTACACAGTTTATCAATATCTTAATAAGACTTTTGCCTTAAAGTAATTAAGTACAAGCATAAGTCCAATCAAATAAAATATATTAAAATGCAGTTTTGCTTAAGAAGTTTCCTCAGAAAGCAGAATGAATATCAAACCGCCAGCCAACAGAAAAAATGCTTAAATATTGTTTAAAGATAGTCCAGTCATTGATTTCAACCACCTTGAAAGTTCTGCATAGGAAAATTATGCTTTAATGTTGTGTTAATATATGCCTAACCATGGAAATCAGGTTCTTGGCTGATAGCCCTGGGTGGTACTGCGTTATAAATTTAAACTCATACTTTATATGTAGATCATTTCTATATATAATATACAAATAATTTAGAATTGATATAATTTTTTATAATTTATAGATGTTATAGTAATTAGAATGGTTATAATAGTTTATATTATTTAGCTTTTCGTAAAATCATAGAATGTTTTGTATTGGAAGGGACCGTAAAAATCATATTGTTCCAACCCCCTGCCATGGACAAGGACACCTTCCCCTACTCCAGGTTGTTCCAAGCCCCATCCAATCTGGCATTGGACACTTCCAGGGATGGGGCAGCCACAGCTTCTCTGGGCAACCTGTGCCTCTACACCCTCACAAAAAAGAATTTCTTCAGTTCTTTTGTATTTATATAATTTGTGTGTAACGTATAAAAACTATCAATATTTTATAATTGTTATAAAAATTTAAAACCCTTTTAGACATGGTTTCTTATAGTTTCTACTTCAAAGACTTAGTCAGCCTTCCTCCAATCTTTTAATTAATAATGGAAGGCAATAGGGCTCTTGGAAACACTACTGGATGCACGCTGAGCATTCATCCATAAAATTTTAATGACAGAAGTGATAGTCAACTATGGAAAAAAAACTTTGAGGAGTCTTTAATGCAAAGATATGGTGGTGACTTTGTTGACTCAAGAGCTCAGTCAGGGAAAGCAGAGATGTAGATCAAAATGAGGGCCACCACCAACTCGGTGGCAAACTCATGGGACAGACCTTTTCCTCGGCACTCGATGTGAGAAAATTCTCCAAGGAATTTTATGAAGGGCTGTTAGCTCTGTGAATCTCAGGGGAACAGTGTAAAAATAAAAATAATAATTGTGGAGCTCAGAAAGGAGAACAGGCAGCAGAGAGAATCGGGAATATTATTTAAATGAACGTTACCCTTTGGTAAATAGCGACGTTTTCCCCTTTTCCTCAGCTGTTTATGGCACTGTTTAGATGAGTGTGTGCTGTAGGTTCACGTGTCATCTGGGTGTGCCGGCCTGCCAAGAGGCACCACTTCTAACTTTTGACAAGGCACGTCTCTATAAATGCCATATATTCCCTAAACAGCTGTATAATTAGGACAAAAAACATTTGGAGCATCCCTTTTTCTGATGTATAGCTGGAGGCACATGCCACCCATGAAACCCTGGGAAGGGGCTTTGTTCTTTTTGTGAAACGCAACAAACCAGAGGATTTCCTGAAAGCAACAAATTCTGTTCATTTGACTGACACCACATTTAAGATTTTTCCAAACGTTTTCCTGCTTTGCAAAATACAGCTTTGGTTTTACAAGTGCATCCCGGACTCAGCCTGTAATTTAAAGATGTTGAAGGTAATGAAATGCATTTTTGATGAGTTGTGAATGTTCTTACAGTGCAGAGGGGAACACGACCCCGGTGAGGGTGGATGTGGCTGGAGCAGGTGAGCTGGGGTCAGGAGATGCAGGTGACAGCAGGGCCAGCTGCAATCAATACCTTTCTCTAAAAATCGCTGATATTGAGGCTTCTAGGCAGAAGGCATTTAAGTGCATTATTTAAATGCTTTCAGTAGATGCTGAAACTCAGAGTAAAGAAAGTACATGTTTAACACTATGCACAAATGCCTTCCTGGGCTGGTGCCTAAACCTAAGGGGAAAAGAAATTAAACAATGCTTCTAAAGGCAAGAAATATTGTCTTAGTGAAATAATATAAGACTTAGAATAACCTCTCCAGGGGAGTGGTGGTTTCACCAGTGCTGGACACTTTTAAGATTCGTCTGGACAGGATGCTGGGCCATGTCTAGAACGTGTCTTTGCCAAGAAAGGTTGGACCAGATGATCCTTGAGGTCCCATCCAGCCTGGTATCCTATGATTTATCTTGCCATTTCAAATTATTATAATGATCAGAATGAACAAGCAAGTTTAGAAAGTGTAGCCTATCAGTGCAATGATAAATTGGACAGGCTTCAGAATATCTGGTCAGCCTTTCTGATGATTTATGAATGTCAGAGGCCCAATAACTGAAAGAAATTGGTTGAGTCTTTCTATCTGATCATGTTTGCTGTGCTTTGTGGTTTGAAATAAACTGTGTATTTGTACCACTATTATAAAGCATTGAACTAAACACAGAGATAAATCTATGTTGATGTAATTTGCCTCCATTTTTGGCTACTTTCCATGTAAGCTTCTCCAACTCAAAATCCCATAAAGACTTTCTACTCCAGCACAAATATTTTGTATCACATTATTTCTTTTCTTAATTGTATACTTCTTGAAATGTACATTTCACTTGGATACTGTAACAGCAAGAAATATATCTATAAAATAAGTTTATCTTATATAAAAAATAATAATGGAAAGGAGAAATGACACTGGACGTACCTGCATTTCCTCCAGTGTATGTGCTCAAACACAAAGTTGGATAAGCTGGGTTTCACCCAAGCTGTGAATGATAGCTTAAATAAACTGAGTGGAAGATTTCTCTGCATTTCTGATAGTGAATATCATGATTTCTGATAATTAGTCAAGATTTAGTCAAAGGACCAAAGGTTTGGTACTGCTTTTTCCTTCATATGACCTTTGTCATAACTTCTGGAGGAATCCTTCACTGGCAGCTATGCACTCCATCCCCGTATTTTTCGCAAATAAATTTTTATATGGTATCAAGCAACATGTGAATTATACACAACCAACCAAGCTGTACACTATAGTGGAGTGCAAAATATGTGATCCAGCACTTAAACGAAATTATCTCTTTATAAACCTTGAGAAGGTGGACATTTTTTTTATATTTTATTTTTTATTTAAATTTAGCATCAGAGAAGAGCTACTTGGGGTCATTTTCACCTGTTGTAAAATTGGACTAGTTAATAGTCCTCTGTCTAGACTGGGAAATGTCACTACAGTAGTGCTGAACTCTGGAATGAAAATTACATAATTGCAGCTAGGAAATATTTTAGTCTTTGCAATATAGATGCTGCAAAGCCAACATCAAAATGGGAGTTAAATCTGATGGCATAGTGTTTCCCTCCTTACTTCTTAAATGTTGAGGATTTTGCATAAAGTTTGTATTCATTTTTACGTATTCCTCATAACCTGATACGCTCTGCCACACTGGCACTTTTCATGAACTGAGATTATTCCTCCAGCCTCGTGAAGATCGGCCCCATATAATCATGTCACACCATAACAGGTCTCCATAAGATGTGCTATTTTCATTTTTCTGCACAAAGTTTAAGCTGATCCCCTCCCTCCTCCATAAATGAGACACAAAGCCTTCAGGAAATCAAACTGAATAATCAAGCACTTAATAAAAAATGCATCATGGTACGTCAGCCTATGTTATCAACTTGGAAGAAAGAGCAGTATAAAAATGCTCAGACAATAATGATTTTCATGAATATAAACATTAGTGCTAACTTCAACCTCATTGTACTTCTGAGATGTTTAAACCCTTTTACCAGATTAAATTTTCTTCAAACCTTCTTGACAAACAGTACTTTGTAAAAAAACACACGACTCGATAAATGATTATGAACGAACAGATTGTGAATATGGAGTGAAATTAGGTCATGCCAGAGATATCTGATCCATGCACACTTGTAAATATTTATCAGAACCTCACTAGTAGGTCCTGGTCACTGGTGGGTACCACTGACCAAGGTGATTCCGGATATTTCTGTCCCCACTTGAAATTCTTTGTTTGAAACCAGATAAAGGAGCAAGACACAATCATGTTTGGTTTTTTTACCTTACTTTTCAGTAGATGAGTTTTTCTGTATTTCTTCCAGAAAGGAAGATAAGGACAAAGCATTTAGAATTTTATGTAGTGATTTATGAAAAAAACCCCCAAACAAATAAACAAACAAAAACTAAACATATGTCCTCCCAACATGAAAAAAAAAGCCCCCAGAATTATTCAGCTTACTTTGGCAGTGAAAAAGGGAATATAGGTCATTAAAAAGTCATTGCTGCTTTTAATCTTATGAATTTCACAAATGTGAAATATGAATATCAGATTGTTGCATCTCTCTCTCTTGTCTCCTTAAAGTATTTCTCTTTAGTATCAGTTTACTTTAAGATTTTGATTTTAATTTCTACTATTTTGGACTGTTTATGAAAGGACTGCAACCTTATGTGATGTGTAGCATGTATTTATGTGTATAATTTAGACATACATTTATAGCATTAAATTTGCAGAACAGAATCATATGAGCAACAATAAATTTATCTTTATATTTGCAAAGTAAATATTGCGGTTTTATAATATTTGCCTTCTATGTAATAGTTTGTTGAAGCGCAAACACTTTGCTGATCTTATCAGGAAATGGCTAAAAATTATTTCAACAGAAGAAACCATGTTGATGCTTCAGGACACCGTGAGAAATCCCTATGGAATTAAAACATTTTTGTATTCTGTACATGACATTTGCACCCAGCCCATCCCATGGTGGCCTTTGCGGATCTGTGGATAACAACTGGAAGGAGGCACTTTAATTTGCCTTTTCATCTCCAATACTCAATGATGACGGCCAGCCTTAAAATAAAAAGACAAGAAACTTACGTATGACCCATGTGCTGGAAGGTCATTTTCCTCTTTAATATAAGGTTTAATTTTCCCATGTTTAGTCAAGCCAATTTCTCAAGGGTATCCATGGAAGCTTAGTCCTAGTGAGGGTCTAAATTGCTGTGAATATGCCCATGTATAATATTCAGTCTTGCATTAACTTTAATGCAGTGTTTTATAGTACAGTTTTTTTACAGGATATAGTTTAGTTAATGTGATAAAACATTAAGTTAATGCTCTGCTCCTCAGAATTTATTTTACAACTTTTTTTTTTTTTTTTTTAAAAAAGTCACTTTGCAGGGACAAAGGCGTGTGAAACTTGAAGCGCCTGGCTTGGCAAATACATTTAAGATGGCCAAATATCAGTGGCCATCAAATGACTGCTGGTAAATGTTGCTTGGAAAATACTTGTTTTACAAGGGAAAAAAGAACAGTACAAGCATAAAAGTTGCTTTCTAATACATTGTTTGTTGTACCTGGCAGCACTTCGATGTCTGTCAAGCAGCCCGTTATAACAATAACACCCAAGACAACGTGAAGTGAACAGGTACACCATTAAAGCACTAATAAAGTTCCCCTATATTCATTAATGTACCTTGTAATAGACCAGTTAGAAGACAATTTGTTCTTTCTTTCATGCAGATAGTTCTATTAATGGAGCAGAGAGAATGATGACAATTTAAAAGGTACACTAAAACACTCTGATGAATATATGGGCTGAGTGGCGCTCCTGTGGCTGGGATGTGAGGGAAAATGCAACACTCACGTTCCTGGTGTTCCAATTGCTACGGGTCAGTTCAGCCCTTGGTCTGGATTGGTTTAGATATTTAGCAAAATAAACTTAATGTTGCCAAAGAAATTGTTTCCACTGTTACCGTACAGGTACACAAATTATTTGAGGATTAGTGCAGAATCAAATACATGGAGCAAATTGGGCTTAATTCCATCCAGTTCAATAAATTTGTACTGATGTGGAAGAGTGTAGGGTTTGGCACATCAATTGCTGTTGACTGGGGAGGGGTTCACCATGTATTTCATATTCTTTAGGCATTTAACTCAGATATTTTAGCTATCCAAACCTAGGGGCCTGAGTAGGGTGTACAGGAAAGACAGGAATCTGCAGATAGTGACTCAAAACACCTCCATGAGATACCACAAGTTAAACCATGTGAGGAAGGGCATTTACAGGTTTCAGAAGTACAATAATTGACAGGGAATATCCCAATCTCCAACCCAGATCGTTGAAGCTTTCACTTCTCTTTGAATATGGTTTTGAAGTAGTGATTTTTTGAAGTTATGATTTTGACTCTTTCTGAATCTCCCCATTGTGAATTTATTAGTCCTGAAAAGGAAGCTTATTGGAGAAGTTCTATCTGTGTTTTACAGATTAACATTTACCCTAATCTGGAAAGGGATTTGTATGCATAATATTAAACTCATCAGATTTAATAGAACTATTTGTACACTTAAAATTCAGCACTGGCTTTATTATCTAGCTAAATCAGGATTAAATAAATCAAAGTCTAAATTCTTACTGACTGTAGGTAAGTTTGGATCAGAACCTGCACTATCATCACCTCTCAAACTTCTTGAAAGGTTTTAAGGATATCATTGAACATAGAAATTAAATGAGAACAACTTTGTGGTGCTCTTGGTGTTACTGTTGGATCCTTTGTGAGTCACCAGCTCATCAGAATAGGTCTTTACAGGAAGGAACCCTGCACATCTAAAGCTCTCAAACTGCGACAGAGTGTGCAGGCTGATACCAAAAACCTGCAAGAAGAGTTGTGCAGAAACCTAAAGCATTTTTCCTCTGGGCTTTCCTTCCAAGGGATAAATAGAGAAGCACTGGTGGCTGGATGAGGGAGCTGTTTCATCTGATTATTCTCTGAATAGCCTTGATGCAACACAGTGTCTCAGGAAATTTAACACTTAGTGATCTAAACTACCCGGAGAAACAAACTCAGCATTCCAGTATGTCCCATTTTATATCATTTTCCCTTTTGAAGCACGATGGACACTCTGGAAGAGTCTTCTTCCATGAGTCCTTCAGGAAGCAAGCCCTCCTCTGAGGGCTGGTCTTTTCCTCCGCGTTTATACTTCAGGGATATGTTCAGGGTTACACTGGCACCTTTCCTGCCTCAGCCCCTGCTAGAATATAAGACAACCTCCTAAGTAAAACCAAACAAGCTTTTTACCTTTTTTGATAATTATTAGGCTTTTTGCCCTAGAAAGAAAAGCCCTATGGAGATATGATCACTTTCTATTACATCTAACGGTTCTTAGGGTTATTTTTTGATGACTCCTATTACAGTTTCATAGTGTCCTATTGATTTTGTTTCTCTTAAGGGCTTTCAGACCAAAAGATTGTATATAATATAAAGGACAATAAAAGAAATTGCTAAGCAGTAAGGATTATTATTCTCCGTGTTTACTGCTGTACAAACGATATGAAAAAAAAAGCAGAAAAAAAAGGCTGAGGCAGTGAACTTATGACTACCGGGATTTGTAGTATTTCCTGTGTAAATGCATGATGACCTCCAACTGCCTGGGACAGTAAAATCAATAACAAGAAATCCACCCACCGTTTATTACACTGAAATTGTTATGCAGGACATATATTAAGAGAAGGTTTCATCTGCAGTGTACTGCATCATGTTACATGGCTGGACTTTTCTGAAAGCACCTATCATATCTGTGTGGATATTATATTACTCTGGCATAATAGCATTGCACTGGCAATCCAAATTCAGTATTTTTTCTTCTTAGAGGCTGTATTTATGGCCAAAATAGCCACAATTTTCTTCACATAAAATATGAAGTGTAATCTAATCTTTCTCCTCCTGACAGAAGAGTATTGTAATTCTAATCTTTCTCTTCCTGACAGAAGGGGAATCGTAATTCTATTCAGCCCTCAGCCATTCTTTACAAAGATTAATGATGGAATTTTGGGAAAAAAGACAATAATTTCTTTTGAAAATAAAACTGAACTATGTTTTCTCAGTTATGAAGCTAATTGTACCATTGTAACAAATATTACTGCCACTCCTACGAACATTTTTTGGTCACGTGAGCAATTCTCACTTGAGTAAAGTATCTCACTGGATGTGGATTACCATCAGTCCTGGGTGTAATGAAGATGATTTTGTGTTTCTTTTGAAACAAATTCTTGTTGGATGAGAAATCCTTTAAAGCTCTTTGTTATTCGTCAGTCTGTGGTTGATGACATTGATGAAATTTGGAATTTCCAATGTCACATGAATTTATAGACTTGAGCGTGGTACCACTGACCCAACAACAGAACTCAGGCTGACATCAGTGATGCCAAGAAAAAAAGGATCTTGGATTCTGAAAACTGATGAACTCCTACGATTTTAAATAGGACCAATGAATGTCCTCCACAGATCCAACATCTGTAATAATCATACAGCGATCAAAGAAACCAAAAATAAGTAGATATTTTTGAAAGTATTGTTCTTAATATGACAATACTCATTTGGGCATCATATGAAAAAAGTATTTTTGTATTTTATTATTTATAGAGCTTTATAACTTTTGCGCAGTTAAGAAATGGAATGTACAATGCAGTTAAATAACGCACTGAAAGGCTAAAGAAAGAGCAATATGTTCTTTTAACTAAAAGGAAATGCTACATTTACCTACAGGCTACAAAATGTAAACCCCTGTGGTTATTGAAAATTATGATATACATGAAATTTGCCTTTTCAGTTCCTTAGAAAAGGAAGTAGGAATAATTTACTTTCAGATTTCAGTATCCAGGGAAAGAAAGAAGAAAGCAGAGTAGAGAAATAGCAAAATGACCTCATTTACTGAGATAGAATTGTGCTGTTTACTCTTTGATGTAAGGAATCTCCTCCTCCTTTCAAATGAGGACGTATTTCTTATTTCCAGGTTTAGGAAGACAAGAAAGTAAGAAGCGGGCAGGAAAATCCAGGTGTTATATAAGAGGAAAAATCTGACACTTTCATAAAAAAAGCTGTTGATCAAAACAGTTTCATTCCATTGGGAATATTTTCTCAGAAATATTGTGGTACTTGGATTTTTTGCTTTTGAAGGCCTCATTGCAGCCTCTGAGTAAGGCATAACAGTTCAAGAATCAGAGGCACCAGGATGATATTGCTACGGATTTATACCCATTTTCTTCATCTCTCTTTTAATTGGGTAATTGAATACATACTATAACCAAACTGGTATAAAAGGTCAGAGCATGAGTTAGTCTCCTCTTGGGACACTTTATTATGTGTCCTTGCAGCTTTTAAGGATATTTCCACTACGTTTAAAGAAATACATCACTAACCTGGGCATCAACCATTTATTTTCGTTGAATCTGCCTCCTTGGTTTGTCCTCCACAGCACACCAGGAAACTCAGGCCGTTGTTCACCTACAAAGCAACTCTCATAAAAAATGTTTGCTGAATTTGCTTCACGTAATGGAGAAAGTGCACAGAAAGGGAAACCTTTAGAAATGAAGATTAAAATATGGCCTAAGGTTAATGATCTATTATCCAGAGTTTCTTTTCTTTCACTGAGGCATATCTTGGCTTGCATACGCTGCAGTTATTGAAATTATAACAGAAGGAAATATTTCGGTGGGGAAATTATTGCCAATGTTTAGATTTAGAGAGAATGTGAAGTATAACATCAATTTAAAACTCATTAAAATTATCTTACTAGTTATTTCTTTTACAAAAGGATTTTGGGCTGGATTAATTATATCATGACCAAATGTAGAGAGACCAATGCAATGTTTTCCTGATATTGTCCTTTATAATTAGATTGTAAGTCTTGAACTCTGGTGCTCTGTATCCATCCTCTTTTTAAGTTTTTACTTTGAATCATTGCTTTAGTTTGTGTATGCTGTAAGTAAGAAAACACTCATTATTACTACACTTCTGTGTAGGAAGGAGTTCTCAGTAAAACAGCACAATTTTATTTATTGATGTGTTCTTCATTACAGGAATTCTTCTTCCCATGTCAACACCTGCAAGTTTTGATGAAATTTGGCCTATTACCTGCAACCAAGCCCCTCCTTGTGGATTGGGGCAACACGGGGAATTTTGTGAGTATCAGAAGGATTTTGCATCCTTGTTAAAAGATTTCATTATATCACAAGTTTCTGGAGAAGCTGGAATGCAGGGGGAAGTCAGGAAGTTGATTGAGTTTGTCTGCTTGCTCTTCCTTCAGCAGCTCAGAGCTGAAGAGCCTAAAAATTCTGCTGTCAAAATCTTTTCATTTTGTCACCCATCTTGTATTCAAAAAGTATCCAAATCTCCAACCTAAGAATAAATCAGGTTAAAAAAATTGGGAAAAAACTGTGCTGTATGGCTGCTTTCATGTACAACAAAACCAGCATAGATGAGTCACCGTGGAAGTCTTGTAATTTTCTGCCAAGTGATAAATTATTACCTTACCCTGCACTGGAAATGGGGAAAAGTTAGCAAAAAGTGTTTGAGAAAAGCAAAACCTCCTACCTTTTTGCTGCATAATAATAGACATAGTTATCCCTGATGACTCATGTTATGGGAGGTCATGGTGGGAGCTGCAGAAGCAGCATCATTTTGGTATTGAATTTAAAATGAAACAACTCAAATTGTTCTAAATAAATATGAATAAATATGCTCCCCCCCCGCCCCTTTTGGGAATATTCTCAGACATTATTTTAAAAGAAAGAATTTTACAAGAGATTCAAACTGCGTGGATAAGTAATATGTCATAATAAAAGGTCATTAACTTCATGTTTGAAATCTGAACGGGCAAGAAAATAACGCTGTTATTATTCAGACTTAAGTTTAGAAGAATAGACTTTAGGAAAGTGAAATAATCTACCACTGGAAGTGATAATGTGTGGTTGGTTCAGAAAACCATGAAAAAATTCGTAGTAACTTTAAATATTAATGAATTACTTATCTGCTGTAAAAATAAGTATTTGATATTATTACATTATGCTATGTCAGGGAAGGTTCTATATGCAGTCATTTAGCTTTTAAAAAAAGAGTTATTTTTTGGCAAAATTTTACCATGGTGGCAAAAATCTTTTGACCATTGATTTAATTCTTGTTTTCCAGTTTTTCCTTTCCTCAGTTTGGTTTCTCTCCCACCTCCTTTTATACATATATTAAAAAAACCCCAAAAAACAACAAAAAACCAAGAGAGAATCAAAAATACAAGAGAAAGTGGAACAACCAATATCTCAAATGTCTCACTTTCTGAAAGCAGTACATCTGAGTTTTCCGTTCAATTTAAAAGTGATTTCAATTATTTTGGAATACCAGTTTCCCTGGAAAGTGAGTATCACTTTGCCAGCTCAAAGCGTGATGCCCTCAGTAAATGTACATCTGCATCACCCATCTCAATCTCTCACACTGGGCAGATTCCTTCTGCAGGAGCAGTTTGTCTGGAATTCTTACTTCTGCTCTGTTTTTCCAGGTGGATGCACCTTTAGAGCTGATTTCATCCAGTTCAAGAGGTGCTGAGCCTGGAGGGCGATGAGCATTTCCCACCAGGATTGTGAAATCGGCAGGTGGATGAGCAAGAAAGACACGGTGAAACACCTTCTTAGGCACCACCTCCACCACTCAGTTCCCACTTCTTCCCACCTGCATTCCCTGCTCCTGGCACTGATGGGTGTCTGTGACTAAGGCAGCCTGATGTCTCTGCTCAGTTAAAAACCCAACGCTTTGCACCACATCAGTCCAATTGTTCAGGTGTTCATGGACTTGCTGCTCCTACCTGAGGTAGAGGAAGCTTTGGGAGTTCCCTGTTGTGGTAAAAAAACGTGATATCCATGGAAGAACAGGGAGGAAGGGCTTGACTAGATCTGAAAGTACCCTCATCCAGCTTCCAGCCAAATCAGTGAAAAAAATGCATATTTTCTTAAAATAGTTTAAGTCATCAACATTAAAGGTGATATCAAAAAAAGAAGGGAA
Source organism: Ptilonorhynchus violaceus (assembly GCA_013397565.1). Classification (NCBI taxonomy): domain Eukaryota; kingdom Metazoa; phylum Chordata; class Aves; order Passeriformes; family Ptilonorhynchidae; genus Ptilonorhynchus; species Ptilonorhynchus violaceus. The sequence goes on along the minus strand of VZRJ01001411.1, from coordinate 1,757,838 downwards.
AGAAAATAAAAAGAGACTGACTTAAATGATGTGAAAGTGAAGCCCTTGATCTTAACTTTCACATTCCTGAATGACTGAAGAAAATTGGGTGCAGACAGGGCCCCATCCCAACACTGAAATCGAGACTCTGGCCTTCCGAGCATAAATAAAGGAAAGAGCGTTGGACTGTGACACTGAAAAAGTTTAAAGGTGTTTAAAGAAGGTGTCAAAGAGTGTAGTGCAGGCTTTAAATAATTTTTAATGTTGTCGGGAGCATTCAATTGAACAACAAAAAGCATAGAAGCTCAAAAATATCTTGGTTTGTACTCTCGTGCAAGTATATTGGAAAAGCAATATATGTGCTGTCTTCTATTATTAGGAAAATTGATGATTACAAGGTAACTTCTATGGGATACAAAAATTTGTGTAGAGAGTGAGTTCAATTATTATTCAGCACATTGACCAAGCATTAAAAAAAAAAAAGCCAAGCAAACCATATTGAACATCTGTCTCAAAAATGTTTAAATCAATAGGAAAGGCAAACTTTATCTGACTTGTAGTCACAGTCTAATTCCATTCCCAAATTTTCCACAGGCTAAGTAATTACAATTAACCAATGATTAATGCTTTCACTGATAAGAATTTTGTTGAGGAGCAGAATATACCATACTTTCCAAAAATCATGTGAAAAGGCAGGTTAAAGGGGTTTCTCCCAGGCAGAGATATAGAGAAATCTATAGCAGAAAATGGGTTATTATTTGATCATTTCTGAAATTTGTTTTATATTTGATTTATGATTTTATAGTTTACACTTTTAGTTTATTAGTTTTATAATGTTCATAGACAAAATAATTTCCTCATTTTCTGAGAGGAAAACCAGGCAATTCTATTTTGAGCTGATAGGCAAAGAAAATTGATTTTTCCTTGGAAGTATTTCTTGTATTAACTACTATATCTTAAATTTTGATTAGGCAATTTTATTTCACTTTGTAAAATGTTTTTCCTATACTGCTGCAGTTTCTTGAGGGTTTTTTTTCTAAAAGTGATCTGATGAAAAATTTGCAGCATCTTAAGAACACAGTACTTCATTTAAAATGAGGCCAAAAGTCTCCTATTTGATTCAGATACAAGCAGAATATAGAAATTTTAGACTTTTTTGTTTATTGGTCATTCTATTTGTAATACCATAAAATCACAATAAGTAGTTCTGAAATACTACAGAACTACTACAGAACTACTACTACAAAATACTGAAGGGAGACATGAAAGTGCATTTGAACTCATGAAAATCATTGGGGTTTGGAGTCTAATGTTTAATTATTTGAGAAATCAACACGACAAAAATATAGAAATTGAGGGATGTGCTCTGTCCCCTCTAACCTGGTGAATTAGGACTTGAGATCTGTGGCCACGCCTTGTTTGGATATTAACTCCAAAATATTTTCCAGTTACATCCCAGCCCCATGTTGAAGGACTCTGCTCCTCCTGCCCTCTTCCCTGCCTGTTTTCCCTTGCAGCCTGGATTTCCCCTGCCACACACGGGCTTGCAAGTGACCAAGAGGATCCATCTGATGCACAGACTCAGGGACACGTGTGCACAAAGCAGTGGAGGAGAGATATTCCAGCACTGGTGACTGAATGTACCTGCTGGAAGTCCTCAGGAAATTTCCCTGTTAAACTCATGGATTTAATATGACTTGGTCCAGTCCATCATCTGTGGGACTCCTCAAGATACTGCAGCATTCTGAAACTGGGAGTTCATTAGCACTGAGCTAAAAGGAAAACCACAAGGATTGAGTTCTGTTGCCTTTGTTACGTGGGAGATCAGACGAAATCAGACCCTGCATATGGTACATTGTACATTTATACAGATATTTTATGTGCTAATAAAATAACAGCAGTTTCCTGTGGTGTGGGAAGTTTTCCCTATACAGACGCCAAACCTGTTGGGATTCTTATTACTTTAGAGCCTTCTGCTACTTCTGAAACAGTTAAAACATTTTAAATTTTGCGTTCAGTAATTGCTTAATATTTACACTAATTTTTGTTATTATTATTTTTTAATTCTGTGCATGCTTTGAAAGTGCAATCAGTATTCTAACGAGTTTCCAGGTTGCTGATTCCTCTGTTGCAGAATAACTTGCGCCGGAGAGCTTAAAAGGCATCTCTAATTTCCGTCGCTGTCAAAGGCAGGGTAGGTCCAACATTTCACTTTGAAATTATGTTCTTCTCATGAACTGCTTATTAGGCAATTAAATGTGCTGTTTAAGCTAGAACTAGCTGGAAATTGAAATAAAATCATTTTAAAAGGCTCCGTGGTAGCTCTCCTTGAAAGACAGTTATGGCTGCGCGGCTGTCAGACGGGGTTTGGAATAATGAGGCACACAGGTAATCAGCACGAACTGGCAGGAACAGTTTTTTCCATGATTTCATTCCGAGGGGACCTGATTAGAAAAAATATTGCTCTTATTACTTCTGAGCGAGCGTTTTAAGTAGGCTCGGCTAGAAAGAGAATTACACGTGGCATTACTATTTTGGGCGTCTAAAAACTGTAAAATATGCTTAAAACGATGGGAATTACTGTTCCAGGGATTAGCGTTTTAGCAGGCCTGCTAGCCGAATGTTTTTAGTACTTGTAACTTCGATGTGCTGCTCTCCAGTTGTGGAAAAGATTCCAGATGTGACAGGCTCCAATATTTGTGATAGAAGAATGATACAAATCAATTACAGGAATTAGGGACCAAGTTGTGATTTCCATCTTGCCTGTACAGGTTGGTACTTTTTTGTATATTCTAAAACCTTCAGGCTACTCTTTGGTTATTATTTCTCCTTTACAGGGCTCCCTTCCTTGAAGTGGACCTCAAAACACTCCACAACCTTCTCTGTGCATTGAACACTACTTCTCTGATGTATCAGGGAGTTCTTGTCAACTTTGAGAACACATAAACCAGATTAACACAAAATTAAATAATAAGAACGACAAAAAAGACATCTGACTTTGTAATAATGTGAGTAGCCCACACAGAGCAGCACAGAGTAGGGAAGATAAAGTAATTTGTCTCTGCAATCTCTTCTTCCTCTCACCACTTGGATTGTAGCAGAGCTCAGAAGTTCTAAAAGAAATCTGCAGTATAAACAGAGGATGAGACAGGAACTACCACAAAAATGTACAATGACTTCAGCAAGAGAAAGCAGAGCTGGGGGAACAACTGGAATCTCTTGATTCAGCTTCCATTTTCCTAAGCAGTGTGCCAGGCCCCCTTGGTCATGGATACTATGATGGTTCAACTTGTGCTGCTGCAGGAATGCAGAATTATTGCTCTTTGGATACTGAATGCTTCAGAAATTGCTTTCACTGTATTTGTGCGTGTGTGTGTGTGTGTGTGTGAAAACTCTCAAACCATTGTTAAGATTGTCTTAGAAGATGAAATTTTTGCATCTTTATAAAGCCCAGTTTAAGCTCTTTCACCCATTTTACGTTTCTGAAACCTGATGAAGCTTTTACAAGGAGCTACCAGATACTGCCTTATCACCACAGTAGGTCCAGTTCACAGGCAAAGATAATTCGCACTGATGGAAGTAAGAATAAAATCTGATCATTCCTTTTTGACTTTTCAAAGGAAAAAAGCATCATGTAAGGAATCACAAGAGCTCCCACAGATTCTCTTGAAGGAGCCCGTGACACGATTGGAAACATGAAGCTGAGCTACAAAGCCCCATACTTTTTAAAATCTGTCAACGGAACCCAACAATGCTTTTAAAACTGAAATTGTATTTATAAACTAAATAATCAGCTCACAAAGGGGAAAAAATGGGCTATTCAACGTTAGCTAGCCACCTGGAGTTATGGAAAGTAGTGCCATCATTCATTTTGAGACGTAATGAGATGCCAAATTTGAAGGCATAATGAGATGCTGAGGTTGAAGAATATTTATTTGATAGTCAACTCCTATATGCTCCCTGATTAGTTTAAGCTGAATAAACTCAACAGCCCAGCATTAGTGACAAGCCAGCAGAGCACCAGTTGCCTGGAGCATCATATGGGTAATGGATTATAAAATTCATCTCAATAGGTAAATCTGTCACCATTCCACATTTTGTCTGTAAAACTTGGTAGTGTTTTTGGTAAGAGAAAGCTGTTCTTAATACAAAAAGAACCAAAAAAACCCACAAAACCCCCTCCAAACTAAAAAAATAGCTCAGGCTTTGGAACAGGCTGCCCAGGGCAGTGATGGAGTCACCAGCCCCGGAGGGATTAAGAAGTGTAAATGTGGCACCTGGGGACATGGGTTAGGGGTGGCCTTGGCGGTGCTGGATTAATGGTTGGACTCGGTGATTTTAGAGGGCTTTTGCAGCCTTAATGATCTATAATTCTAAAATTCCTGGAGCAGGGCTCTGGGGAAGGAGGTCTGGCCTCCCCTCAGGGTGAGGTGATGTGCTTTGTGCAGTGGGTTGTACATAAGAGCATTCCCAGACCCCAAAATTCCCCGACAAACCAACAGAACGAGTTGCCCTCTGCTCGTGAGAATGAACAAGACTGAAATCAAACACAAGAAGAAAACACTTTGTGGCAGCTGGATGCAGGCAGGACCTCGTGGAGATAAAGATCCCATAATTTGGGAATTTTGCATCCAGAGAGGAGCAGAGGGATAAGCTGAAAACTGTTCTCGAGCAGGGAGTACCCTTTGGAGAGCGAGGAGGGCTGCTGACATCTAGTGTTTCCCACTCAAACACGTCTCCTGCTTGTGCTCTGCAGGAGCAGAAGTGCCTGTGTGTGGTTACAGCCCCTGGGCTGCTCGGGGAGCACAAGGTGCAGGGCTCCATCACATCTGTTAAATACCAGGATGCTGGTACGAAGTTCCCTGTCTCTGCTACCTGTGAGTGTTAGCTGTGTTTCCAAAATCCTGAACCACGTGGACACCGAGGCAAAGGGGAGCTGCTTTTGAACATTTACTTTCTTTCCTCCCAGGTCTTATTTTCTTGAACCAAGAAGCAATTTCTAAAATCGAGATCAAAAATTAATTCGTGCAAAAGTCGGGAAAAGACGCTAGGAAAAGGATTTTTTTTTCTGCCTCACTTCCTAAGCCCAACCACAGTCAAATTTTGCAGTGTTTGCTTTACATACAAAGCAAAACAAACAAAAAAGCTGGAAAAGAAGGCTTTCACAGATATCTTAGATGCAGTCAGAGCACATAAATATTGCATGTCCTCACTGTGATTGTCACTATGCTTCCTTTTAACCAAACATAATTCTTCTATAATAGTTTCATTGGAGAATATGTTTTGCCTCCCTACACAAGTTCATTCTCTTTACTCTGTCTATTTACAGTTTGTGCACACTGTCTGATTACGTTAAGACTGTCATTCTGTGCTGTCATTATTATCTGGATTGTTTTGTTAGCTCTGTTGCTGTTAGACTCATTATTTTCAGCCTGCTAAATGTCCTGACCTAGATTTGATTGCCTACCAGGTGACTCATTATTTAAATTAACTGGTAGATCTACATCAGGCATTACAATCTAATTCCTTGAATTAGATTGCCTGCTGATTCTTCCTCTCCAGATGATTGATAGTTTGAATGATTGCCATTTATGGGAAAAAAAAAAAGAACTAAGCTTTTACGTATGAATCAGTATTTAACTATTCCTTTTCTTTTATACTTTAGCCTCAAATTTGTCCTTGAGGCCTCAAATAAAATCATAGAACAGTTTAGGTTGGAAAAGACCTCTAAGATCATCGAGATGTAGGGATGTGGATTACAATGAATTTACAGTGGAAGATATTTTAATATTTTCCTGTAATAGCCTTTACTTAAACATTCTATAAAGATATTTTCTGGCTACAGTTGAGGCTGTCTTTACCTGTATTGCGGATCCTTTGACATGCCAGCTGCAGGGAGACCTTTGTGCTAAATGCAGGAGGAGATAGTAACTTCCCTGAGCACCTCTTTCAATCTAAAGGTTACATTGAGAATGTCTTTTTTGCAGTGATGGATGAGTGCCTGCATGAGCTGTATCATTATTTTGCACGGGGCAACCAGTGCAAGTGCTGCTCATCAATGAGAATAACTGGTTCACAATCTGTCTCTCAAAAATAAGACACAAAAAGGACACAGACCTCGGGAACGACTCCCAATCTGTTACCTCAACCACAAGATCGTTCTGATGAGGATATCAGTTTTTTCTTAATGTGTTTGTCTAGGGAAGATGCTTTGCATAAAGAAATCAACTGTTTAAAAAACTTGGTAAGCATTACCCTTCAGAAAATGAATTTTAAATGCATCGTTTTGTACCACTATAATTAACATTGTTTCCAGCTGACGGTGGGTTTGGACTCTGCAAGGTCACTGCTAAATTGCTGCAGTCACACCAAGCTCTAAGCCTGTTAGTGTTCAACAGGATGGAAGTTTCTTCCCTTGAGTTTTTGCCTTTTACAGCGGAAGGAGTGAGATCTTGCTGCTCTGCTGGAGGTTGCTCTACCTCTTCCTTTTCCCCAGAGCATTTGTTCTCTGGTTTTTAGTCTGGCAGTTTTGATTGAGGTTGGAAGAGTTCATCTTGTTTACAGCTTCTCTGGATGGAAGTAATGCATGTGTATATTCACATCCTAAAGATGTAAAAGGTTTGTGTTTTGGGGATGGTTTGTAACCCTCTCATTGAGAGAGCTCTGCCTGTGCAGTCACAAGGCACTGAGGAGTAATGGTATTTTCATCTTTTCATCCATCGTTACCACAAGGCCAAGAGAAACCTCTCAGCACTGCCAAGGTGGCAACTTCTGTTGCTCAAAGGAGGGCAGGTGGGGAGCAGACAAACACTCAGGCTCGTTGCTGAACTGTCTCAGCTCAGTGAACTCGCAATCACAGGCCTAATTGTAATCAAATAACTAATCCAGGCCCCAATCCATAAACCACATAAGGGTGTAATTAACATTAAACAAGTGCCGAGTCCTATTAGGTTTAATAGAAGATAAGCATGGACTAATGTTAAGCATACACTTACCTGCCCAATCTCCTCGTGCTTCAGAGTAACAGCCTTAAATCTCTTGTGTGACAAGTGGGTTGTTGAGTGTGGATTCTAGCAGATAGCAAACCCTGGGTGTGTGAGAAATGTGGGTGTATAACGTGTGCAACTGTAGGCAGAAATATGAAAAATGGAGAAATCAGTGCACTTAAGCCAGCCTGAATTTCCCTGGGGAGTATGTGTCAGTGCCTAAGGCACCCCCAGGTTTATTCTGTCCTCTATGAAGTGTGAGAGAAGGTTAATGCATTGTTTCTGCCTGTTAAAACTGGAGTAATCCTTGTGTGAAGGTCTGCTCTGTGAGATAGGAGCTATTCACAACACTGAGGGCTGGCGTGGCTGAAGCCCTTGGTGGCAAAGGGACAGCCCAAGGCCAGGTTGGACAGGGTATGGAGGAACGTGGTCTAGGTCAAGGGGTCCCTGCCCATGACAGGAGGTTGGAACTGGTCTTTAAGGTCCTTCCTAACCCAAACCATTCTATGACCCACAGAAGCAGAGAAGCAGCCCATGTCCACAGGTGCTCGGAGAATCTGACTCAAAAGCATCTCGTGAACTCCAGCATCCAAAGAGAGGCCAGAGAGCCTGTGTCCTTCAGCATTTCAACTGCTGCTTTCAAAATTCCCTGTTAATGAAAAATCATGTGTCTCCAACCAGGTAGAAATTTCCAGGGGGGAAAAACCAGGGAATATAGGGTGGGAGAGAACAGCAGCTTACTATCAATACAGTGGAGAATACAGGAATATATGTTAATTACTGATTGCAAAAGACATAAACTATCAAACTGTTCTGCACAGCCAGGGTAAAGGCTGCAGAATTAAACATTAATGCTAAGCTGCTTAAGATGAATGCTGTGACTCCAGATTGTGTACATTAGAGAGGTTGACAGAAGACTAATTTCTAAAGGAGAAAATGTTTTAAAAATTAAGCACAGCCATCAATAAATCAGCCAAGCTTAAAATAAAAATAGGAGGTTGGACATATTCTGACATTTGAATATAATATAGCTATAAGAATAAAGGGTTTAGAGAACTATGTTCTAAAGTAGTCAACTATTTCTTTCACTTAATATCTTTATGCTGGAGATAGTGTTTAAAGAATTGTAACCAATGGTATAGTTCATGGATTTATATCAAACTTCATATGGTACTAATGCTACAGTAATAATTTCTCTTGGATTACATATATATATAT